>JASDQU010010772.1:181406-230112 GCA_032191745.1 Picea mariana | reverse complement strand
GCTCCTGCATAGTGCATAAAAAGTACAAGTTACCTAGAAACGCTTTAATATAAATCAGAATGAGATAACATACTTCTTTAAAAAGTGATGGAACCATGGCATTTTGAGTTCTAATATATATTTATACTTAAAATGTTTCCTTTGAAATTGTTTGGTATGTTGGTTGATCTATTATGATTTTGTTGATTGAATTCATTGAGAAATTGGATTAGCATGTTGTTGTACTTCAAATGTTAAATTAATTGATTATGGTAATGTGTTCTTTGTATAAAAACTTAAGTTTCACTTGCATTAGCAAAGGGTAAGACATAGACTACTTATATAGTAGGTATATAATGATTGTTGTGTGTACGCATGCATCTAGTTCAATAGACATATTGCATTAATATGGTAGATTATGTTCTTAAAATCCATTACTTACACAGGTTTGTTTATAAACTAAATATTTGTTTATAAACTTAATATTCATAATCTACTTCTCAACAAATTTGACTCTAGACAACATGASGTGGAGAGATCCTTGCCCACACTAGAGATGAGTTATAATAAAAATATTTTATGGTTGTAATATTACTATATCCCTATGGTTGTAATACACACAAACTATAAGGTGGAAGAACTCGACATTAACTTAGGGTAATGATATATTAGTAACTAGACAAATAATTGATGTTACGATTTTCTTTTGAGTGAAGGGTATATTGCTTATGGTGTTCTTATTCTTTGTATGAGACCTCCACTTACTATGAGAACAAAGCTATCAATGAAGTATAACGCAATGAAGTACAACGCAGATTTGAGGTTTTGGTTTCATACTAGAAATTATTATAGTTTGAAGTAGTTGATAGATTTGGATTACAACTTGAGTATGTATCTAATGGTTAAAAACATGCATTTCCTTATAAGATATTATAAATTTGAATCGAAAGGAGATAGGATATGTATACCTCCATAAACTTTAGTAGTCAAATTCATGCATGAAGGAGGTCCCTTATCCCATAGACAAGGAAGTCTCATACACCAATTTGATATTTGAATTGACTATAACCTTAAAACTAAATTATTATTATTATTATTATAATTATAAATAATGTTATGAAATTGTATTTTTCTTATAGCTTTTAATTAAGATAAATCAATTTTAAATATTATATTAACCAATTTGCATAATGAGTATAATTCAGATAAGTTGTAAGCTTTTGCTATATGGTTAGCATAGATATATATTAAATCGTAATTATTTTATTTTTTTCCAAATCTAAAATAAGGTGCAGCTGGATTCGTTTAGATTCCAAGTCTGAATCGATTTAAATATACAACTGATATTAATGAACTAAAGAACTGCAGTTAAACGATATTACAATATTTAACTAGTGTTAATTTCAAGTTAAAAAGAAAATAAAAAATGATACCCCTATCTCGTAGGGATCATATGTATCAATACCATACATTTAAACAAAAATGTGATTACATTACGATCCCCCAATTATTGATTTGGTATGAGCACATTTAGTTTGACATTATATTATGGAAAATATTTATGATTTTTGATGTTATTTAATAAGTTTTATAAAGGTGGAGTGGGACATTATTCTCATTAAGATTTAGGATTTTAATCTTAATAATTAATCACTATTATTATAAATAATAAATAATAGTGAATATAAAATTGATAGAAGGTTTTACAAATACAAGTAGTAATATAATTATTGCACTTTAGATCTTTTAAGTAATTTTTCAAGACAATAATAAAGTTGGGTATATGAAATGTATGATTATTAATTTATAAGAAATATTACTAAAAGTGTCATTGTGATGTAAAGTTGTTTTGTGGCATAGAATTCTTACACATCCCTTATTAACACTACAATTTTGACTGAATCACACTTTATTAAAAACACAATTCTGATTGAATCATAAGTAGGCATGTGATGGTTGATGCAACATGAATATTATTGTTATTTTGGACTACACAATTCACATATATTTTGGGTAAAAATATTAACACTAAGTGCGACATTACATATACATACACAATATATTCTATAACACTTTGTTCGCACTAGGCGGAAGGGGAAAGAAGAACGATCGTGGGAAAGAAAGTGTGCAAAAAACTAAAGTAACAATTGGAAAAAGAACAACACGTATGCATGCAAGAAAGCATGCACAAATGAAAGCGACAACTGGAGGAAGAACAACACACATGGTAAAAAGACCTAATGTAAGAAGGGTTAGGGTTTTGATAATATTTTGTAAATGGCTGAAGAGCCCAAAATGTATAACTATAGATACAAAAGTATCATATAGGAGGAGTTGTTGTTGTTGTTGTTTTGATTATTGTGTGGATGAATGATATTGTATTTGTTGTTGAGAGTCAAGAGTCGAGAGTTAGGTTTTAGAGTTTAGTTTTGGAGACTGTAACTATACATGAGCGTAGGCGATATGTAATGGCTTTAGCTCTATGAACTTATTTTGTAAGCTGTTGAGCAAAGGAGATACGAGGGAAGGTAGATTTGATGATTAGACTGCAGACTGCGGAGCCTGGTGCGATCTAGTTCGCCTCACATATATCTTACCCAGTTTTGTAGAGAATTGTAAGCACATGGCACAAGGAATGAAAAAATTCCATAATAAAAGTGCCAAGAGCCAAATCTTTATGGACGTAGCCTAGGAGGGGGTGAACCACGGTAATACTCGTTTAATACGTTGAATGTATGCATGTCTCTTCTTTCTTTCAACAATTATGGGTTAATCTTGATGAATAAGTTAATACATTGTTATGAATCTGGTTATGCCTTGCTTAAATTACACTGTGCGATATACGCATGCGACTCCAAGGAATAATTAGTTTCCCTTATAGCTCATAGTATCTGGCATTAATCAAGAAACCCCTGTCCCCTACTCTATCCTAGGCTGTGAACACCTGAGTCTTACAACCACCCATTTAAAGCTATCTTCGGTGAGACTGCATAGCGCCTTCCGGGTGCTGTGTTGCCTTCTGGTTTACCAGGAGGGCCGATAGTTTTAGAGGCTTTGTTGGAACCCCAAATGACATGAAACCTGGGTCAATGATTCAGATAACCCGATAAGGGAATTGATAAACAACAAATGGTTCCGTTGCCATGTTAAGAGGAACAAGAAATGAATGAGTAGATGAGATGGAATGAATAAGAGTCGAAGGAGCAGAATAGAAGAGTAATGAGCCATTAGAAGGGGATGTTGAGACCTTGGAACCCCACGAGAGAAGAAATCGAGGGCTAGTTGAGAACTAAAGAGTTATAGTTTACACAAAAAGACAATAGAAACCCTAGGATCACACCGCGTAAATACCTGGATAAATATGTATTTACAGATTTACACAAAGTCTTTTTCTGTGATTTTCTGCATCTACTACAAGAGTGGATCTTAAGGTTAAAGGATAACCACGTGACGAACTGGATTCGACAGCTAGATTGGACTCCAGTACAGATCCAACAGCTGCAGCAGGTGAACAACAAATTCACTCGTGTAGTCGACTTTTGGCTTGACAGTATTGTGGCAGGCTTTATCACAGAATTTGCGGTAGACATAGAAAAGTCATACAATGCAGCCGAGCAAGACTTCCTATGAGGACCCAGAGGAAGGTACATTCGATCACTATATAATTCTGTCAAGATATTGCTATATAACAAAGGTGTAATGACAATGAAATCAGACAACTAGACTTCCTTGCGTGCATGGAGGAAGGGGGGAAGCACTGACAGAGAGAGGAGGAATGGAAGGAAGGAAGGATAAAGAGAAAAAGGAGGAGGAACCCTTGGACCCGATCTTGATGGATGACGACTAGCTTAAGTGGATATTGGTGTCATCGGGAACGACACGTAGCGGAGCACCCTACCAATATAAGGTGAATACCAAGAAGAGAGTTGTAACCGAGAGGGAGGGCTTGGCCAACGATGAGGAAGAGGTAGAGGAACTCTGGGCTGTGGAGCAAATTGAGGAAATCTTACGCACCACATATGAGAGGAAAACAAGAGGCCCAAGAATAGGAGGAGAAGACATCCATCCCTTCAATGTTAATGTCAGTGTGGAACCCATAAACCCATGTGTGACCAATACACCAAAGAGAACACCACCGTTTAGACAACCAAAGTTTGGAGGAAGTCCGACAACAGGAAGTACATCTACACAAATGGAAACAACTGGAGGAGCTAGTTCAGGCAACCTTAGTCAAGTATCTACACCGCACGGAGGAGGGAGTAGCTCAATATTTGGAATGGCATGACACGATCCTACTATCATATTACCAAAGTTTCGAAGGGAAGCGACAGAAGACCCTGAGAAGCATCTGTTCATTTACACAAAGATCTGGGAAGCAAATCAAATCATTGATGAAGACACCAAACTCATGCAGCTAGAGATTACACTAAGAGACCGAGCACTAGACTGGTACATGAGTCTAGACATGAACAGTGTTCCCGGAATGACAAGGACATTGGACGACATTAAGAAACTATTGATAAATGAGTTCTAGAAGCCGAGCTCAGAAGATCAATGCATGAATGAGATGATTGAAATAAGACAAAAAACAGGAGAATCGGTATGGGAGATTGATCAAAGATTCAAGCGATTAAAAGGAAAGTTAAAATAGCTTATGACCGATATGCAGCATCGACACCTGTTTTTCAACTCACTACTCCCACTTTTAAAATATCCATTACGACAACAGAAGTTTCAGATGCAAGCAGAGGCTCTGCAGGAAACTTTGCAATTGGAAGAGAATCAATACCAATAGATAGACCCGACTATCGAAGAACTGAAGGAGGATCTGAAGAACTTAACATTTCAGCTGAACCAGAATAAGAACAAGGACAAACGAGAAGCCATTTGGTGCACTACCTCCAGGATGAAAGGACACCATAAGAATGAATGCCCAACATTCTCACAGTATATGGAGCTGATACGAGAAAGAACATCAGATGCATACAAGGCATAGACAAAAATGATGACTAGACAAGCAACACCACAGTTCACTCAAGCCCGAGCACCATACAACACTGTGTAACAACAATATAATACTGTGCCGCAACATTACAATAACGTGCAATCACAGTACAACCCAACACAACCCTAGTACAATACCACACAGTATAATCAAGGACCATAGTATAGCACGCCGCGAGGTGATCGTGCAACATATAGAGGAGCAGGACGAGCCAAAGGAGGTTTCAGATGCGGTAAAGGACCAGTCACATGTCACAATTGCCAACAACCAGGACATTATGCATGGGAGTTCCCACTGCCACCAACAATTTGTATGTATTGTCGCGCATCAGACAATGATACGGAGGAATGTCCAACATTACTTGTAAAGATCCATGAAAAAAAGAATCAAAATAACCAGAATGTTCAGTGGATTTCAACCGAAGCAAGGGATGAGGGACAAAACATCAACATAGTCACTCGAGGAGGAACACAAACAGGAAATGACATAGTTCACTAGGAACTAGCGTAGACCCAATGGGTAAAGAAGAACACTAATCCCAAGAAGCAGTTCGACGCACATAAGGAGAAGGAGATGTTTACAGAATCCCGAAAAGAATTCTAGAAGGAGAATGTTGCGCCGACTACACAACAGAGCAAGGAAGCTCCAAAATATGAAATGCCACCATCATTGGACCATACCAGTAGAATACAACCCAAGAAACAAGTAAGTACTATCAAAGACTTTTTGTAATCATGCATCAAAATGTTAAGTGATGCTTCATCTGCCAAAATATTGCAAAACATCCTAGAAAAATGTAGTAGTGAGACGGAACAAAAGCCAGAATTGAAAACTGTCAACCACTTACACATAAGAAGAAGAACAAGTAGGGAATTTAGACTAAATTCTAACATTGGGGATTTCAATATGGGAGATATTATACTAGATTTAGGATCCGAAGTGAATGTACTACAAAAAGCTACATGACAATGCATGGGAGAACCTACACTGGGATACTCAACTGTTCAATTAAATCTAGCAAACCAACATAGAGTCCTACCAATAGGTAGACTGAAAGGAGTCATGGTGTGTGCACTAAGGTAGACTTTGAAGTCATCGAAATAGTAGATGACACCACACCTTACCCAACGCTACTTGGTCTGGATTGGGCGTTCTACAAACAAGCTATAATTAACTTAAAAACCTGAAAAATGATATTTGAGTCAAGGGACTACAGGGTCATAGCCCCACTCAACCCATCATAAAGAGAGAGGCATGTAGAACCCACTTGTCTGGATTTAGAAGAGATAGACCAATTGTACGGAACAGCTGTGCGCGATGCAGACTATATAAACCCAACTACAGACGGGGTACTCAATTGGAGGAGAATTACTCTATGTACAACATACTTATACACCGGGTTAGAAAACTGACAACAAAGACTACACAAAGTATCCACAAGAAGGTGTGCCAGAAAAGACCACGCAGTATGGTGGATTGGCACAGAAATCAGAGAACCACCCAGTTTTCATGGGCTAAATGATTTGGAAACTTTCTTGACACAATATGAAGACAAAGTATTAGAAATCTAGAGATTTCTAGCACTGGATTTAGCATTAAAGGATACACCTGCAAGATGGTGGGGTGAACACAAAGAAACTATCACAGATTGGTACTAATGTAAGCAATTACTGCGCATAAGGTTTGACGCAGAACAAACAGGTAACAAACAACAAAAATATGATGGACTGGGCACACCAGCAGAACACTTGGAGGAGTGTAAAACGCTATGGAAAATGATGCTGCCAGAGGAATGGTCTCACCACTTCATTCATACTTTAGAGGGAATAGTAGCGAATTGGTATACGGACCAGGAAATGCATAAAGAAACCAAGACATGGGCGACACTCCAACATAACTTTATAGTCACTTTCTCATTCGAGCATGAGAACCCCAACATGGACGTGGCCCTGAAACGGATCAAAAACTTCATATTCATTGAATAATCAAAAGTAGAAGTTATCACAGAGGTACAACAATGAAATAAGCAGACAGTTAAGGATCTATTGTCATGCTACCATGTACAAGAAGAAGAAACAGAGGAAGATGATCCACGCAATATTCAGATCAAAGAAATTGAAGGCGAGAGAGATGTGGAAGGACCACCCTTAGAGTCAGAGGTCATCTCTGTGCCAATCAAGATGAAGAAGGTTAACATAGGGATCGCTGAGCATCCCAAAATGGTCATCATTGGAGATTAATGGGACGAATAGACACTAAAAAGTATCACAGAATTGTTGTGCGAATACAATGACTTTTTCCCACAACCTTTACAGAGATGAAAGGCATAGCCGTAGAATTAGGAGAAATGAAGATACCACTCAGACCTGATGCGAGACCCATTAAACAACGACCATATAGATTGAATCCCATATATAAAAAGAAAGTTAAAGATGAGATCGACAGGATGCTTGAGGTCGACATCATCAACCAGTCGAAGAATCATAATGGATAAGCCCGATGGTAGTACAAGATAAGAAACAAGGAAGAGGGATCAATATATGCGTTGACTTGAGGAAGTTGAATGATGCATGCCTACACGACCCATTCTCCACACCGTTCATGGATGAAGTACTCGAGAATGTAGGAGGCCATGAATCCTACTCATTCACTGATGGATTCTCAGGATATCATGATATTACGATAGCACAGGAGGATAGACACAAGACCACCTTCGCAACAAAATGGGGATCTTATCAGTACAGTCATGCCGTTCAGATTGAATAATGCACCAGTGATATTTTCTAGAGTGTTCATCGCAGCATTTAAGGAATTCATCCACCAATTTCTCAAAGTATACCTGGATGATTGGACAGTCTATAGCCTGTTGAAAAACCATGTAAAAGTTTTACGACTGATGCTAGAACGATGCAGATAGTGTTAGATATCACTGAATATCAAGAAATGCATATTTGGAACACCATTTGGGATACTATTGGGACACATAGTATGCAAACAGGGCTTGCTAGTGGATCCAACCAAAATCACAGTCATTGTTAATCTACCAGCACTAAAAACAGTCTGCCAACTAAGAGCAACACTAGGACATACATGCTATTATAGGAAATTCATCAAAGGCTACACGCAGATTACAATGCCAATGGTAAAACTATTAAGGAAGGATATAAAGTATCAATGGAACGACGAGTGCCAACATAGTCTGGATACCCTTAAGGAAAATATGGTCACCACACCAATGTTAGTATTTCCATATTGGGAGAAGAAATTCCATGTACATGTAGATGCATCAACGATAGCACTTGGAGCTATCTTGGCACAACTAGGAGTAGGAGACTTGGATCACCCGATAGCGTTCGCAAGAAAAAAATTATCAGATTCAGAACATAATTATAACACGACAGAAAGAGAAGGCCTAGCTATGGTTTATGCACTACAGAAATATAGACATTACCTATTAGGAAAAAACTTTAAGATGTTTACAGATCACTTAGCCTTGAAATACCTAGTCAACAAGCTAGTGTTGGGGGGGAGAATCTGTCGATGGTTATTTCTATTCCAAGAATTTGACTTTGAGCTAATAGTTAAACCAGGAAAACTAAATGCAGGACCAGACCACCTATCAAGGGTCACAAATGGAGAGGAACCAACGAATTTAGAAGACAACTTTCTAGATGCACAACTATTCTCAGTACAGATTGCTAACGATTACTTCACATAGATCATCCAGTACTTGAGCATAGGTACTGCGCATCAAGAATATACCACTACGCAAAAGAATAACCTGGTAGTCCGTGCAACCGACTATCAATTGATCGCAGGACATCTATACAAGATGGGCGCAGACAAAATCTTATGAAGATACGTACTAGACCACGACCAACCAATAATTTTTGCAGAAGCCCACGAGGGAATAACAGGAGGACATTATGCAGGAAAAGATACCATATAGAAGGTACTACGCATAGGATTATGGTGGCCAACGATCCATAGAGACTCGAAATAATACTGCCAACAATGTGATGGTTGTAAAAGAGTAGGCAAACCCAATAGAAGGGACGAGATGCCACTATGACTGCAAGTGGCACTTCAGGCATTCGACAAATGGGCGATAGACTTCGCGGGACCCATTAACCCACCAACCAAAAGAATAGGGGCGAGATATATTATCACCGTGATGGAATACCTAACAACATGGGCGAAAGCTGCACCAATAAAGGATTGTAGTGCAGAGACAACTGCACACTTTCTGTTTGAAAAGGTAATTACTAGATTTGGGTGCCCAAGAATTTTGATGAGTGACCAAGGAACGCACTTCATAAACAGCACCATCTGATTGATGCTGGGAGAGTTTGAAGTTCATCACCAAAAAAGCACACCGTATCATCCACATGCAAATGGCATGGTAGAAGCCTTCAACAAAATTCTATAGGGCACCTTGACAAAGATATGTAACGTCAACAAGGATGATTGGGATCTCAAGGTACCAGCAATACTATGGGTGTATTGAACCACATGGAAAAAAATTGACTGGCTACACACCATTTAAACTAGTCTATGGTCAAGAAGCAGTAGTTCCCTTAGAATTCTTAATACCCAGCCTATGTGTAACAACTATTACACAAATGACAGAACGAGGCGCAATACAGGAAAGATTGAATCAATTACTGTCGATGGAGGAACACCGAATCTTGGAAGGATTCCACCAACAAGTATAAAAAGCCAGAGACAAATATTGGCACAACCGACACATCGAGAGGAAGATGTTCGAAGAAGGAGATCTAGTATTACTCTACGACAGTAAATCGTTGCAGCATACAAGAAAGCTCAGAATGCATTGGCTAGGACCATACAAGGTAAAATTTGTCACGGATGGAGGAGTTGTACAGTTAAGAGATATAGAAGGTGCAGACCTCAAGGGAATGATCAATGGGAGCCGACTGAAGCTAGAAAAGGACACTCGACCACCCACTGCGCAGTAAAAAAAAATAAAAAAATGAGGGAAACAATAACAACCATATCGAAAAAGGAAACAAGCAGGAAAAGGAAAGACGAAAAAAGCATGCTGACAGGACAACATGAGGCAGAGTTAAAGAAAGGCAAGGACGGATGGGATGTCATATTAAGTGTGCCAACTGGAGATGGCAGAGGAGGCGTAATGACAAGTACAAAACCACCATGGTTGTATTGAACCCACAATTATGGTGCATTAATCACATGATGGAGGAAGCATCCTTGACAAGCTTCATGATGAGCCCATACAACACACGAGCACTAAAGAAGTTAGTCTATTCACGGAAGGAGAAAAAAAAAAGAGAAACAACAACAAGAACGAATAGAGTGAAACCAAAGAATCTCACCGAAGCCATTCGAACCCAACAAACGTTCGAAAAACACCATTATGGCACCACCGAAGCTCGAAGAACCAGGCCAGATAGCCAAATAAACCATGGTTCAGATGAGGTCGCAAGGACCACTAGAAGAAAATGAACAACAACCACCATAGATCATCGATATTGATGAAATCCCGTCGCCCGAGGAAATTCCAGAAGAGCCCACACCAATACTAGAGGAGTTTCCGCAACCACAAAAAGAGGCCATGGAATAGGATACACTAGCAGTGGTACATGAGCCTCAGAACAAAGAAGAAGAAACCCACCAGGAAATATCACCAGAAAATGATGAAGCAGCCGTAGGAGCTAACAAAAGCACACATCACCCAGAAGCAGAAGTGCAACCATACATTTCACAAATACCCATCCCAGATTTTTTTTCGGCCAAGATGACTGGTGAAATGGCCATGGCTTGGGCAGAATGGATGGCGAAGGAGAAACCAAAAGCTGTTGCAACCTTGAGCCAACCATTATAGCAGGAGGACCGAATTCGGATACCAATCTCACCTCGAAAGAAACCAGCCGTAGAGATTGTGCTACCTTGCATACCAGAGGGAGTACAGGTGGACCCACAACTATTGGGTCACATCAGGAAGCTCAAGTATTCCGACCATGACGTATCAGATGAAACAAAATATCCAGATCTTGCACCACAGGTATTTATGCAGAAAATAGTCTTGAACCAACTCAGAGAAACCATCACTCAGCGACACTAGTGGGAAGCTGGACTGGATAGAATAGGAATTCTAGGATTGCTGAAGATGCCACACTTTGACAGAGGCCAATATGCGATGACATGCGTTAAGCAACTGGTAGCAGTTACACATGGAGGGAATATATGGCTGGAAAAACCCGTCCCCATAACTGTCGAACTTATCACGCAGATAACAGGCTTAACCACCGAGGGTATGGATCCCGCGCTAGTTCTGGACGATAATTCCAAGGAAAAAACATTGGCAGAAGAGATGAAGAAGAAATATGGCACCGATAAGGGAACAAGAGGCATTATAATCAAACAGATTAACAATGTCGCGATGCAATTAGGCGCAAAGATATTAGCCCGCAAACTACTAATAAAATGATGCAAAGACGAAGTACCGGCATGAGTCATTGTTGTTGCAGCTCAATGCGTAGAAGGCACTTCCATGAGTTGGGCGACATACCTATCAAACTTGTTCCAATTAGACTGTAAAGACATGCAAGATGCAGGTACGAAACTTCATTACTCATGGCTGATTACTCTCATAGATTTCATGGGATGGTGAGAACCAGAATACGCCGTCTTTGGTACCACACCACAACCATGAGGAGAAAGATATTGTGTCCTAAGATCCGTGCCACTAGCCAAGCATAATAAGGGGAATAGAATCGTGTTCGAAGCTTACCTACAGGAGATATAGGAAGCCATCAGCCGAGCATGGAGAATAACACCAGAGGTTGTCGCACGATATGAGGGCATCACCAATTTCTGGGCTAGATGACAAGCCATGTGGATACAACCAAGGCAGGATCCGGATAAACAGTGGCTATAGATGTGCTACTACGTCATTGAGGGAGACATTGACATGGTCATCAACGAATGGCCTGACGAATGGAGGATTCCAACCATACCCAGAGAAGTACCGGGACAAACATCAGAAGGAGGGGATACATAGGCGGAAACACAACCTCCACAAATCCTAGTACCCAAGAAACGAAGAACGGGCCAAACCAAGTCGACTCAAGAAGACGACAACTCAGAGCAGTCAGGGACCCACAAGGGGAGGAAAAAAACCACCTAGTTGGCCAAGGGATAGAGGAAACTGGCTGAGGGAGCACAGGAAACCGCATCGGACCCCATCATGCAGGAACTAGGGGGAACTAAGAGACCAGCGGTACAGGACGCAGGTGCATGCAAGAAAATGAAGGCACAACGAACACCACCGGACTACACAATCATGGAGGATAATGGAGAGATGATTGCCAGGATGGTCAAAGAAAGCCTCGTAGAAGATTTCGATCATGCCACGCACCACAGGGATAAACTGCATAAGGAACTAACAGAAATGGGACAACTCCTTAAGAAATTCAGGGAAGCCCAGATCATGAGTAGTAGTAGAGGCATAGATCCATCGACCACACAGACCACAGAAAGGGTTGAGATAAAAGATCATGACCCAGTTCTTTCGATACCACATGCACATTCCACGGTCTATATAAAGCCTAGCATGCTAAGAATGGATGAAATTGTGGGACGGACACCACTGAAGTATTTGGATCATATCCAATTGGTCCTAACATGGATGCCATCAAAATAATTATAAAAACTATAGGTTAGAGTCGACCACGAGATGCAATCGTGAGCACATAAAAATTTAGTCAAGCTACAACAAGAAACAAAGAAGCAGGAAGCACTGGAAACAATTTGTGCACAAGCCAAATATGAAACTTAGGAGGAGAAAGAATGCAGAAACGAGCTGGAACACAGAGTGGAAGATTTTTTTTGGAAACTCCCAGCTAATGCACAAGGAAATGAACTCCCAGCCACAGAAAAGATCGACCAGATTGTGCAAGCAATTGATCGGTATCAGAAGGAGATCGAGACTCTCCACGGACAGATTAGACTGACAACTCCACCAGCAGTAAAGGAGCAATGGAAGCAAGAAGAAGCAATGCAACTACAGGAGTTATGAAAATAGGTCAGCACAAAAACCGACTTGCTGGATAAAGCAACATAACTTTGGACAAAGCTGGAAGAGGATCCACAAGTCCAACACTGGGACAAGGAGGAGGAGAGGATCAATGCAATGATCCAAGAACTCAAGCAGTGACATAAGAACATACCAATTCCGGAATGAGTCAAGGGAACACAATAGTTGAAGAAGATACAGGCAAAACTTATCATTGCGCAAACACAGAAACAAGAGCGTCAGGCTCAAATAGAACCATTGCAGGAATGGGTAGCAGAAGTACTTGCGCAGGTAGAAGAAGCCAGAAAATAGACATCACAGACTCAACTAGAATGCGCAGGACTATTGAGTGAGGAAGTGGTAGCTCAGACAATCGACACCATCAAGGAGAAAACTGTACAGGCATTGACAAAAGTGATAGAGCTATAGGAACAGTTCCAGACGATCACCAGGGAGATCAAGGAAGCACAGAGCAATTAGGTGACTCAAGACGAGTCACATGTCAGTGTTGGGGGCCTGTTGGCACCAGGCTGAAGGGGAAAGAATAACGATCGTGGGAAAGAAAGCGTGCAAAAAATTGAAGTAACAACTGACAAAAGAACAACATGCGCGCATGTAAGAAAGCATGCACAAAGGAAAGCGACTGCTGGAGGAAGAACAACACGCATGGGAGAAAGACCTAACGTAAGAAGGGTTAGGGTTTTGATAATATTCTATAAATGGTTGAATATCTTGAAATGTATAAATATAGATATGAAAGTATCATATAGGAGTAGTAGTAGTTGTTGTTTTGATTATTGTGTGGACGAATGATATTGTATTTGTTGTTGAGATTCGAGGGTCGAGAGTTAGGTTTTCAAGTTCAATTTTGGAGACTGTAACTACGCATGAGCGTAGCCGATATGTAATGGATTTAGCTATATGAATCGATTTTGTAAGATGTTGATCAAAGGGGATACGAGGGAAGGTAGATCTGAGGATTAGACCATAGGCTGTGGATCCTGGTGCGCTAGTTCACCTCACATAGATCTTAACCAGTTTTTTGGAGAATTGTAAGCGCGTGGTGCCCGAAATGCAAAACTGCCATAATAAAAGAGCCAAGAGCCAAATCTTTGTGGACGTAGCCCAGGAGGGGGTGAACTACGGTAATACTCGTTTAATATGTTGAATATATGCATGTCTCTTCTTTATTTCAACAATTATGGGTTAGTCTTGATGAATGAGTTAATACATTGTTATGAATCTAGTTATGCTTTGTTTAAATTACACTGTGGGATATACACATGCGACTCCAAGGAATAAGTAGTTTCCCTTACAACTCACGGTATCTGGCATTAATCAAGAAACCCCTGTCCCCTACTTTGTCCTAGGCTATGAACACCTAAGTTTTACAACCACGCATTTAACTCTATCTCGGGTGAGACTGCGCAGCGCCTTCCGGGTGTTGTGTTGCCTTATGGTTTACCAGGAGGGCCGATAGTTTTAGAGGCTTTGTTGGAACCCCGAATGACATGAAACCTGGGTCAATGATTCAGATAACCCGAGAAGGTAATTGATAACCAACACACTCGATTTACTCTTTCTGTCTATCCATCTATTTCAAGATGATATGGCATAGCAAAATTAAGCTGTGTTCTCAAGGCTTCTTGGAAACTAGTCCAAAACCTTCCTGTAAACATTGAACCTCTATCCAAAATGATATTTTTTCAGAATTCCATATACTCTCACTATCTTGTTTATAAAAAATCTTGTTATTTCTAGAGCCTAATAGTTATTCTTTACTATAATATGCCATCTTCCATACGTGAACTTGTAGATGAATTGGAAGAGTGAAACAGTGAATGGGTGGAGTACAAGCGGATCTCAGATTGTGTTGATTTTCTCTTTGTCAGTTATTTTGAATGTATGTTTTACTGATTTCATCAAGTATCTCGAGTTAGTGTAGATCAAGGTTTTCTTACTGCTATTTAGACCATCAAGCCCTGTTAGATGTCACTCAAGACCCTCCCCATCAGTCAACTATCTCCAATTCTTCACTCTTTGTCAAAGAATCCACTACTACTAAAGTCAAATCATTTTTTTATGTCATAGGTAGTCCCACTATGAACTCCATCAAAATCACTTCTCATTTTGATTATGGTATTGTATGTGGCTGCAATAATCTTCATAGATTATGATCCTCAACCTTTACTTGTGAACATTCCAAGCATTGAGCCACATAATCTTCTATATCTTTCTTCACTCCACTTCAAAATTTATTGGCTTTATATTTGTTTACATATTTGTCACTCCAAGTTAAGCCATATATACTATCTTGTATTCTTTCCTAAGTATCAACTTACAAATTTAATCGTTTTTAGGTACATATATCCTTATTTGAAATCTAAATAATTTATCATTATCCGAAGTATATCCCTCATACTTGGAAAATCTCATTACTTCATTTTCTAATTCTATCTTTACTTATTCATACCATGAATCACTTTATTTTAATTTCAATATTTTTACTCTAAGATTCATTTATAAATGTAACATTGATCATATCCGAGGTCTTCTAATGAAGGCATTCATTGCCTTGTTTAACATTCCTTTAATATATGCTATGTAAAAATCATATTTACTCAATAATTTTGACCATGTTTTGTATCTAGAATTCAAATTACTTTTCATAAATATATGATAAAGTCAATTATGGTCTGTTTTTAGTTTAAATCTACAAATCTCTCAATTTTTGGGTTTCCATACAATAAGGAGCCTTCGAGATAGTCTTGGTGTAACACCTTGGGTTTTGAGCCCCCATATTAAATAATGCATTGTTACATTGCTAAGAAGCTAGAGTGCCCAAACAATTATTAAAAGGCCAATGTTCATAAGAAATGTAATGTTTTGATCACTATTAATAATAAATAGATCGTTGGCTGCTAGACAAACAAGGACTAGAGTTATAGGGGGCTATGATTACACAAGAGAGGGGGCTTGAGGGGCTAAGTATTTATTTTATATTACCCATTTTGTGTAATGGGGGGAAATCCAATACGTGAGATACTTGGGGGGAGTACATGAGGTTCTTGATTCCAAAGAATTACATAAACACATCCCTGGTTTGTTGGGGGGGTTCATTCTCTCTCTCACTCTTGTTCTCGTTCTGGTTATGTTGTTGGTTGCCTCACTCTTTCACTTACTCATTCATTCATTCACACATGCAATCCATTCATTCCTTCACTCACTCATCTTTCCTCATTTTTGGGTCTTGGCTTGGGAATGGAAGACAAACTACTGAAGAGAAACCATGGTATTGTTGGTTGTATAGTTGCTAGTGTAATCCAACCCTGATTTGAGGCATACATGTTTGAGATGCTTGGCATGTGTTGAACTTTGCTCATAGCTGCGAGTCTTGAGAGTCCTAACATGGATATTCTAGGCGAGTTGCACTGGAGCCCTGGAAGGAGAAGGAATGCATGAGGGACTACGTGGAAGAGAAGGGTGGAGGTCCATTCTCTTGGGTGGTGTAGGATGGGTAGAAGAGAGATGGGTACTTGGATTGCTGTGAGTGCTGGACAATCCTGTGAGAGATTGAGTGTTGATTGGTTTGGGAAGCCAAGTAAGACTCTGGAACTGTCCTTGTGGATTCATAGCCTTGGCTCAGGGGTGAAATTGTTGTTGAGACTTGGAACAAGAGTGCCTATGGTTGGGTGGAACATCCTTGGTTTGCAGCTGGTTGGTGTCTTCTTTTATAAAAGATAAGTTCTCTCTGCTATGGTTTCCTTTTTTTGTGTATTTATTTCTGCTGTGTATTAGATGATTATATTTGAGTTTTGTACTTATAATATGAATGCTTTATATTTAATGTTGTGCATGATATATTGTGCATGTCTTTTATGTGGTAGTATGAATCTCGATCATTGCATGTATGTATTTCATGCTTCTTTATAAATTAATTGTTATCAGATATTCAAAATCATCCAAGAGGCGTGTTCTTGGTATGGCATGCCTGTCCTGTGGGAGGATGGGTATGTTAAAAACTGGTATCAGAGCTTCTGGTTCAAACACCGGACTTTTACGGGCCATAAAAAGTGTGAATCATGAAGATTTGTTGTCATAGATTTTATATATCTGTGCAAATTTGGGGAAAAACGGTGGAAAATTTTGAGTGAAATCCCCCAAATTCATGAAAGGATCTGAGTTTGAATGATTCCAGGATTGTCTAAAAAGTTAATGGATTTGATTTGCGGAGTTACGGAGCTAGATTCGAATTAGAAGGTCGAAAACTTTGAGTTTTAATGGTCACTGTAATGCTGGACAGAGTTTGGAGAATTGACAGTTGAGATCGTGTTCGATCTTGGATCAACGGTCCTGATTCATCCTTGAAAAGTTTTAAAAATTTGAATGTTCACAAATTTTGGTGAAATTACCAAATCGACGACTAGGATTGATTCGACGATTTGGAAAATGAGGAACATCGATGGTTAGTATTCATTTTGGATGTTTGGGGAATTGGAGAAAATCAACGGTCAATATCATCTTGTCCAGGAGATCAACGACCCAAATTCACTGAGGATTTTGTCAAAAATTCTAAGTGTGGAAGTTCACTAACAAAAATCACTGATGGTCGGGGATTGACGAGTTTGGTGAAGGGTTGAAGATTGACCAAAGAAAATCTTCGATCATTGATGACTGATGGTCAAGGATCGAAAGATTTAGGTGAAGTTTTTTCTTTTCTGGAGAAAGAAAACCTCCAAAGTCTCGAACTACAGAGTAAATATGGACCGTTCATGTTTAAGGACATGTGTCCACGGGTCATTCTATTCATGAATTTGGCATTTGATGGATTTGTGATGTAGTGTGGAGAAGTCTCCCAAAGTTTCGAAGTTTCAAAGTCTTGAATTCATGAAATCATGAGGAACTAGGGTGATGTGGCCTGCTGACGTCACCTAGGGTGACATGGAAACATTGGATGCTTTCCATGTGTCACCATGTCTCATGTTTTTCAAAGACCATTCGTGCCAATTAATATATGACACGTGTCACTTGTCAGATAGGGCCACGTTTTCGTGCCTTATTGTTTTCGAGGTAGCACCCCTTGGTGCTTAGTTATTGACGAAGACTCCGAGAGTTCACCAGTTCAATGTTCTGAAGGAATGAAGCGTGATGAAGGAGAAACCTATGAAGCTTCTATGAGCAGAGTAAATCCTTGTCGTTGATCGAGAGAGGAAACGTGGTAGTAGATCCCACAGTCCGGAGACTTGCAACTCCATAGGATTTAAGGCATAAGAAGTTGGGGTCAAGGACTCTCGATGGTCGGATTCCATCTTAGCCATTGATTATAGTAGACACATGGCACAAGATCCCGAGGTCCAGAGATTTCATACTCTAGAGAATTTGAGTTGCAGGTGGCTTTTAGTTGAGAAATCCCAAAGTACGGAGTTAATATCAACCGTTTATTGGGAGATGATATGTGGAGGAAGGAGAGGACTTCTGGTATTTCAACACTCCGAGAGATCTATGGAGAGGTTCTTGGGAAATCCCTAAAGTCCGGAGCTGTGAAGAAAATCCTATCCATTGATCGTGAAAGGATGCGTGGCAACTGATCCTGTAGTCCAGAGACTTGGCACTTCAGAAGAGTTGAGAGTTTGGACATTTTGGAACTCTCGAAGCCCAGAGTCCCGAATCTCCTATTGACTGTCGATCACATCCATTGATCGATTTTAAACCACATGATCTCAAATATAGTAATTCTAACATAGAAAAATGCCACGAAGGATTTGGCCCGTGGTTTCGAGCCGTGGTCACTTGGGAAAGTGGTTTGAAGGAAGCACCTGTGCAGAATTGATTTTTGTATCGACCCAGGGATAAAATGGAAGTCTTATATATATATATATATATATATATATATATATATATATATATATTCTTCATGATTTGAAAGGATATGTAGCATTATTTACAAAAAAATTTATCATATGCTTAATTTTGACAAAATGGTCACTTGCACATTTTGCAGAATTGAGGGATTTAAACATATCATCTCAGAATGCATATTGAAGAAAAGGAATAAGGTGAGGGATCCTCCAACCATGATAAATAGGTTGAAGGCCAGAATACCAGAATTGACAATGCAATGACAGAATCCAATGGACGCAAGGGTCGAGGGGAGAAAGAAACATTGCTAGAAACTGTGAAGATACTGAAAATAGAAGTGCATATCTACAAGGAAGACAACGAGAGGTTGATGAGAGAGAAAATTTAGATAAATGATCAAGTGTTGCAGAGCCTAAATCATTTGCAAGGTCAAGCCAAGAATGGCTCAAAGAAAGAGGAATAAGGCAGGTATCATGAAAGACGATATGATCATGGAAGAGCATATTTTTCTAGAAGTGCTAGCATAACTCATAGACATCACTCACCTCCTTACTCAACAAGAAATTTTTATGCATATGAATATTCATTAAGCAGTCCATAGGTGTCTCATGTTAGGAACCAAAGAAGGAGACATGAGGTGAACAATTTGGAAGGATAGTTGAGGACGCTCAAGCCACCATCATTTGATGGTGAAAGGGAAAGGGAAGATGATGTTGAAGCATGGTTGCTTGGACTAAGGAGACATTTCCAATTGCACAACTATTCATCAAATATAGAAACTAGAATTGGCACCTACCACTTATATGGGAAAGATGCAATGTAGTGGGATCAAATGAAGCAAGTTGAAAATATTAATGAGAATAGGATCACTTGGAATAAATTCAAGAAGTATTTCCAGAAGGAGTACCTCTCAGAGAATTTCTATGACAATAAAATGCAGGAGTTCTTTGAACTTAGGCTTGGAAGCCTGACCATGGCAGAGTATGAGAAGAATTTATTGGGCTTGTTAAAGTATGTTGGGTTTATAAACGATGAAAATGTAAAGATACAAAGGTTTTTTAGTGGAAAACCATCCGTTTACAAAGAAAATATTTAGTATGATGAGCCCAAGACCTTGACTGAGGCCATCAGGAAGAATAAATACTTGTATGAGGAAGACTAGGGAAGAGAATCCATGAAAACATATTGGAAGGACAAGAACAAGGAGAAGTATGATCAGAGGAAGAGGGGATTCAAACCTCCTTTCAATAGAAACGAGCCTAATAAAAATCATCAATACCGGTATGCTAAGGATGATTCCCAGAAACAAGACTCCTTCGGAAAAAGGGGAAGACCACCAATCCAATGTTGGGAATGAAATGAAGATCACTTGTACAAGGATTTCCCACATAGAAAGGACATATTGAATACTGTGCACAACATCCAAGAGGATACAACAGTCGAGTACATGGGAATGATTTATGCAACCTTAGATGATCGACAAGAAGAATACCAATCCAACATGATTGAGGTGGAAGGTAAGATCATAAATCAGTCTGTTGCTATTTCAATTGATTCATGAGCAAGTCATTGTTACATTGATCCTAAAATAGTGGATAGATTAAATTTGGAGAAAAGTAAGTTTGGGAAATCACGTTTGGTTCAGCTAGCCACTAGAACCAAGAGGAGAATCCATGATATGGTTAGAAGTTGTTCCATAAGTCTTAATGGTGTGAATACTAGTGTTGATATAAATATCATACCATTGGGGTTTTATGATATTCTAATTGGAATGGATTGGTTGGAAAAACATCATGTTGTCCTATACTATCATAGCAAGACATTTACATGTCTTGATGGAGATGGAAAACAAATCATTGTGAAAGGAGTTCCAAGACCCATCTCTATAAAGTAGATTCAAGTTTTACAACTGAAGAGATGTTTCAAAAAAGGGTGTCAATTGTATGCAACCCGTGTGGAGGAGACATAAAATACAAAGGGGCCAAGCCTTGAATATTTCTCGATACTACAAGAATTCGAGGATGTATTCCAAGAAATACCAAGGTTTCCACCAAAATAGGAGATATATTTCTCTATTGATCTAGTGCCAGAAGTTAGCCCGGTGTCAAAAACACCTTAAAGAATGAGTACGCCTGAGTTAAAAGAATTACAAATGAAGTTGGAGGAATTTTTGAAGAAAGGGCACATACGTCCAAGTGTTTCACCTTGGGGAGCACCAATACTCTTTTTCAAAAAGAAGGATGGAACATTGAGGCTATGTATCGACTTTCGACAACTGAATAAGTCCACTGTGAAGAAGAAGTATCCTCTACCTAGAATTGATGACCTCTTTGATCAACTAAGAGGAGTTGTAACGTCCCCAACCACCACCAACAGGACAGGAAATGCCACTGAGGCAACCTATTCCTACTCTGATACCATTTTGTAATGTCCCTGACCCTCAAACCTCTGCCGAGTAATGCTACCTAAACAAATGTATCTTTTTTTTTCAGCTCTGATACCATTTCATGACATTCTCAACCTTAAACCAACAAGCCATGCCATGCCACTGAGTAACTTTCATGCTCTGATACCATATATATTTATATACATATCTATCTAATGAAATTTAAACAGTTATAACATTATGTTCATACACCTATTCATGCAGAAACAACATTAAAACATACATGCAATATATACAGACAATTCTAATAACATTATAACTTGATTTCAAGATACACATCATATAGAGAAAAAATATTTGGTACTTATCTTTTAATATATGACCACCAACTACGTGCATACCTTCCACGAACATCCTATCCTTAGACCATGCTACTCATCACGCTCAGCAGTGGGTCACCTCCGAGCTCGGACTAAACTCCATCAGGCAAGGGATTTTTAGGCTTGGCAAGGACAACATGACATTCACACAGATCAACAAGAAGGATTTTCTCCTAGGACCCACTTACGCCCACAACCCACAGACCCTCATTACCCACATGCCAGTCCCACCCGATGAGTGTGCACCTTCAATATAACAAGTCCATCGACTGTCCACCTCCTTCCAGGGCTTCAGCAACAGGCTGGATGAGAATTCTTAGAGTACTGTAGTTGCTACGGGACTCCCTCCAGGAGAAATCACTTCCTCAACACACTCTCTCACCTAGAGAGAGTTGCTCACAGGCCTAACAACCTGCTTCTTCTATCCATCTCCTAAATCTAGCAGGTAACCTCTACAAAAAAAATTGGGTATGGGTTGTAGTAATGATGACAAGCCACACTAGTCCAAATAAAATGTGGGTAGTAACAACAAAGGATAAGGCACGATGTGGATCAGACACTACGTAGTCGTACTATGCTTCACAGAAAAAATGGTTAGCTTCATAACATGGGTGTGCGTGTTTCAGAATTTGTAGAGATCGATGATGGAGGCAATGGATGGCTGTGTCAAGGCTCTCCTTGTATCAGTGCATGCATCAGTGGGGAGTATGGATGACTTCTAGAGTGGCGACCATCGCGAGAATGGTTAGGGAACCCCCAATGAGATAACTTTCCCACCTAAAAATTGCATGCACCCAGGTTGACACATGTATTCTTGAAGCTGCATTTTCTCCACTTAACACTCATTCCCTTTCCTAGGAACTTAGGACAACATAGGTTATGTCAAACCTTAGCCTCTAGGAAATAATAATATAATATTATTCCTTTAGAGGTAATCCCTGTATCTTAGCCCCTATTCCTAGACACTTATCCCCTTCCCTTTCCCTACCTAGTGGACCTTAGTCCCCCATAACTCTTTCTTCTTGGTCGGTCTACATGTAACAATGTAATTTTATTAATGATTTGAGTATATACATATACAAAATCAGTCTCATTGGCTTTAGAATCTGGGCTCTTCGTCCTAATAAACACATAAGTCTTCTAGGTTATAAACACTTGGATCACCAACCTATAAACATAGTTACAATTCTGCAGGGGCTCGGCCTTGGGGTGTTACAATCTCCTCCCCTTATTTTTTCACCATCCTCAGTGCAACTTATTTACAAAACAACAACAATATTTCCAAAATATTAAAAAATATGTGGGTAATCTACACGCATAGCATCTTCATGCTCCCATGTTGCATCCTTAGGACTGTACTAGGTCCATTGAACCTTTACAAGCTTTATGACTCGATTTTGGAGTTTTTTTCTCTTCTAGTCTAGTAATCACACATGCTACACTTGCAAACCACCTTCTTGGTCCACCTGAATCACATTCCAATCAATCACATGATTAGAGTAAGGTATATACTTCTTGAGAAATGATACATGAAATACATTATGAATAGTCATAGATGCAGGAAATAAAAGCATATAAGCTACTGGTCCAATCCTTTCTAGAAATTTAAATGATCCACAATATCTGGCTGCTAAACTGGAACAAATTCCCATCTTCAGGGAACTTTTGTTGGATTTCACCTTCAGGAAAACATGATCACCCACTTTAAAATCCCCGTGGGTTCTGCCTTTATCTGCATAGATTTTCTTCCTATCTTGGGCAACCTTCAGATTATGCTTAATTTGCAGTATTTGTTCTTCCATTTCCTTGAGAAACTCTGGCCCAACCACTGCTCTATCAGCTGGGTTGTCCCAACTTACTGGGGTGTTTCACTTTCTAACATAAAGTGCTTCAAATGGGCTCATCTTCAGTGATGCTTGATTCCCATTGTTGTAGGAAAATTCTACCAAGTGTAGATAAAATTCTCATTTAGATGGTTTGTCCATCACATACATTCTTAACATATCTTCTATCACTTGATTAAATCTTTATGTTTTTCCATCAGAATCAAGATGATAAGTTGTGTTGAAGTTCAGGTTCATTCCGAACCCCTTGAAAATCCCTCTCCAAAACTTTGAGGTAAAATTTGGGTCTCTGTCAGACACAATTGTCTTGGGAATGCCATGCAAGCATGCTGCTTCCCTCATATAAATATAAACAACATCAATTTCCTTGTGAGTAGTCTTTAATGGAATAAAATGGGTGGCCTCCGTGAGCTTATCTACCACCATCATGATGGAATCATGTTGTTTGTTTGTTCTGGGTAATCCTATGATGAAATCCATTGTCACCACTTCCCACTTCCACTCAGGAATGGGTAATGGATAGAGAAACCCAGATGGGTGTCTATGCCCAGCCTTGACCCTTTGACACTCCTTGCATTTATCTATGTACTCTGCAATTTCTTTCTTCATGCCTGGCCAATAATATTGGCTCTTGACTATTGAAATTGTTTTCTAATATCTAGGGTGTCTCTCATAAGGTACATTATTGTTACTCATGATTTTGGTCGTCATGATGATGTATTGATGATGGTGTACTTAGGCTCTTCATAAGAACTTTCTCCTGAGAAAAGTTACTTTCATATCTTCCCAAAAAACTCATTTTTGAAGAAGGCTCGCAGGCTGCTAGTATATTTGGGTGTGAGAATGCCTGATTCTCGCAGGCTTCTTTAAGCCAGGGTGTGAACTTCTCGCACTGTGTTGAATAGACAGGGTGTGAACTCTTCCTAAATCATGGAAAAAAGATGAATTCTCGATGCTTCTAGAAGGGAATCTTCTAGAAGGACGGGTTGGCATTCAAATGGTTATCCTTGTATTGGATTCCCTGATATTTTGGGATTATTCTTATCCAAGTAACTATCTCATTCTCTCCTATATATTGAGATAATTCTCATGGAAAAGGTTAAGCAAGATTCATTGGAGAATTGGTGAAAGAATTGTGTGAAGGACTTAGCATTGAACAACAGCTTGGAGACTCCAGCTATCAAAAGAAGTTGATCTTCTTCATGCAAATATGGAGCAAGTGTGTATGTCAGAGCCAAGAGCCATAGAAAGGAAGGTTGCGACATCAAGGCTCAGGTTGTAATCTTTACTTTCAATTAATATAATACAGTGGCATGTCCCTTTCCCATAAATCTATTTCCAATTTATTGTGTAATTCCTTGATCATACACATAGGTTGACTATTGAATAGATTGTGCTATCTTCACTTTGGTTGGTTTGTGTTGTCTTGGTCTTGACTGCATGAGAGCACTGGAGTGAAGCGGGAGCAACAAAGACCATAGGAAGCGATAATAAGGTATGTTATTTGTTCTTGCCTCCTAGTTAATTCAATGGTCAGAACCTAGGGAAAGAGTCATGTCCTATCCTATTTTGTTCTAGATCCAGGTGGATCTAGGGAGATCTGTTAGTGTCAGTACCTAGTGATTAATCCAATAACAATTATGCATCTCTTTTAAAATTGCACTCCTCAATTCCAGAGAATTTGGTACATAAACTTTGTTTCTGTACAAGATAATTCCATCAATTCCCAATTCACGTTCTTCATCTTCCTACTACATTTTACCTTGTTGCAATTTAGTTACCAATTCCATGTACTACATATCTTATTTTGTAGCCTCATAAATTATTCCCTTAAGATCCTTCTGATACATGCTAATGGCTGTAGCATGCAGTTAATGCACTCTCCTGATGAGTGCATCAACCACTTTTTTCTCCTTTCCTTTGATATTCTTGATATCAAAGTCATGTTCATAGAGAAATTCCAACCATATACTCTTCCTAGCATTCAAAGTAGGCTGATCAAACATGTAATTCATACCATTATGGTCTATCCTCAACTCAAACCTCTTTCCCATGAGGTATTTCCTCCACTTCTTCAAAGTGTGCACTATGGCTTCCAACTTCAAATCATGAGTGGCATAGAGCCTTTCATGTTCCTTGAATTTCCTAGATTCAAAACATATCAAAAACCCATTATGGTTGAGGACTCCACCATGTCCTTGTTTGAATGTGTCTGTGAAAACCACAGAACATTCATTCAGATTTGCAATCTTCAAAATTGGGGCACTGGTTAACATTTTCTTCAATTGATAGAAGCCCTTTTCACATTCTTCAGTCCATTGAAACTTCTTCCCCTTCCTTTGCAAGGAAGTGATTGGGTGGGAAATCCTTGAGAATATTGCAATGAATCTTCTGTAGTATCCAACCAGACCCATGAAGGATATGAATTCTGTCACATTCTTAGGTGTTTTCCACCCTTTAATGTCCTCAATCTTTTCAGGCTCTACTGCTATCCCTTCTTCAGATATGATATGCCCCAAATAGTGAATTCTATTTTGATAAAATGAGCAGTTGCTCAATTTGGCATACAGTTGATGCTCTCTTAGCACTTGCAACACCATTCTCAAATGATGCTCATGTTCTTCTTCTGACTTGGAATATACAAGGATGTCATCTAAAAAAACAATGACAAACTTGTCTAAATATTCTCGGGAAAAACCATTCATTAAGCACATGAAAACAAATGATACATTTGATAACCCAAATGGCACCACTATGAACTCATAATGACCATACCTTGTCCTGAAGGCAGTTTTGCTGATGTCTTCCTCTTTAATCCTTACCTGATAGTATCCTGACCCGAGGTCTATCTTTGAAAATATCTTTGCATCCTTCAACTGATCAAAGAGATCATCGATCCATGATAAAGGATACTTGTTCTTTATAGTCACTTTTCTCAACTATCTAAAATTGATGCAAAATCTCAATGTCCCATATTTATTCTTCACGAACAAGACTGGGGAACCCCAAGGTGACACACTTGGGCATATGTACCCCTTGTTTATAAGTTCTTCCAACTGCATTTGCAACTCCTTCAGCTTCGGTGTACTCATTTTGTAAGGAGTCTTTGATATTGGAGCTGCTCGAGGATTTAAATTAATAGAGAAATCAATATCTCTCTTTAGGGGTAATCCTGGTACCTCCTTGAACACATCTTCAAAATCTTCTAGAACTGCATGATCTTCCAGATTTTGCACCTTATCCTTAGATGCTTCCTCCATATGGGCTGAAAATATTTGACAACCCTTCCTGTAACACTTCTTTAGCTACATTTCTAAAATTTCTCGGATAGTAACTACCTTGGGAATTCCTTGGTCTGCACTTTGATTTCCTTCCTCATCCAAGCAAGTCAATGCCTTTTTGTGACTGTCTAATAGGGAATGGTGTTGGTATAACCAATCCATACTAATTAGGAAATCATATGATCCCAAATGCAAGATGTTAAAATCTTCCTTGGTACTCAGTCCATTCATGCCCACTGGGCATGATTTAACCAACTCAACAACTTTCCTCTTGGCTCCTGTAGCCAGCTGCACCAACCAAGATTTCTCATGCTTGCTTCTTGGTAAAATAAATCTTTCCACAACCTTAGGATCTACATAGCTATGAATATCCCCTAAATCAATTAAAATAGTAAAGGCAGGGATATTGATCATACCTTCAAATTCAATCATGTGTGATTGAAACTCATCTTGCTTGTTGTCCAGGGATGCATAGATCCTTGGTACTCTTCTACCCATGTCCTCCACTATTTCTGCTTGTTGAACATGGTGAAAATATCTCACATTGTCCTTTCTATGAGGGAAATATATATACCTATGATCTCCATTACAACCCCAACATTGCATAGGTGTATGCCTTGGCCTTTTCCCACCTACTTCATCCATCCTGGGCTCCATCAAAACTGGTTGTCCTTGTGGACTATTTCTGAAAAATGGTGGCTTGTTCCCCTTCTTCCTCTTCTCCCTCTTAAACTTCCTCTTGTCTTCCCAAGATTTTTGGAAAGTAGGATTTCCCCTATGTTGATCATATAAGCATTTTTCTCTCCTTAGAGTTTCTTCTAGAGTCTTGGGATTAGGATATTGGATTTTATCACTGATGAAAGATGGAAAACCACTAAGATATCTTTGGATGTTGACTGCCTCATCCTTAATGGAAGGGAAATACTTCAAGAGCTCTATAAATCTCCTCTCATATTAATCTATAGCCATGTTGCCTAGTTTAAGTTCAAATAACTATTTCATCTTCTTATCGTAGTATCTCTTGGCTAAGTACTTCTTTTCAAAATCTTTCTTGAATTCCTTCCAAATCACATTTTTCTCCTTGAGGCATTGTACTTGCACCAACTGATTCCACCATATGGATGCATTTCCTTTAAGTTGGCACATGGAAATTATTCCCTCTACATGAGAAGAATAGTTTTTCAATTGGAAATACTTCCTCATGCCTATCAGCCATGTCTCAACATCTTCATCCTTCTTATGATCCCCATAAAACATAGGAGGTTTGATCTTATTTATTTCTCCTTTCATCTCATCCACCCTAGACCTCCTATGTTTTCTAATAGGGGATGGACTTGAGCTACTGTGTGCTCTCCTATGGGAATTCTTTGGGGAGTACTGGTGATGTCTACAACCACTTTTTCCTCTTCTTTCCTCATCAGGGGACCTGTGGTTCTCCGATTTGATGGAGCCACCCTCCTTATCCAAATTCCTTTCAATTATTTCCAGGATCCTCATTAACTTCATATTGAAGTCTTTTTGTTGATCCTTGGATATCTTAAGTCTTTCATTATCATCTTGGTGAATTTGGACATCTTTCTGCAAATTTTTAATGATGTTTATCATGCTCACTTCTTTATCTATTTCTTCTGCATGCCCATTGGATTTTGTTCCTTGAACTCCCAAATGGACATCCATTCCTCTAACTTCATCCTCTGGACTCTAAGTGTCATGTGCTTCCTCCATTTCTCTTCACTAGGTAACAATTATGTTCGGTTATGACAATTGGTAATGTTGCAAAAATGTGCAATCAACCGAATTTTTGTCCGGCTATTAAACTTAATAATTCTCCAAAATAAATTAAACAATCAGATTTAATCAAAAGAATATCAGACTCTATTTTTGATGGGTTTGTGTCGATCAAGAATCCCCATGATTCTATCTCTGAGCCCTGTCTTTCTCTACAAGTCATTTTTGAATGCTAGCTCCTTTTCTTTAGCCCTTAATTTACATGTGACCATGGATGTGAACAAGTTCTAAACGGACAGATGCTCACTCCGCACTTCAGAGTTTCAGGCTTTCGGTGTTTTCAACTCACCACAATGCCAATCTCTCGAACTTTGAACTCATGAAGTTCTCAACTAACGTGAGAGGAATCAACGGTCCTCGCTCTCTACCAAAATCAATGGCCACAATTAGCTTCGAGACTCCGTGCTTCAAGTTTCCAAGCCTTCAATTCCACAAACCTATGAGGTGACAACTCTTCGGAGTGTTAGATATTATGATATGCATCCATGACTGTTAATGGTCATGATGAACTCTGTTGCTTTGATCTTGGGAGTTCTCAATCCACACGACCCCACTTTCCTCTGAAGTGGCTATCCTCCGAAGTGAAGGATTTGAAGACATATTTCCTCTACTCATGGACGAAACTGATGAACTTCGGTTCTCCTGCCTTATGAAGTTATTTCTCCACCCACTTGCACTAGCTTCCTTTGAAATGCAAGATCTAGCACCACGCGTCCCCTGCGACCATCGGGGGCCCCACTATCCATGCTCAAGAATAGTTCCACATGGTGAAATATTATAAGAGGACATGTGGCCGAGTATGACGAGTGACACATGTCACACTCTAACTGGCATTTCTATTATCCAAAGGTCCTTAACTCAGTGAAATGTGCCACACATCCCATGTGTCCACGCCATCCCTGGCGACATCAACAGGTCACATCACTTTGGGACTTCGGGCTTCGAAATATTTTACACTTGCATTCCTCAAATCTCCCAAACTCCGAATTTATGAACTAATTTATCTTCTAGGGTCCACATGGTACAACTATCAACAATTTAGGTCATGGCACGTGGTCCCACGTGTCATATTTCTTTTGGTCCAACAAGTTCGTCAAAGTTACATTCTAACCAACACGTGGTAGGAATAAAGAAGTACATATCACCTTGGGTGACTTTATCCTACCACGTTAGTTCGGGACTTTGGGCTTTGGGACTTCGGGAGAATTCACCTTAGCACACCCCGTTTCTCCCAAACATCAAATTATCAAACTAGCCAATCTGTTGACACATGTATCTTTCAATGAATGGTCTAGATTAGCTTTGGACTTCAGGTATTTGGGCTTCGGGACTTTGGGAGAATTCACCTTAGCACACCCTATTTCTCCTGAATGCCAAATTCCCAAACTAGCCAATCTGCCGACTCGTGTCTCTTTCGACGAAGGATTTGGATTAAATCCGGACTTCGAGACTTCAAGATTTAGAAGGTTTTACCTTAGAATACTTTGTTTCTCCTAAACGTCGAACTCCCAAACTGTTGTGATATCTACGACTCACAATCACTTGTGCGTAGATCTGATGACTGAGATCTATTTTTCCACTGCTGCACCTTACCTCTTGCTCTTGGTTTAATCTAATGGTTATGTTCTGTCTTTGGCCGATCCAACAATCAATAATTTATCCCCGAATTTTTGGTGTAGATCCTCTCTAGAGATTTGGAACTTCGGGCTTCGACCCCTTCTTCTCTATCACACATAAACTTTGTTGAAGTCGTGAAGTCTGAAGCACTTAGGGTTTAACTTTCATGAACCTTTTCTAAATTTGACGACTGTGAAGGGTTTTCCTTCTCTGGAATAGATCCTATAGCCCAAATTTAAACCTCATGTCCCAACACAATGGTTGTTGTGGCTTATTTCTCTGTTGGTTTTCTAGAACCACTATACCTTCTAAGCTTCTAGACACAGTCCCAGTGATGCTATGAGGTTCATATTTTGTCTCTCTCTACAACAATTCATTCTAAAACCTTTGTCTCGTTAACCACTACCATGGCCCATCCAGGTTCAGTGTCAAAACCATGGCTCTAATACCAATTTGTAATGTCCCCAACCACCACCAACAGTCTGGGCAATGCCACTGAGGAAACCTCCTTCTGCTCTAATACCATTCTGTAATGTCCCCAACCCTCAAACCTCTGTCGGGTAATGCTACCTAAAAAAATATATCTTTCTGTTTCAACTTTGATTCTAATTTGTGACATTCCCGACCTTAAACCAACAGGTCAGGCCATGCCACTGATTAAATTTCATTCTCTGATACCATATATATTTATATACATATCTATCTAATGCATTTAAAACAATTATAGCATTATGTTCATACACCTATTCATGTGGAAACAACATTAAAACATACATGCAATATATACAGACAATTATAATAACATTATAACTTGTTTTCAAAATACACATCATACAAAGAACAAAGATTTGGTACTTATATTTTAATATATTACCACCAACTGCATGAAAACCTTCCACGAACCTCCTAGCCTTAGACCACATTTATCATCACACTCAACAGTGGGTCACCCTCGAGTTGGGACTAAAATCCACCGAGCAAGGGAGTCCTAGGCTTGGAAAGGACAACAGGAAAGTCGCACATATCAATAGAAAGGATTTTCTCCCAAGATCCACTTACACCCACAACCCACAAAACCTCATTCCCCACACGCCTGTCCCAACCCAGGAGTGTGCACCTTCATTATCACAAGTCCATCAGTTGTCCACCTCCTTCCAGGGCTTCAACAATAGGCTGGACTGGAAGTCTCAGAGTACTGTAGCTGTTACGGGACTCCCTCCAGGAGAAATCACTTCCTCATCACACTCTCTCACCTGGAGATAGTTTCTCAGAGGCCTGGCAACCTACCTCTTCTATCCAGTTCCTAAATCCAGCGAGTAACCTCCGCAACAAAAATTGGGTATTGGATTTGGTAATGAAAACAAGCCACACTAGTCTAGAGAAAACATGGGTAGAAACAACCAAGGCTAAGGCATGATATGGCTCAAACACTATGCAGTCGTTCTATGCCTCATAGGAAAAATGGTTAGCTTCATAACGTGTGTGTGCGGGTTTCAGAGGTTGTAGAGATCGACGATCGAGGCAATGGTTGGCTATGTCAAGGCTATCCATGTCTTAGTGCATGCATCAATGGGGTTTATGGATGACTTCTAGAGTGGTGACAATCACGAGAATGGTGAGGGGACCCCCAACGATCTGAATTTGTCACCTAAAAAATGCATGCGCCCAGGTTGACACATGTATTTTTGAAGCTGCATGAGCTCCACTTAACACTCATTCCCTTTCCCAGGAACTTAGGTCAACATAGGTTATGTAAAACCTTAGCCTCTAGGAAATAATAATATAATATTATTCCTTTATAGCTAAGCCCTCTATCTTAGCCCCTATTCCTAGACACTTAGCCCATTCCCTTTCCCTACCTAGTGGAGCTTAGTCCCCCATAAATCTTTCTTCATGGTTGGTCTACATGCAAGGATGTAATTTTATTAATGATGTGAGTATTTACATATACAAAATTAGGCTCATTGGCCTTAGCATCTGGGATGTCTGGCCTAATAAACACATAATTCTTCCAGCTTATAAACACTTGGATCACCAGTCTATAAACATAATTACAATTCAGCGGGGGCTTGGCCTTGGGGTGTTATAGGAGAAAAGATATTTTCAAAGATAGAATTGAGATCAGGATACCATCAGGTAAGAATAAAGGAAGAAGACATCCATAATACAACCTTTAGAACCAAATACGGACATTATGAATTTGTAGTGGTGCCATTTGGATTGTCCAATGTACTAGTTGTCTTTATGTGCTTAATGAATGGCATATTCCAAAATTAATTGGATAAATTTTTCATAGTATTCCTGGATGAAATAATTGTCTATTCTAAGTTTGAGGAGGAGCATGAACATGACCTAATACTAGTATTGAAAGTTTTGAGAGAACATCAGTTGTATTCCAAGTAGAGTAAGTGCTCTTTTGATCAAGAATAGATCTATTACTTGGGGCATATTGTTTCAGAACAAGGTATAGTAGTGGACCCATAGAAGATTGAAGCCATTAGAGGATGGCCAACACCCATGAATGTTTTAGAAATCAGATATTTTATGGGGTTATATGGTTACTACAAAAGATTTATAGAAATTTTTTCTAATATTGTTCATCCCATCACTTCGTTGCAACAGAAGGGAATTAAATTTGAATGGACAACAAAGTGAAGAAAATTTTAATTCACTGAAGGAATTACTTACTAGTGCACCTATTTTGAATATTGCTGACCCAAATGAGAATTTTGTGGTATGTACAGATGTGTGGAAGGAAGGTGTTGGCCCTTGACCAGGTTTTGTGGATATATGGTCAATTTTGACCTATTTTTGGACTTCGATAGCCTGTTGAAGGAGAAGCGCAAGACGAAGCAGAAATCGCGGGATCTCGACCCCTTTTTGGGTCCTTTTTGGGATGTGGGAATATGTAATGGGAATGGGATGTCAACCCATGGGTTTACCCATGTTTAGGCCTATTTTGTATATATAAATAGATGCTTAGGCTAGATAGAAGTGGTGGTGCATCTATGTGATGTGAATGTATGCTAAGTGCAAGTAGAGTCTGTAAGTGCTTTGTGCATGACTGTAAGAGACTTGCAGAGCTAAGTGCAGGTCCTTGTAGCAAATTGTGGAAGGCTTAGGGATGTAATGCAAGGAAGAAGGATCTAGCGAGCTTCGCAGATCTTGTGTCCTGTGTGGAGTAAAGTTTTTGAGGCTTTGTGCTTGTAACCAATTGACTGAAGACAATAAAGAAGAAGAGTTGGTGGACATAGCTCCAGAGTGGCAGTGAACTATGTAAACACTGTGTTGTTATGCATTATGCTTGTCTTAATGTATTTATGACTCTCTTACTAAGTGCTTTGATAGAGATAGATAAATCTGTTCATGCTTTGTGCTAATGATGTGTAAGAATGTTAGATCTGACTTCTATGACTGTGCTTAGTGCTTGCTTCTGCTAGATCTAATCCATCTGTTTGTTCTAACTACTTAACTACATTAGATCGGTGTGAATGCTACAAAGCTATATTTTATCAACGAAGTAGGTATTGATTACATATTGAGGATATGATGGTGCTAAGTTCTCTATTAAGTATCATAATCATAGATCTGTGTCCCAGCTAAGGTTGCAGACACCTGAGTCTCACAACCATCTGTACCTCTCCTCGGGTGAGACTTGATCTTCTTCACAGGTGTTTCCAAAAGGGCTGACAGTTAGTGTTTTGTTGGTGCACTGTTGTAGCATTGAACCCTAGGTCTTCCCCTATTCCAACAAATGGTTTCGTTATCGAGACTTAAAATCTGATTGCTAGGAACTGAGAAAGAAGGAGCTTTGTGAAAATATTCATCCTGAAGTTGCGAAAGCTCAGTGCATAGATCTATCGCTCTAGTGCACAATATTCTACTTGATTTATAAAGCTCCGTGCTAAAAGAAAGAATCCCGATATGAAGAAAAGAGGTCAGATCAAAAGGAAAGAAGCAAGATCTAAAATCTTTGTGCTCTAAGAAAGGAAAAAGTGAGAATTTCTGGTTAAAAGAGGTAAGCTATGCAAGCTATGTTCTCCGATAAAGGTAATAATAGTGAAACGTTTTAGATATGGAAGCTTTGTGATCTGTAGAAGTAAGAAAAGTGGAAATTTTTGTTTCTAGAGTATGGATCTAGGTATGTTTAATAGAGTTTGTCCTAGTTCGAAACTCCTAGCGCACAGTACAACAGAAGCTGGGGATAATTTAAAAGAAAGAGAGGATTAACCCTCTGTTACAGCTGCAGAAGACTAGGACATATTGCTAAGGCATGCCCTGGAAGAAGACCTAGTTGTCTTTGTTGCAAAGATATGGACCATGAAGTGTTGGATTGCCCTAGAATAATTTCTAAAGTTGAAAGAATGAATCGGAACCAAGAAAAACCTAAGGTAGATTAAGGAATGGAACAATCCCATAAAGAATCAGAGAAAGTATTGTTACAGATGAAAGAAACCCTGAATGACCACTGACATATCATCTTATCAGAGATCTTCAAAGAAAAAGAATGCATCGAAGAAAGAATAGGAGACTTCAACATTGACTGTGTTCTGGATGAGGAAACATAGGTGAATATCATGATAGAGAGAACTTGGGAAGCTATAGGGAAGCCTGCTATGATTCCTTCATTAGGAGGAATATGATTATTCAAAGGAAAACTGGTAAACCTATGTGGGAAGCTCACTCAGATACCTATGAGTGCCAATGGAACTTTGATAAAAGAATATTTTGAGATTATTAAATTTATTGAAGACAATGCCCTGTTTACCAATGTACTAGCCAGCCCTTGGATTGAAAGAGACTGGGCCAGAAGGAAAGAACAAGAAGCAATGTTAGAACAATAGAAGTAGAAGTTGAAAGAATTCATGACTAGAAGGATCACACACTTGATTGCAGAAAAGGAGAACATATCAAATATTTTTAACACTAGAGACCCAGATGTCGAAGCTGTAAGAACATTAGAAGACCAACATAATACTGAAGTACTTATCATAGACAAAGAAGAGGTACTACCCCTGAATCCTAGGAAAGAATTTCAACAATGCGAAGTAACTATGTTAAGAGAAGATAAGAATCGGAATGGAAAAAGGCATACTGAGATGAAGCTCACTAGAAAGAAGGATAGAAATCTAAGTAAGAAGAGGGCTAAGATTGAAAATTTACAGAAAGTACCAGAGGGAACCTCACAGAAGGGAAATTTGCAAAATTGGAGCTTCGTCGGGATATCAGAACAGTGACACATGGCACTTCACCATGGCGAAGCAATATAGCCGTTGGGGAACATTATAACCATTAGATCAATGATCCAAATGGATATAAAACCATTTATGGCCAACCATCTTGCCATCTGACCATTGCGATTGCGCCATAATAGACAAAACCGAGTTAATGAAGACCTCATACCTGTTGTAAGTGACCCATTGTTGAGTTACCTATTTATCCCACCATGCCATGCACCGAGAACTCTTTTTCCAATATAGAATTTGAGCCCATAGACTACATTGAGCTTATACCATGATCATCATGCTTCTGCTCTCTCTCTCGTTACTGTGTCTAAGCTACCCCCCCAAACCTGAGATTGTTAACCCCGAGCGTGTATGTCAGACAATTTGAGCACTGCATAAAGAGCTGTTGAGGAAGTTTTGATCGACCTGATGACTGAAAGAGTCATGTCAGAGAGAGGATTATCCACATGTGTACAAGAATAATCCACGAGAGGGCTGCCAACCTCTCCATCAACTGCTCGAGCCAGACCATCCCGACCTTCAGATGAGAAGCGAGCCAAGCACAGGGATGATCTTGTGAATGCTAAGTTGATTCTGAGCATATTACCTACTTATATACCACCTTTGAGCGATGTTGTAAACCATGAAAACATACCTAGAGATTTTGAGTACACCTTGGTCATTGCGTACCTACCAAAGGGGATACGCAAAGTTCGCACAGACCAAGATAATATTTCATCATTCAAGTTTAGTGACTTCAACCTCGGCAACTGGAAAGTTTACAACATTCTCACCCCGCATAAGTACCTGACTAGAAAAAAGGGAAAGAATTCGAAGATCATCCCTCAATCATGGACCCATAACCTTGCACAATCCACCCTGCTAAATGTTATGAAGATTCTGCACTTTGGACGACACCAGGAGGTGAATGCATGTGTCAAATTGCTGTTGTGTTTTTACCATGGAGGTTATCTATGGTGAAACCATCGCATAAAAGTGGATCCGATGTTGATAAATCAGATCACAGTGCTAAGTATGCAAGGCCCTGACCCACATGATTTCTATCCCGAAAAAACAATGGATCGTGCTCTAGCTCAAAGGATCAAGGACACCTACGATGATGTTGAGAAGGGAACACGAGGCTACAAGGTAGATTCTATCCAGAGTGGCATAGTGCACCTCTCCTATCAGATGATTGCAAGGAAGTTAGMACACAAGAATCGACCCACCCAAGTGACTGGTTTTGTAGTCGACCTCGCAGGGAAGTGCGTGGAGGGCCTACAAATGAATTGGGCATAGTACCTGGTGAACCAATTAGAACTTGACTGTAGAGAAGCCCAAGATCAAGGGTACAAATTCCACTTCAGCTGGCTATTGATCCTGATCACTTTCATTGCCCGGGAGATGCTAGAAGGTGTGACCTTCATGGACATCGAGCCCTTTGAACCATTGGCTGCAAAGTTCAACACACTGTGGTATTCAAGCAACATCAATAAACTGTGGCAGTCCAATGCTATATTTCATGCATACTACAACTAGTTGAAGGTAGCTATATAGTCCGAGCCTCGCATGACGCTGAATACTTTACACCGGTTCCGACCTTTGATGAAATTCAGTGCAGACCACCATTTCATTTACATCACAGCATGCTGATGAGCACAAGAAGAAACTTCATTCCTATTACAAGCTAACAGAGGAGGAATTAGAGGAGATCACCAAGGACTGGTCGACAGACCTCCTCATTTCAGAAGACCTTATGGATATATCCAATATAGACAGTCCATAAACTATGCAGGATACACCTGGACCTAGAAGGACAAAGAAAACTAAAGAGGTTCAGGATTTAGATAGTGCATCCATGAATACTGCTACCATCTCACCAGAGCAAGGAGGTGATGGCGGAGAGATAGATGGTGATGAAGTTGAATAGAAGAAAGGTGAGGTTACACCACCTAGAGATGAAGAGGACCCCTCGAAGAAAAGGAAGGTTTCCCTCCTAAATCCTTCCTCCTGGAAGAAATCAAAATCTTCTATGACAAAAATGAAGACTATCCTCACCTTAGATGACTTTGATTTCATTATAGTGGCTCTGAATGATGCTTCGATGGAGATAGTAGAGAAACAAGAGGCTAAGTAGGAAGCAATGTACAATAGAATCAATATTGAGCTCTAAGGAGTACAATAAGCACTACAGTCCAACTACACAGTCTCCACTGCACCTCTACCATTAGGAACACCAGAACTGGGATATGAGCCAACTCAACTCCATCGAATAGCTGATACAGTCGAAGCTCGCCGAATAGCTGATACATATGAGTAACTTACCGAGAACCTAGAATTGCAAGCACTGGAGTCGCAGCTACAGGAATCAAAGCAGCACGCAGAAACACTACAGGCACAGCTGAAGTCTCTATCAGCTATGGAGAGAATGAAGAGATCTCAAGAGAAGCGAACTGCCCAACAACAAATCCATAATAGCCAGAGTAGAATTATGGAGATAACTTAGAAAATCCAACCTGTACAATATAAGGCCTATCAGTTGTTTACAAAGGTAGAAGGCTAGGAATAAGAACTGGAGTAGGTAGCACTGCGACAAAACATCGCCTAGAAGGACCTTTGAATGATGAAGTCATTCAAGAATTTGCTGAAAAAGAGCGCCTAGCACAATAACAAGTCGAAGAAGTTGAATCCAGTATTGAAGCATTCGAAGCATAAATTCCTACATTAGAGTGACTTAGGACGAGTCACAGGTGAGTGTTGGGGGCCTGTTGGCCCTTGACTAGGTTTTATGGATATCTGGTCAAGTTTGACTTATTTTTGGACTTCAAAAGACTGTCAAAGGAGAAGCGCAAGACGAAGAAGAGATCATGGGATCTTGACCCCTTTTGGGGTCCTTTTTGGGATGTGGGAATATGTAATGGGAATGGGATGTCAGCCCATGGGTTTACCCATGTTTAGGCTTATTTTGTATATATAAATACATGCTTAGGCTAGATAGAAGTGGTGGTGCATCTATGTGATGTGAATGTATGCTAAGTACAAGTGGGGTCTGTAAGTGCTCTGTGCATGACTGTAAGAGACTTGCAGAGATAAGTGCAGGTCCTTGTAGAAGATTGTGGAAGGCTTAGTGTTGTAACGCAAGGAAGAAAGATCTAGCAAGCTGCGCAGATCCTATGTCCTATGCAGAGTAAGGTTTTTGAGGCTTTGTGCTTGTAACCGATTGAGTGAAGACAATAAAGAAGAAGAGTTGGTGGACATATCCCTAGGGTGGTGGTGAACCACGTAAACACTGTGTTGTTATGATTTGTGCTTGTCTTAATGTATTTATGACTCTCTTGCTAAGTTCTTTGATAGAGATAGACAAATATGTTCATGATTTGTGCTAATGATGTGTAAGAATGTTAGATCTGACTTCTATGAATGTGCTTAGTTCTTGCTTCTGCTAGATCTGATCCATGTGTTTGTGCTAAGTACTTAACTACATTAGATTGGTGCGAATGTTGCGAAGCTTTGTTTTATCAGTGAAGTAGGTATTGATTGCATATTGAGGATCTGACCATACTAAGTGCTCTATTAAGTATCATAATCACAGATTTGTGTCCTATCTAAGGTTGCAGACATATGAGTCTTGCAACCACCCCTGCCTCTACCTCAGGTGAGACTTTATTTGCTTCACAGGTGTTTCCTAAAGGGCCAGTAGTTAGGGTTTTGTTGGTGCATTGTTGTAGCGTTGAACCCTGGGTCTGCCCCTGTGCCAACAGAAGGACTTGGTGGAGTCCTCACTCAAAATGGGCATGTCATTTTTTATGAGTCCAGAAAGCTTAAAGAGAATGAGAGGAATTATTCCACACATGATTTGGATCTCACTACCATTTTTCACGCATTGAATATGTGGAGGCATTATCTCATGGGAAAGAGATTTGAATTAAGAACAAGTCACAGTGGTTTGAAGTATCTTTTTGAACATCGAACTTTGAATGCTAGGAAAACAATATGGATGGAATTTTTAAGTGAATACAAATTTGATATCAAGAATATCAAAGGAAAATAAAATAAATTTTTTGATGCACTTAGTAGAAGATTGCATCTCATGCATGCTACAACTATCAATATGCATCAGTTAGACTTGAAGAGAAGAATTCTAGATGATGTTACAGATCAAAATTACCTACAAGTAAAGGAAATATTACAACAAGGATATGTACAATAGAAAGTAAAAGAGTATGAGATAAAGGAAGATGGACTACTTATGAATAAAAATATAATTTATGTTCCTAGTTCCAGAGAACTTAGGAATTTGGTATTAAAAGAAAAGCATAATGTTCCAACTGTTGGACATCCTGGTTACTGGGAAACAATTACAGCAGTAAGAAGTCAATTCTTTTGTCCAGGAATGAAAAAGGATGTTGTCGATTACATTGCCATATGTATGGAATGTCAGAAAGTGAAAGCTAAGCATAGACACTCGACGTGTTTGCTACAACCATTACCAATTCCGGAAAAGAAATGGGAAGTGATAACCATTGACCTTATAACTAAATTTCTCAGGACAACAAGGAAACATGATTAAATCATGGTAGTGGTTGATGTTGGCCCTCGAACAAGTTTTGGAGAACCTTGGTCATGTTTGACCATTTTTGGGACTTCGACAATCTTGTCGAAGGCAGAGCGCAAGGTGAAGCGGAGATCACGGGATCTCAACCCCTTTTTAAGGCAGTTTTGGGATTAGGGTTGATGTCAATGGTATGGGATGTCATCTCATGGGTTTACCCATGTTTAGGCCCATTTTGTAATGTATAAATAGAAATCTAGGCGATGTAAGAAGGGGTTAGTGTGCTAAGTGAAGAGACCTAGTAGAATCATCTTAGTGCGGAGCTAGAGGCTTTGTGCATATTATGTGTTAAGACTTGCAGGGCTAAGTGCAAGTGATTGTAAGAAGCTTTTGTGCAGACTATGTAAGAAGGCTTGCGCTGTGACCTAACTCGGGAAAGGAGGATCTGGTGAGGTGCACGCATATATCCTATCCTATGCGGAGTGGGGTTTCAGGTTTCGTGCTTATAGAAGATTAACAAAAGATAATAAAGAAGAGAAGAGCTGGTGGACAGAGCCCCACACTGGTGTGAACCACGTATATTCTGTGTTATGGTTTCTTTGTGCATTATGGTTGTTATATTGTTCATATGATTTAAGCTTAGTGTAGTAATGAATGTTTAGATGAACTTGGTATGATATATTAAGTGATTAGTGATGTGAATGAATGATAGATCTGATCTCTTTCCATATGCTAAGTGCTTAGATGTGTTAGACCTGGTTGAATACTGCATTGTTCTATAACTAGGGTTTGGATCTGTGATGTGAATAAGGGTTAAATATTGATGAATTCTAACTACTAAGTGCTTCGTTAGAGTGGTGTAATCATAGATCTATGTCCTAGCTAGGTTGCAAACATCTGAGTCTTGCAACCACCCCTGCCTCTACCTCGGGTGAGACTTCATCTTCTTCGTAGGTGTTGCTGAAAGGGCTGGTAGTTAGGGTTTTTTTGGTGTTCTGTTGAAGCATTGAACCCTGGGTCTACCCCTGTGCCAACAAATGGTTCCATTATCGGGACTTGAAACTGTGATTACTGGGAACTAAAGAAAACAAATCTCTGTGTGTAGATCTGCTACTTTAGTGCACAATATTCTACTTGACTTGTGAAGCTCTGTGCTAAGAAGAGAAGTCCGATCTGAAGAAAAGAAGTAAGATCTTGAAGCTTTTTTCTGTGACAAAGGTAAGATAAGCGAAAATTTTTGTTTCGAAAGAATGAATCTATGTATGTTTGATAAATTTTGTCCTAGTCTAAAAACTAGGGTACATCTAGAAGAAAGAAGATTTGATATGAATAGATCTGATAGAAATAATGAAATATATGTTATTCCTATGCATATAAAGAATGTTTGGACTAACAAATGGATGTAGGATCCTAGAAAGAATTTTTTGCAGGTTAATTACTGTGATCCTAGTGCGCAGTACAGGAAAGGTTGGGGATCATTTAAAAGAAAGAGAGGATTAACTCTTTTCTATAGTTGCAGAAGACCGAGACATATTTCTAAGGAATTCCCTGGTAGAGGTCCTATTTTCCTTTGTTGTAAGGCTATTGGACATGAAGTTTTGGATTTCCCTAGAATTATTGCAAAAGTTGAAAATATGAATATGAGACTAGAAAACCCCGAGGAAGATTAAGAGACTATGAACCAAAAAGAATTAGAGACTGTATTATTGCAAATGAAAGAAACTCTAAATGATCACAGAGACACCAGTTTATTAGAGATATTAAAAGAGAAAGAGTACATAGAAACAAGAATAGGAGACTTCGACATAGACTATGTCGTGGATGAGGAAACACAGGTGAATATCATGACAGAAAGAACTTGGGAAATTTTGGGAAAGCCAGCTATGGTTCCTTCATTAGGAGGAATAGGATTATTTAGAGGAAAATTGGTAAACCTATGTGGAAGACTTACCCAGACATATATGAGTGCTGATGGCACTTCGATAGAAGACAATTTTGAGATCATTAAATTTATTGAGAACAACGCCCCATTTTTTATCTTGCTAGGAAAAACCTGTATTGAGAAAGACCAGATACAAAAGAAACAAGAAGAGGAGGATCTAGAACAAAAAAAACAAGAAATAAGAGATTTCATGGCTAGGAGAATAGCACACTTACTGGAAGAACAAGAGAACCAGTCGAAGCTACTAGGGACCAAAGATATGGACATCGAAGTCGAAAGGACACAGGAAGATTGGAGACACCTATCTGTACAAGAGAGTAGAGAACCTACCCCAGAAAGAGAAGAAGTATTACCCTTGAACCCTATGAAAGACCCTCCATAGTGTGAAGTTATCATGCCAAGAGGAGATAAGAATGATAATGGAAAGAGGAAACCAATGATTTAGATCACAGGAAAGAAGGCCAAAAATCTTAGTAAGAAGAGATAAAAATTAGAAAAATTGCAAGAAGTTTCAGGGAAGACTTCACAGAAGGAAGGTTTCTAGAACTTGAACTTCGCCGGAATATCAGTACAACACAGATTGTCACTTCACCATGGTGGAACAATATGACCGTTGGAGGCATTATGAACGTTAGAATGACCCTCCAGAATAGCTAGAAACACAATTATTGCTGAAACGTTCGCCCTTGAACCATTGGGACCGTGCCATAATGGATGGAACTGCATTGATTGAGGCGTTCCTTCCCGTTGGAGGAGTCCATTATGAGAATATCTATTTATCCCATCGAGAATTTCACCGAGAAGACTTTTTCCAATTGTGATCATCTCAGTCCATAGAGAACTAGTTGATTTCGCTCAATGATCATTGAGACCTTGCCATCGATTCTGTTAAATTGAGTATTGTTCACCGACTTGAGATATCAGATATTGAGTTTGCATGTCAGATGAAATTAGTGCAAATTAAAAATCCATTGAAGAGATTCTAATAGACCTCATGGCCGAGAAGGTGATGTCCACAGACATCCAAGCCTCATCGACGAGAGGAGTGCAACCCTCCCCGTCGACTGCTCGTGGATATGGACCATCCCGAGCTGTGACCAAGAAAAGAACCAATCATAGTGATGACTTGGTGAATGCGAAGCTAATCCCATCCATCCTGCCCAATTACATCCCACCCCTGGCCGGTGTGGTGAGTCGTGATAGTGTCTCGAGGGACTTTGACTACACAGTCATTACTGCGTACCTCCTGAAGGGAATCCAAGCAGTCAGATCACAGTTGGAGAGGATTCCAACCTTGAAGATCAGTGAATTTAACCTAGGAGATCAAAAGCGCTATTGCATGCTCGTACCTCATAAATATTTGACCAAGACCAACAGGAAGAATTCAAAGATCATCCCCCAACCGTGGACTATGGACATTCCAAGGTCCACTATCTTGAACGTGATGAAGATACGACATTTTGGAAGGCATCAGGAGGTTAATGCATGCGTTAAACTCCTTTTTTCGAGCTTCCATGGAAGTTATCTATGGATAGATAGGCGTATCACCATCGATTTGCGCTAATCCATAGGATCACCACATTAAGCATGCAAGGACCATACCACAAGAATTTTATCTAGGTAAGGCTGCAGATCGCGCTCTGGCGCAGAATATTCAAGACACCTATGGCGGTGTCGAGAAGGGGAAGCGAGGCTACAAGGTAGCCTCCATCCAGAATGGTGATGTGTGCCTAGCCTGCTAGTTGATCACTGGTAAGCTACTAAGGAAGAACAAACCCATGTAGGTCACAGGGTTCGTTGTTGACCTTGCAGGAAAATGCGTGGAAGGATTACAAATGAACTAGGCGAGTTACCTCGTCAACTAGTTAGAACAAGACTGTCATGAAGCTCAGGATCAGGGATATGAGTTCCACTTTAGCTAGCTACTGATCCTCATCATGTTCATTTCTTGGGAGATGCTGGAAGGAGTGACCTTCCCTGATATTGAGCCATTTGAGCCACTAGCTACGAAGTTCACCACGATCTGGTATTGGATCAATATGGGGAAACAATGAAAGTCAAACTCGGTGTTCCATACCTACTACCTGCAGTTAAAGAGGGCTATTGAGTCTTTCCCTCATATGACACCGAACATCCTGGAGAGGTTTAGACCATTTGCGAAGTTCTGTGTAGATAGGCATTATATATATATATCACTGCACACACAGACGAACATAAATAAGAGCTTCAATCCTATTACAATCTCATTGAGGAGGACATGGAGGAAATCACCAAGGAGTGGCCTGAAGAAACTCTAGTGCCATTCAACCATGCAGAACTATCTGACCTCGACCTCATTGGAAGTATAGTGGTTACTCACGAAGAGTATGATGCACCCAACAGTAGCAGGAAGAAAAAGAAGAAAGATGTACAAGAAATATGCAACACATAAGAAGAAACTGCATCAGATTCATCTAGCAGAGGAAGTGATGAAGAAGTGGACAAAGAAGAGAAAGAAGGGGAAGAAGACAAGAATAAGCAGGCAAATTAACACCAGCACAGAATCCCCCTGATGACAAAGAGACATCTAGGAAAATAAAGGTTTCCCCAATGAAACCTACATCATGGAATAAGTCCAAAGCTAGTAAGCCGAAGCTACAGACTGTACTCACGGTCGATGACTTCAAATTCATTATCATAGCTAATCAGACACATTGGAAGATATTTTACAGAGAAATGAATCCAAACAAGAAACCATGTATGAAATAATTGAAGCAGAACTGAGAGGGGTACAACAAGCCCTTCACTCCATCTGCGTAGTTTCCACTGCGCCCCCACCATCAGAAGAAATAGAGTTGGGAGATGAGCCTGCCCAACTCCGCATAATAGCTGATGCAACTAAAGCTTACCTTTGTTGTGTGTAGGAAGAAAAAGAACAGGCCACATTGGCCCTAAAGCAAGCACAAGAGGAATTCATAGAGAAACACTGAGTTACGCAATAAGAGAAGGACGATCTCCAAATCAAGTTCAAAGAGGATAAAGCACAGATCCAGAAAGAGAAAGAACAATTTCTCATAGAGCAAGTTGGAGTTAAAGAAATAGTCAAAAGAGTACTTCGCTCTGTGATAGGCTTGGAACAAATAGAATAAGACCCAGTGGATAGTCAAGTAGCAAAGCTTGCTGTGGCCATCCAACAACTTCAACAGAGAGTAGCATAATTAGATTTATAAGAAGTACCAAGCACTCCATAGGAAGTATGAGACTAGTGAGAAGAAACTGCCCAAAGCACAGTCCAAATAATCAAGGCATTGGCCTTGGAATGTAAACAACTTAGCAGTCGAAGTGCGTAGAGTTATGAATTCCTTACTGAGGACCCTGAACTAAAGACATTGGAGTCACAGCTCCAGGAAGAAAAGCAGAAAGAAGCAACAATAGAAGAGCAGTTGAAGCCCTTGTCAATGGTCGAGCAAATGAAAAGATCCCAAGAATAGCGCACGGATCAACAATAGGTCCATGCCATACAGAGAAAAGTCATGGAAGTGACTAAGAAGCTCCAGCCAGTCCAGGATGTAGCTTGCCTAATTTTTGAGGAGATTGAAGGACAAGGAGTAGAACTATAACAAGCAGTCACTGTAGTCAAACAATGCTTGGAAGGACCTGTGACAGAGGTAGTTATTCAGTAGTTCATCGAGTAGGAGGCCTTGGCGAAGCAGCAGGTCGAGGCAGTTTGAACCAAGCTCGAGGCGTTTGAGGCAGAGTTACCCAGAGTAGAGTGACTCGGGACGAGTCACAGGTGAGTGTTGGGGGCCAATTGTCCCTTGACCAAGTTTTGGAGAACCTTGGTCATGTTTGATCATTTTAAAGACTTCGACATATTGGTTGAAGGCAGAGCACAAGGCGAAGCAGAGATCGTGGGATCTTGACCCCTTTTAGGGCCATTTTGGGATTAGGGTTTATGTAACAATATGGGATGTTGGACCATGGGTTTTCCCATGTTTAGGCACATTTTTTTAATGTATAAATAGAAATATAGGAGATGTAAGAAGGGGCAGTGTGCTAAGTGAAGAGACCTAGTAGAATCATCTTAGTGCGGAGCTAGAGGATTTGTGAATACTATGTGTTAAGACTTGCAGAGCTAGGTGCAAGTGATTGTAAGAAGCTTGTGTGAAGACTGTGTAAGAAGGCTTGTGTTGTGACCTAAGTCAGGGAAGGAGGATCTGGCGAGGTGCGCGTAGATCGCCTATCTTATGTGGAGTGGGGTTTCGGGCTCTGTGCTTATAGAATATTGATAGAAGATAATAAAGAAGAGAAGAGTTGGTGGACGTAGCCCCACACTGGGGTGAACCACGTATATCCTCTGTTATGGTTGCTTTGTGCATTATGGTTGTTATATTGTTCATATGATTTAATCTTAGTGTAGTAATGAATGTTTAGATGAACCTCGTATGATAGATTAAGTGCTTAGTGATGTGGATGAATGCTAGATCTGATCTCTTTCCATATGCTAAGTGCTTAGATGTATTAGATCTGGTTGAATACTACGTTGTTCTGTAATTAGGGTTTGGGTCTACGATGTCAATAAGGGTTAAATACTAATGAATGCTAATTTATAAGTGCTTCGTTAGAGTGGTGTAATAACATATTTGTATCCCATCTAGGTTGCATACATCTGAGTCCTGCAACCACCCCTGCCTCTACCTCGAGTGAGACTTTATCTGCTTCGCAAGTGTTTCCAAACGGGCCGATAGTTAGGGTTTTGTTGGTGCATTGTTGAAGCGTTGAACCCTGGGTTTTCCCCTATGCCAACAGTTGATAAATTGACAAAGGATGCTCATTTTTTTCCTATAAAAGCAACTCATACAACAACTAATATTGCAAAAATTTACACGAAGGAGATTTCTAGGTTGCATGGGATACCTAGGATAGTTGTCTTAGACAGAGACACAAAGTTTACTTCATATTTCTGGAAAGGATTTTTCAAAAGATTTGGTACAAATCTGAACTTTAGCACAACATATAATCTTCAGTCATATGGGTATATAGAGAGGGTCACCCGAGTAATTGAAGACATGCTAATAATGTATGTGATGAAAAACCATCTAAGTGCAAGATTACCTACACTTGGTTGAGTTTTCCTGTAGTAATGGGTATCAAGATTCATTGAAGATGAGCCCATTTGAAGCCTTGTATGGTACAAAATGCAGTACTCCAGTAAGTTGGGACAACCCAACAAATAGAGTGGTACTTGGGGCAGAGTTGCTCAAGGAAATGGAAGACCAAACGGTTAAGATTAAGCAGAATTTAAAAGAAACTCAAGATAGACACAAGGTTTATGCTGACAAGAATAGGACAAAAAGAGAATTTAAAGTAGGATAGCATGTTCTTTTGAAAGTAAAGCCCAAGAAGAGCTCTTTTAAGTTAGGTAGTTGTACAAATCTAGCAACTAGATTTTGTGGTCCATTTGAGATATTGGACAGAATCGGGCCAGTTGCGTACATGTTTGCAATGCTTGTTTCCATGAATGTGCATAATGTATTTAATGTATCTTTGCTAAATAAATATGTACATGATCCTAACCATGTTATTTATTGGCATATGATTCAGGTAGAGATAGAGGGAGACTTTCAAGTCCAACCAATGCGAATACTGGACATAAAAGTCAAATTTTTCTGGAATCGAGTTATAGAGATGGTAAAAGTTAAATGGACCTACTACGATCTTGAATATGCTACCTGGAAGCATGAAGATGCCATGTGGGTAGAGTACCCACAGATTTTGAATAAATTTTGGAATTTTTATTCTTGTTTGTATATGCACTGAAGACAGTGCCAAAATAAAGGGGAGGGTATGTAACACTCTAGGTTTTGAGCCCCCATTTTAAATAATGTATTGTTACATTGGTGAGAGGCCAGAGTTCCAAAAAAGTTATTAAAATGCTAGTGTGCCTAAGAAATTTATTTTTTTGATCATTATTAATAATAAATACATCGTTGGTTGCTAGACATACAAGGACTAGAATTATAAGGGGATATGATTCCACAAGAGAGGGGGATTGAGGGGATAAGTATTTATTTTATATTACCCATTTTTTGTAATGGGGGGGAATAAGTTATGTGAGCTTCTTGGGTAAAGGCCATGAGGTTCTTTACTCCCAAGAATTACATAAAATCATCTCTGGTCTGCTGGGGGGTTCGTTCTCTCTCTCACTCCCATTCTCATTCTAGTTTTGTTGTTGGTCACCTCACTCGTTCACTCACTCATTCATTCATTCAAACATACACTCCATTCATTCCTTCACTCACTCATCTTTCCTCATTTTCGTGTCTTGGATTGGGAAAGGAAGATGAACTGCCGAAGAGAATCCATGGTATTGTTGGTTGTAAAGTTGTTGGTGTAATCCAGGAATGATTTGAGGCCTGCATGTTTGAGATGCTTGTCCTATGTTCAACTTTTCTCACAACTACGAGTCCTAAGAGTCCCATCATGGAAATTCTGGACAAACTACATTGGAGCCCTGGAAAGAGAAGGAATGCCTAAGGGATTGCGTGGCAGAGAAGGGCGGAGGTCCATTCTCTTGGGTTGTGCAAGCTGGGTAGAAGAGAGTTAGGTACTTAGATTTTTGTGAGTGTTGGAGAAGCCTGTGAGAGCTTGAGTGTTGACTGGTTTGGGAAGCCAAGTAACACTCTGGAACCCTCCTTATGGATTCATAGCCCTGAATCATGGGTGACATTCTTGTTGAGACTTAGAACAATAGTCTCTACAGTTGGGTGGAACATCCTTGGTCTGCAGCCAGTTGGTGTCTTCTTTTAT
>JASDQU010010772.1:133066-159328 GCA_032191745.1 Picea mariana | reverse complement strand
GTATGTATGTATGTATGTATGTATGTATGTATGTATGTATGTATGTATGTATGTATGTATGTATGTATGTATGTATGTATGTATGTATGTATGTATTTTTATAGTAGATTTTGAATAGAGTATATATTTTGGGTAGCATGCCTGACCCTGGGATGGTTGGGTACGTTACAATATGGTATCAGAGCCCATGGTTTCCACACTGAACCTGGATGGGCCACAAATGTGGAATTTGGAGTCAAATTTACACAAGGAATGGATGTACAGAGTGCCAAGAGGGAGAAGAGGGAATACCTTGGATTTGTTCAGAAGCTCAGAAGGTATAGCAGTTTGATAAAACATGACAACCATGGCATTGGGCCACAAAGTTTGAATTTGGGCAACTAGATCTATTCGAAAGAAGACATATCCCTCACAACCGTCATATCTGGAGAAGCTGCATAGAGTTTAAGTATAGAAGTCCTTTAGACTTCTCCCCTCCAACCGTTTTAAAACTAAAGAAGAGAAAATTTTTGAAGTTCGGAACCAATCTGAACCGTCCATTTCCACGGACACGTGTCCTCATATTAAGAAATGTTCATATTTTGATAGTCCGAGGGTTGTGGGGTGTTCAAAAACGAAATCCTTTGAAGTCCCAAAATGACTCTCAACCATATATCAGTTTGGATGAGGAAAACCATTGGATTTCCCAAGTGGTTCAACAGTTTGGTGTTCGGGGAAATCTGTTGGAGATTGTGTAGTGTAGAAATCGTCGAAGTCCGAAAGACATGGGAAGTAGTTGTCGGAAGTCGAAAGTTTGAGATTTTTGGAAAGGTGTAGATGAGAAGGAATCCCGGAATTCCCAGTTTTCCAAAGTGACATGACATGATGACATCACTGGGGGTGATGTGGACTTGTTAAACAATTCGGTACTTCTAGAGGTTTGAGAAAGTGTCGATGATAAGAAATCGCTAAAGTCTCAACGCACCGGATATGATGTGGCATGATGACATCACCTAGGGTGATGTGGAACTACCCCAAGTCCACCATGTGTCACTTGTTTTTGTACTTTTGACAGTCCCTTAGTACCAATTGGGACATGACATGTGTCACTCGATGGTGGGGCCACATGTCAGCACCTTGATTGGTGACAGTTGTATTACATGAACCCTGGAAGGTTAAGAAGTTTGGAGTTCAACATTTGGGGGAAATATGTTGGAATAACTTCCGGATCTCTAGAGTCCCAGAGTCTCAAAGTCATGAAGCACCAAAGTGATGTGGACACACAATATGCATGCCACATGTTAATGTGTTTTGTGCTTTTAAAAGGCTAATTTTCCCAATTAGATCTTGACACATGTCACCCCTTAGATTGGGCCACATGTCCACTTTCTTGGATTTTCCACATAGCACCCAGGTGTGAAATACTAAGTGGACCCTAGGAGTTTTCCAATTTGTCATTCATAAGAAATGAAGTGTGAGGAAGGTGAAACCCCCAAAGCTCCAAAGAGAAGAGTAAATCCTCAACGTTGATCCAGAGAGGACACACGACAATAGATCCTGTAGTCCAGAGGATTCAAGGCATAAATAGTTGAGATCAAGGATTTTTGAAGGCCTGAAGGCTAGATTCCATCTCGACCATTGATCACATAGGACATGTGGTGCCAGATCCCAAAGTATGAAGAAGTGGTAGTCCAGAGGAATTGAGTTTCATATTGTTGTGAGTAGAGAAATCGCGAAGGCCAGAGTTAATCTGACCGTTGGTCAGGAGATGACATGTGGAGGCAAGAGAGAGAATATTCGATGAGTCAACACTTTTGGAGATTTTTAGAGAATTTATTTAGAAACCACCAAAGCCCGAAGTCCTGGATCTCTTATCCACCATAGATCTAAACAAATAATGAGGATCGTCGATCTGTACGTCCTCCGAGTATTCGAAGAATTAGCTTTCGGGGGAAATGTATTGTAATGTAGGAAGGTCCTCTAAATCCCCGAAGTTCCAGAGCTCTGGAGGCCCAAAGCATAGGATAATCACCTAATTGTTAATGCTTGGTCACATCCCATGGTCACATGAATTTGGGGGTCAAAGCAAAGGGTCTAGCACCTAGAATTTTATTTTAAGAACAACAAAGGGATTAGAGAAGGAGCCCATGGAATTTTTAATTGTACAGACCTACACCTAAAGAAGTAAGGAAGGGCTGTAAATTTTAATAAGGGATCCAACACGGATCCAAGCTCCAATTGAACGTAGATTTGAAACAATCCATGTATATGATTGCACCACTGAAAAGAAAAATTGTTCATGTATCCATAACTTCTTGCTTAAAACATAGAATTGATCATGAAAACCGGCATTGGAAAGGTCTTGAATAGTAGAAGATAAATGCTCACCTAGAAATTGGATTTGAACAGTCAGTTTCTGAGGAAATTGATAGAAAAGAAGTATGATATATTAATGAATCAAAATGGTTCATGTTTTCATGAAATTATTAAGAACAGTTAGTTTGACAAAGTTATGTTGACTGCACATTTTTGCATAATTAACAACTGTCAGATCAAAATCATCACAAAGTGTAGAGTGATGGATGATACATAAATAGTCTATAGTAAAGAGGATGAAATTAGAGGGATGAATGTCCAGTTGGGTATGGAAGGAACCAACTCTAATGGACATGGAGGAGGAAAGGAGGAAGACATAAATTTGGCTGAGACCCTCAGAAAATTGTAGACATATGTCCAGAGCCACAAGGATGATAATGAAAGGCTTATGAAAGCCAAGGAACAACAAGAATACTTCAATAAGAAGTTAATGAAAATCCCATATAGAATTGAAAATAAGTTGGATAAGGAGAGTGGCTCTAGCAAATCAAGAAGCCATGGGACCCCTAAGGAAAAAGGAATATCAAGGAGTGGTAACATACATCACCATCACTCCCAAAAGAATTCCCATAGGAGAGAACACAGTAGCTCAAGTCCACCCCCTTTCAAGAAGCATCATAGGAGGTCTGGGGTGGATGAATTGAAAGGAGAAATGAACAAGATCAAACCTCCTACTTTTGATGGTGAATATAAGAAGGATGAAGATGTTGAGACATGGTTGCTAGGCATGAGGAAGTACTTCCAATTGCATAACTATTCTTCTCATGCTGAAGAAAGAATTGCTATATATCAGCTGAAAGGAAAGGAATCCATGTGGTGGGATCAACTTGTGCAAGTGAAACACATCAGGGAGAAAAATGTGACTTGGAATGAATTCAAGAAGCATTTTGAGAAGAAATACTTGACCAAGTGGTATTATGACAAAAATATGAAAGAGTTATTTGAACTCAAACTGGGCAGCATGGCTATTGATGAATATGAAAGGATATTTTTATAACTATTGAAGTATGTCTCCTTCATCAAGGATGAGACAATTAATATTCATAGGTACCTGAGTGGGCTTCCATACTTCATCAGTGACAAGATCCAATATGATGATCCCAAGAGTTTGGAGGAAACCATAAGGAGAGAAAAGTGTTTATTTGATAAACATAAAGGAAATCCTACTTTCCAGAAGGCTTGGGAGGACAAGAAGAAGTTTAAGAGGGAATAGAGGCAGAAGGGGAACAAGACACCATTTCTCAGAAATAGTCCTCAAGGAAAACCATATTTTAGAGAGAACATAATGGCTGAGGTAAGTGGGAAAAGGCCAAGGAAGACACCCATTCAATGTTGGGGCTGTAAAGGAGACCATAAGTATAGATATTTTCCTCACAAAAGTGACAAAGTGAGAGCTTTCCACAATGTGCAACAAGAAGAAACAATGGAGGACATGGGAAAAATTGTACCTAGGATCTATGTAGCCCTAGACAACAAGAAAGCATAGTTTCAATCACACATTATTGAAGTAGAAGGTATGATCAATAACCATGCCTTTACTATTTTAATAGACTTAGGAGCTAGTCATAGTTACATAGATCCTAAACTTGTGGAAATATTTCATTTTCCAAGAAGCAAGAATGGGCAATATTGGCTGGTACAATTGGCTATAGGAGCCAAGAGAAAAGTTGTTGAGATGGTTAAATCATGTCCAGTGGACATGAATGGAATAAGTACCATGGCAGATTTGAACATCTTGCCATTGGGTTCATACGACTGTCTAATTGGTATGGATTGGTTGGAACAACACCATGTTGTCTTAGACTATCATGACAAGGAATTTAATTGCATGGATAAGGAAGGGAACCTAAGAAAAATCCAAGGAATTCCTAGGGTAGTTACTGTTCGAGAGATCTCAACAATGCAGTTGAAGAAGTGTTACAATAAGGGATGCCAAATATTTGTAGATCATATGGAGGAAGCATATAAGGATAAGGTACCAAATATAGAGGATCATACAGTCCTGAAATATTTTGAGGATGTGTTGAAGGAGATACTAGGACTACCCCCAAAGAGAGATATTGATTTCTATATAAATTTGATTCCTCGAGCAACTCCAGTATCAAATACTCCATACATAATCAGTACATCAGAGTTGAAGGAGTTGCAAATGCAACTCGAAGAGATTTTGAAGAAGGGGTATATATGCCGAAGTGTGTCACCTTGGGGCACCCCAGTTTTATTCGTGAAGAAGAAAAATGGGACATTGATATTGTGCATCAATTTTAGACAATTGAAAAAATTGACTATAAAGAACAAGTATCCCTTACCAAGGATCGATCATCTCTTTGATTAGTTAAAGGATGTAAAGATATTCTCAAAGATTGATCTCAGGTAAGGATATCATCAAGAAAGAATCATAAATTAAGACATCATCAAGATCTCCTTCAAGACAAGGTATGGTCATTACGAGTTCATAGTGGTGGCATTTGGGTTATCAAATGCACCAATTGTTTTCATGTTCTTAATGAATAGTGTTTTACAAGTATATTTAGACAAGTTTGTCATTTTATTTTTGGATGAAATCCTTGTATATTCTAAGTCAGAAGAAGAACATGAGCATCATTTTAGGATGGTGTTACAAGTGTTGAGAGAGCACCAACTGTATGCCAAATTGAGCAAGTGCTCATTTTATCAAAACCAAATTCACTATTTGGGGCATATCATATCCGAAGAAGGGATAGCAGTGGACCCTAAAAATATTGAGGCCATTAAAGGGTGGATGGTACCTAATAATGTGACATAAGTCAGATCTTTCATGGGTATAGCTGGCTACTAAAGAAGATTCATTGTAGGGTTTTCGAGAATTTCTCACCCAATCACTTACTTGTAAAGGAAGGGCGTGAAGTTTCAATGGAAAATAGAATGTGAAAATATCTTATAGAAATTGATGTAGTTTTTAACAAGTGATCCAATTCTTAGGATTTCTAATCTGAATGAAGGTTCTTTGGTTTGAAGAGATGCATGCAAAGAAGGACTTGGTGGAGTCCTTAGTCAGAATGGGTTTGCGATATGTTTTGAATCCAGAAAATTGAAAGAGCATGAAAGGATCTATGCCACTCATGATTTAGAGTTGGAAGCCATAGTGCATTCCTTGAATAAGTGGATGCACTACCTCATGGGAAATAGGTTTGATCTGAGGACATACCATAATGGTCTAAAATATTAGTTTAATCAACCAACTTTGAATGCTAGGCAGAGAAGATGGATGGAATTCCTCTGTGAGTATGACTTTGATATTAAGAACATCAAAGGAAAAGAGAACAAAGTGGTTGATGCACTCAGCAGGAGAGTGCATGATCTGCATGCTACAACCATCAACATGTATCAAACTGATCTTAAAGGAATAAATTTTGAGGCTGCAAAAGTAGATTTGCAGTACATGGAATTGGTAACAAAACTACAACAAGGTAAAATGCAACAAAAAGTTGAAGATTATAAATTGGGAATTGATGGAATTCTCTTGTACAGGAACAAAGTTTATGTACCCAATTCTCCTAAATTGAGGAGTACAATTTTAAAAGAGATGCATAATGTACCTTATGCTAGACATCCTCGATATCATAAAATAGGTTCAGTAGTCAAGAACCAATATTATTGTCTAGACCTGAAGAGGGAGATTGTTGAATGCATTGCTATATGTTTGGAGTGTCAAAGGGTCAAGGATGAGCATAGACACCCAGTCGGGTTGCTCCAACCATTTCCCATTCTTGAGTGGAAGTGGGAAGTGGTGAAAATGGATTTCGTCACCAAATTTCCCATAACAAGAAAGCAACATGATGCTATCATGGTGGTGGTGGAAAAGCTTACTATATATTCCCATTTCATTCCTATGAAGGTTACTCACAAGGAAACCAATGTTGTTGATATTTATATGACGGAAGTAGCACACTTGAATGGAATACCCAAAACAATTGTGTTTGATAGAGACTTGAAGTTTACCTCAAAGTTCTGTTGAAGGGATTATTCAAAGGGTTTAGAACAAATATGAACTTCATCACATCTTATCATCCCGAGTCTAATGGTAAAACATAAAGGGTTAACCAAGTGATAGAGGATATGCTAAGGATGTATGTGATGGAAAAACCATCTAAATGGGAATATTATCTACACTTGGTAGAATTTGCCTACAACAATGGGTACCAAGCATCACTGAAGATGAGCCCATTTGAGGCACTTTATGGAAGAAAGTGCAACACACCAGTAACATGGGACAACCCAACAAATAGAGCAATAGTTGGGCTAGAGTTTCTCAAAGAAATGAAAGAGAAAATGTTAAAGATAAAACATAATTTAAAGGATGCCCAAGACAGACAGAAAATATATGCCGACAAGGGAAGAACTCACAGGGAATTTAAAGTGGGTGATCATGTTTTCTTGAAGGCGAAGGCCAAAAAAAGTTCCCTGAAGTTGGGAAACTGTACCAAGTTGGCAGCCATATATTGTGGACTGTTTGAAATCCTAGAGAGGATTGGACCAATAGCTTATATGATTGCATTTATTACATCTATTTCTATACATAATGTGTTCCATGTATCATTACTTAATAAATATATACTTGATACTAATCATGTTATTGATTGGAATGTGATTCAGGTGGAGCAACAAAGCAATTTTGAAGTGCATCCGGTACCCATTATGGATCAGAAAATCAAACAACTCCATAATCGATCCATAGGAATTGTAAAGGTCCAATGGACCTGGTACAATTATGATGATGTAACTTGGGAGCATGAAGATGCTATGTGGGTAGAATACCCACATCGTTTTCAATATTTTTGAAAATCTTGTTGTAATATGTAAATATGATGCACCGAGGACAGTGCATTAATAAGGGGAGGGGATTGTAATACCCCAAGGTTGAGCCCTTGCTGAATTTTAATGATGTTTAATGAAGTTTATAGGCTAGCGAGTGAAGTATTTATAATATGGGAGGATTATATGTTTATTAGGCCAGAGATCCTAGATGCTAAAGTCAGTGAGTCTATTTTTGTATATGTAATTATGCAGATCATTAATAAAATACATCAATGCATGTAGACCAACCACGAAGTAAGAGTTATGGGGGACTAAAATCCACTAGAAAGGGAAAGGGAAGGGGGTTGAGAGGATAGGAAAAAGGGGCTAATATTGAGGGTTTAACCCAAGGGAATATTATAATGTATTTTCCTAAATTACTAAGGTTGGGGAAATAAACCCTACTATCCTAAGTTCCTTTGGGGAGAGGAACGAACTCCAAGTGGAGAGGAACATGCTCCTAGAGAACAATTTTTCATCCAGGACACATGAATATATATATGGAAGAATCCATTATTGTAGGGGTTATCTCACCATTATTTCCATCCTTTGCCCCATTCCCTCATGTACTATGCAGGCAAACAACCAACCATTTTTTTCCATTGTTGAACCCTCTGCCATCGTGAACCTTTGTAAATTTCACGCTCTGGTATTTTTGTTGAGCCCGTACCTTGCCTTGCCCGATATTGCTACTATGGTTACCATTTTACTTAGGAGTTGAACATAAGAAATAGGTTGTCGGGCCTGTGGTTTTGAAGAGGCAATTTGTCAGGCCTGTGGGTTGAGGAAGCAGGTTGTTAGGCCTGTGATAAACTCTCTCTAGGTGAGAGAAGTTTTTGGGGAAGTGATTTGTCCTGGAGGGAGTCCAACAATAGCTACAGAGCTCTAATAATTCCTGATCTCACCTGTTGCTGAAGCCCTGGAAGGGAAGTGGAGCAGCTGATGGACTATGGAACAATGAAGGCGTATATTCCTGGGGTGGGACAAGCATGTGGGAAATGATATTCTATGAGTGGCGGGTGTAAGTAGGATCCTTGGAGGGAGTCCTTCCTATTGCATTGTGCATATTTCCGTAGTCTCATCCTAGCCTAGGATTTCCTTTACCCTGGGTGGAGTTTAGCCCCAGCTCGAGGGTGACCCACTACTGATAGCTTGGAGCAATGTGGTATAAGGTTGGGAGGTTCGTGGAAGGTATGCATGCAGTATCTTCTCATAAAAATATAATTACCAATTCTATATTAATTTTATCTACTGTGTTTAAGTACATGTATGAAGTTTATCAAAATTTCCTGTGTTTATTGCTTGTATGTGTTTATTGTCACTTTTGCATGAATCTGTGTATGAGACGAATTTCTATATCTATTAAATTTTCATTATATATATACATATATGTATGTATATCATAGTTTGAACATAATAGACATTTTGAGTAGCATGTCCGACCCTAGGATGGTTGGGTACGTGTATACCCCTAGTGAAAATCCCCTTGGGGGCATTTCTAGTCATGGGAGCAGCCATGCTTCTGCGAATGATTTTTTAAAGGGGGAAACCACCCTTCTAGTAAAACATATCCTTCTATAAGCACAAACATGAGGGGACCGTATGATTCCTTCAGGACTCTAGGAGATTCATCCTCATTCCAGTATTCATTTTCTCATATGTCGTTGCCTTTCTTGTCTATGTTAGTTCTACCTAATATTTTGTTTCTGATGAATGACATCATTTCCCACAATCCCACATGGTCATTCATACTTTTAAAGCTCTGATATGATATGATAAAATTTGACGGAAAGATGGGAGAAGACCCATCCACACACAACATGACATAAAATTTGTGGTGTTCATACAACTCTTTAATGGATGATAGTATATGGTTGCATTGTTTCTAGAGATACCTAATTGAATGTGTCACAAAATGGTACATAAAACTAAAGGGTTATTCCTTCAATAGTTTCAATGAATTGGCTATGGAATTTCTAACACATTATCAATTTCCCATACAATATGAGATAAGAACAAAGATATTGACATCGTTGCATCAAGATACATCCACCAACATTTTTTATCACATACTTGAGTGGAGGAAAATACATAGGATTATTAAGAACCATATTCCATACCATCTCTTTATGGAGTGGTTCAAAAAGTCTCTCTTGCCACCCATCACTAAGGATGTTTCTACGGTAGGGATGGATACTAAGGAGAAATACATATTTCATGCCCAACACTTAGATTTGATTTATTTTTAGTTGGTAACTCTTTATGATATCATCCTGCATGCTCCTCAACTGTTAATGGATCTAAGAAAACTGAACCTAGGAACACATGCTAATGGTGTAGTCGGTTATGTATCCCATGCCTTTATGGGATAACTCGTTGACCAGATGAGTCATATGAGCATATCGCCAAACTTGTTAGTTGATGTGCCTATTAATAAAAATACCCTAGTCCCCACTTAGACCTTCAAGGTGAATTTGATGCAATCCATGCAACCAAAGACTCCTAAGAAACTTGGAGGGAAGAAGAGGAAAAAAAAGAAAAACTCCAATATTGAGTGAGCGACTGCTCCAACCCAAAAAAAAAGAAAGGGGAACAAAAGAGACAAAAAAGAGTTAGTTCCCTACACAATTTGTAGGGAGGACCATCCTACTCATCATTGTACTCAAAAGGATGAGTTTGATTGTTTCTCGACACAACAAATCCCCCCTAATAGGCTTCCTTCTTAACTCATCCTTCTCCCCTCAACCTTAGAAAATGGTTGAGACAAATCCTAACCCTTAGTAAAAGGGGTCATCCTCAAATGCTATAGTATTCATGTGTGATCAAACAATATCCCTTAAAACTTGAGCAAAAAATAAGGGCAATCCCAAGACTACTCCTTCCACAGAACAATATTTTCCTCTTTTTATCTTGGTGGCCCTCTTCATATTGAGAAGCCATCCTTCAACACATTGCTTCACCCCCCCCGAAGGGAATTATTTGACGTATGAATCTTAATCAAAATGGATAGGATACCCAAAAATACATTATTGTGGAAGACTTGGCATAGGAACCAAGTGCCATGTTTTCTCTCAAAGATGTCCAAACATGCCTAGTGCAACAAAAACATTTGTTTTCTATGATAGGAGAGGATGATCCCTTGAAGCCAAGATTGATTACTTTTGACTCAAATCAAGTTTTTCATAGGATTTCCCACCAAATCACTTTTCATATCAAAGTGAGAGTACATGGGAAGAACATCGCTCGCACTGTGGTTGATGAAGGAGCATTGACTTGTATCATGTCTATGTCATGATTGAAATCCATTGTCTCTCAAAATATTGATACATATGATACCATATTGAAATAATTTGATGACCATATGTTCCATCCTCATGGAATTCACATTGCAATTCCCATTGATCTAGGTGGTAATACTTTCTTTGTTGTTGTGGAGGTAGTCGATGCACCTCTTGAGTACAATTTGTTATGCAGGAATAATTGGTTCTATGAGATGAATGAAATTGTCTCGTCATTATTTTAGGTATTAAATTTCCCTCACCACGGGAAAATCATTACTATGAATTTTTTTTTTTTTACCCCAGACATTGTATCTAATGTGGGTTCTAATTTATCCCTTGTTGGTCATTGCGAGAGTTATTATATGAGTGTTGGTTCAAGGATGTTCAAAGAATATTCACTGATGGGAAATTTCCCCCTTCCTCCACCATCCTCCACTCCAAACATATCTCCAGTCAATATGATCCCTTCGCTTACCAATGGATCCCTTGGGTATTTTGATCCTTGGATGGTGCCTCATCCCAAGAAATTTGAATCTTATGAAGCTAGTATGTCGTTCACCATGGTAGATATTGCCTCCTTGATGATATTGTAAATATCATCTAACACTGGTTAGCAACTCCATCCTCATATGGAGTGTGATCGACCTACTTCTCCTGCACAGGTTGTTGACTCATGATTTCACATGATTTCCAATATATTGAGTTTCCTCCGAGTAAGGATATCATGGATGTCATCGATTCAATAGATAAGACCAAGGATGAGGTGGTGCATTGGTCATATTTTCATGATTTGGAATTGATGGGAGTTATCATGATGAGTCTTGATCTGGGACTAGGGAAATTTTCTAGGGAATCCAGTAGACCTCCCAGTCTTTACCCTTTTCCACCTTTGTTATCATTTTTTGGAACTTCCCACAAAATTCTGCGTCCCCTTCCATCAAATATTTTCATTTTGTACCTCTACATCTTATTAGGAATCATCAAGGATATTCCATAGCTCACAAAACCACTCATGATGAGTATATTTGACCTCAAAATTTTGATTCTATGTGGTGTGGCCCTAGCGTGGTTTGCCACATGATGTCGATAGCGACACATGACTTCATCGATTATGAAAATGATCCTTGGCCTAATCCTATCAATGGGATATACTTTGCATAAATTGTTAAAATTCATAGTTCCTTGTACATAGGTGTGTAGTGCCTTGTACATAGGTGTGTGGTGTGAGTTGTTTTGTTTTTCATATATCATATCATAAAAATACAAAAACAAATCATTTTCTTGAGATTTAAGTATGCATTTGACCGAACATTCTAGTTTACATATGGTGACATGATTACCTATAATTTTTCCCAAATATGATGAATTCCACCGAAGTTGAGATATGTATTCTTGAAATGGAACATAGGGATAGATTTTTCCCTATGATACCATCTTGCATTATTAACCATCCATTTTTTTCATGACAATGCATTAGGTTCTATCTCATCAGGTTTCAAAAAGTACCCACTCCATTTTTGCATGTTGTAACTTGCACGATAGTTCCTACCCTCAATGGAAACCCTAGTTAGCACATGGATTTCCATTTGGTACCCATGATGCAATTTATTGTAGGCACAAGAATCCTCCTGTATCCCCCACCATGACTTGATGTTAAGACTAATTTTCCTCTCTTCATCTATATTCTGTCCATATACTGTGGGGGTTCTCAAATTTTTATGTTTCTTTACGGTCACTTATACATTTGTTACTGATATAGCCTTAATGTCTACCCTATGGAGCTATAAGGTAATCCAATAGAAGATGAAATCCAAGACACAACTCTAGCTTAATATTTAAGTCACTTTTGTAGGCTGTCATTTGTCATACATGGAAAATGAGTGATGCGTTACTAGTTAGATATAGAGCAACCTATAACATCCCCTATAACTTTCTATATTCATGGCGTTTTGAAGAGGTAAACAAGGGATGAGTTATTTCTTCATATCATCATCCTTCGAGCTAAAATCACTCAAGTATCCTTTGGTCTTTAGAAGATCTAGAAGCTCTCCCAAGCCTCTTCCAAGGATCTATATAAAGAAGGAAAATCTTGAGCATGAGGAGGAAGAATGATTTGCAGAGTCATTCTGTCCAAATACAAAGGAGCCCATCCATTCCACAATAGCCATGCTCAAATTGCCTAGCTTGATTAAGAAGTTGACGAGAAGCAAGGATCAAGGGGACAAAGATGATGCATCTACACTAAAGGTATGATGTTTGATGTATTATTTTCATTTTGAGTTAACGGATCATTGGTTTTCCCCATAAAATATTTGTGTTATATTCATGAATTTTTAGATAAGGTCTTGTAATGAATAGATCATCTTAAATGTAAATTAGATTAGTGATTCCTAAAACTAGGAGAAGAAGTATATTAGTTCTTGTTTGTTTCTTGTGTGTAGGGAGCAAGTTTCAAGAATTAGATATAGAACTGAATATCTGCAATAGTTGAGACATACAAGGACAACCTTCAAAAGTAAGGTATGCCATTCTTTCTCATCTTGGTGTAAAAAGGAATTGCTTGTTTAGATCTAGGGAAACCATTAGAATTCTAGCCATATTTCCTTTCTAGGACCAGTAGGAAGATCCTAGGGAGATATTACTATCCATCTATCATATTGTAATGACCCCAAACACCCAGGTTGGGCCATGATACATGAGAGAATGCTTTTGTTCTCTCTGCGGAACATACTGTAACATCCAAATTGAGCTATGTCACCTAAATTTTTTGAACTGCATGCAATTAAAACATATACACACAAGACTCTTGCGGAAATTTATATATAAACGTAAACATACAATTTTTTTTTGTAAATGCATGGATTCATACTGAAAGAATAGTAAACATATACATGTAGTACCCATAAATATAAAGACAGTTATAAACACACATAGGATAAACCCATAAAAATGAACACGTAAATAATAATGCAACATGTAAATTTATCACACAGTTGACACTTATCTTGATAAGAATATAACCAACTGCGTGAAGACCTTCCATGAACCTCCTAGCCTTAGACCACACTACTCATCAGTCTCAGTAGTGGGTCACCCACGAGCTGAGAGTAAACTCCACCCGGGTATAGGGATTCCTAACTAGGCTAATGGTTCATAGACAACAGGAAAGACTCTGTCACAGTTTCCAACTCAAACTAACAACCTACATTCCCTCATTCGCCACATGCCTGTCCTACCCTAGGAAGTGTGCGCCTTCTCTTCTCAACAATCCTTCATCTGACCCACTTCCTTTCCAGGATTCAACAACAGGCCAAACATGAAGTCTCAGAGCCATGTAGCTACAGTTTATCACCTTCAGGAAATCAATTCCCAACAATTCTCTCATTCAGAGAGGAATTTCTCATGGGCCTGATAACCTTCCTCTTCAATATCCCACAAGCCTGACAACCCGCCTCTTCAGTCCAGCTCCCAAGCTAACCAAATGCACAAACATAATGGCTATGGATACAGGTTCAGGTACAGTCATGAAGGTATGAAAGATAGCTCAATGGGTGTGTGAATTCTCATGGATGATTGACTGTATGAATCAATGATGGCTGAAATCATGGATGAATGATGGAAATGAGCTAAGTCCAAACAATATGTATGCATGTCCCCAACTTGACACTTGTCATGTTGGGATATACTTTGGCCCACTTGTCTCCAACTTTGGAACTTAGGATAAAATAATGATCCATACTTTATATTTAAAGAAATATTAATATAGTATTTCTTTTTGGCTTAAGCTCCCTAGCTTATCCCTTTTCCTTAACTTTTAGCCCTCCCTTTCCCTAACTAGTGGAGTTTAGTCCCCCATACTCTTTTATCATGGTCGGTTTGCGTGCAATGATGTATTTTATATTAATGACGAGACATCAAAAATAGGCGCAATGGACTTTAATATCTAGGCTCTCTGGCCTAATCACCACAAAACTTGCTCACCATCCTATAAAACATAGCATATACACAAAGGATTACTGGCCTCAATATTGCGCACACATAAGTTGTTGTGCACAGTATCCTAGAATGTGCACACTTCATCATTTTACTACATAGTACATGCACGCACCATGCCATGAAAGGTGCATACAAAAATGATATCAAACAACTCACCAACTTAAGTACATTTTCATTTACATTTAGAATTGGGTTTGGCCTAGGGATATTACAATCCCCTCCCCTTATTTATGCATTGTCCTAAGTGCATTATGTAAACACATACAACAAAATTTTCAAAAAGATGCAGGTATTCTGCCTGCATTGCATATTCATGCTCCCAAGTAGTGTCCTCAGGACCATACCAGGTCCATTGGACCTTTACAATCCCTATGGTTCGATTCTAGATCTTTTTTATTTTTCGGTCCAGAATGCATACCGGATGCACTTGAAATGCGCCTTCTTGCTCCACTTGGATCACATTCCAATCAATAACATGATTAACATCAGGTATATATTTCTTGAGAAATAATACATGGAATACATTATGAACATACATAGATGCAGAAAATGAAATCATATAACCCACTGAACCAATCCTCTCTAGGATTTCAAACGACCCACAATAGCGAGCTGCCAACTTTGAACAATTTCCCAACTTCAGGGAGCTTCTGTTGGCTTTCACTTTCAAGAATACATGGTCTCCCACTTTAAATTCCCTGTGAGTTCTTCCTTTATTAGCATGGATTTTCTACCTATCTTGGGAAGCCTTTAAATTTTGTTTTGTTTTCAACATTTTCTCCTCCATTTCCCTGAGAAAATATGTCCCAACCACTACTCTGTCTACTAGGTTATCCCAACTTACCGGTGTGTTGCACTTTCTACCATAAAGTGCCTTGAATGGACTCATATTTAGATATGCTTAGTACCCATTGTTATAAGAAAACTCTACCAAGTGTAGGTAGTCTTCCCATTTTGATGGTTTATCCATCACATACATCCTCAACATATCCTCAATCACTTGATTTTCCCTCTCTGTTTGTCCATCTGATTTCGGATGATAAGCTGTGCTAAAATTCAAATTTGTTCCAAAACCATTAAATAATCCTTTCCAAAAATTTGAGGTAAATTTTGGATCTCTGTTAGACACAATTGTCTTGGGTATGCCATGTAACCTAGCAATTTCTCTCATATAAACATCAACAATGTTGGTTGCCTTGTGAGTGAGCTTAACTGCAATAAAATGGGCAGCGTTAGTAAGCTTGTCCACCACTACCATGATAGAATCATGTTGCTTATTTGTTCTGTGAAGTTTTGTGATGAAATACATTGTTACAACTTCCCATCTCCACTCAAGAATGGGTAATGGTTGTATCAAACCAGCTGGGCATCTATGCTCAACCTTTACCTTTTGAAATTCCAAACATTTGGCAATAAAATCAGCAACCTCTTTCTTCATTCCTGGCCAATAATATTGGCTCTTGACAACTACAATAGTTTTCTGATAACCTGGGTGCCCAACATAAGGTACATTATGCATTTCTTCCAATATCATATTTTTCAATTCTTGAGAATTTAGTACATAAATTCTACCCCTGTACTTCATAATTTCATCATTATCTAGCTCACATTCTTCAATTTTCTGTTGCAAATTACCTTGTTGTAATTTTGCCACTAATTCCTTGTATTGCAAATTTGGTTTGGCAACCTTTATAATTCTGTGTTTCAAATATGATTGATACATGCTAATGGATGTAGCATGCAATTCATTCACTCTTCTACTGAGTGAATCAACCACTTTGTTCCCTTTCCCCTTGATATGATTTATATCAAAGTCATATTCACTTAGAAATTCTAACCATCTGCTTTGCGTAGCATTTAGATTTGGTTGATCAAATAAATATTTCAGACCATCATGGTCAGTTCTTAGATCAAACCTTTTCCCCATGAGGTAGTGTCTTCATTTCCTCAAGGCATGCACTATTGTTGGCCCTTTACCAAGTTTTGAGGATCCTTGGTCATGTTTGACCTATTTTTGGTACTTGGATAGGCTGTCGAAGGCAGAGTGCAAGTCAAAGCAGAGATCGCAGGATCTTGGCCCCTTTCTAGGGATTTTTGGGTTTTGGGCTTATGTAATGGGAATGGGGATGTTGTCCCATGGGTTTACCCATTCTTAGGCCTATTTGTTAATATATAAATAGAAGTCTAGGCAATGTAAGAAATAGTGACTAGTCAGTTGCAAGTTGTACTAAGTGCAAAAGATTGTAAGAGGCTTGGTGCATGTTGTATGATGAGACTTGCAGAGCTAAGTGAAAGTTATCTGTATTTCTTTGTGTGCAGACTGTGGAAGGATCTGTGCCTATACTACTTCGGGAAGGAGGATCTGGTGAGGTGCGCAAAACTCCTGTCCTCTATGGAGTTGAGTTTGAAGCTTTGTGCATGTAAGAAGATTGATCGAAGATAATAAAGAAGATGAAGAGTTGGTGGATGTAGCTCGAGGGTGGGGGTGAACCACGCATATTCTGTGTTGTGGTTTATATATGATTTATGGTTGTTCTTTTGTTTATGTGATTAAATGCTTAGTGCATTGATGTATGTTAGATGAATCTAATATGATAGCTTAGTGCCGAATAATGTGAATGAATGCTAGATATGATCTATGTTGGTGTGCTTAGTTCTTGAATCTATTGAGTCTATGTGAATACTGCGCAGATCTTCTCTTAGGGTTTATCTGCACTGTAATCTAAGACTAAATATTGATGAATCATAATTGCTAAGTGCTTTGTTAAGGTGTAACAATCACATATCTGTGTTCAAGCTAAGGTTCCAGACACTGGAGTCCTGCAACCACCCCTGCCTCTACCTCGGATGAGACTTCATTTACTTCGTAGGTGTTGCCAAAAGGGACAGTAGTTAGGGTTTTGTTGGTGTTCTTTTGTAACGTTGAACCCTGGGTCTACCCCTGTGCCAACAAATGGTTCCATTGCCGGGACCTGAAACTGTGATTTTTGGGAACTAAGGAAGAAGAAGCTCTATGCAAAGATCTGACCTGAAACTGTGAAATCTATGTGCGTAGATGTGTCACCCTAGTGTGTAGTACTCTACTTATATTGTGAATCTATGTGCTAAAAAGAGAAGTTAGATTCGAAGAAAAGAGGTAAGATCTGAAATCTTTGTGCTCTGAGAAAGGTAAGAATAGTGAGAAATTTTGATTGAAAAGGTAAGATAAGTAGAAATTTTTGTTTCAAGAGTATGGATCTAGGTATGCTTGATAAATGTTATCCTAGTCTAAAAACTAGGGCATATATAGAAGACAAAATCTTTGATATGGGTAGATCTGATAGAAATAATGAAAAATATGTTATTCCTATGCATAGAAAGAATGTTTGGAATAACAAATGGATGCAAGATCCTAGAAATAATTTTTTATAGGTTAGTTACTATGATTCTAGTGTGCAATACAGGAAGGGTTGGGGATCATTTAAAGTAAAGAGAGGATTGACTCTTTGTTACAGTTGTAGAAGACTGAGACATCTTGCTAAGGAATTCCCTAGAATAAGACCTAGTTGTCTTTGTTGTAAAGCTATGGATCATAAAGTTTTGGATTTCCCTAGAATGATTGCTAAGGTTGAAAGAATGAATATGAGACAAGAAAACCCTGAGGAAGGTTAAGAAACTGAGACCCTGGTAGAACCCCAGACATATAAGAGACTGTACTATTGCAAATGAAAGAAACCTTGAATGATCACAGAGATATCAACTTGTTAGAGATATTCAAAGAAAAAGAATGCATAGAAACAAGAATAGGAGACTTCAACATTGACTGCGTTCTGGATGAGGAAACACAGGTGAATATCATGATAGAAAGAACTTGGGAAATTTTAGGGAAGCCTACTATGATTCCTTCACTAGGAGGAATAGGAGTTTTTAGAGGAAATATGATAACCCTATGTGGAAGACTTACCCATATATCTATGAGTGCCCATGGAACCTCGTCAGAAGGAGATTTTGAGGTTGTTAAATTTATTGAGAATAACGCCCCATTTTCTATGTTACTAGGAAAACCTTGGATTGAAAAGGATCAGGCCAGAAGAAAACAAGAGGAAGTCTTAGAGCAGAAGAAGCAAGCATTAAAAGATTTCATGACTAGGAGGATCACACAATTGATTGAAGAACAAGAGAATAGGTTGAAGTTATTTAGGACCAGAAACTTGGATGTCGAAGCTGAAAGGACACACGAGGAATTGAGACACCTATTTGTACAGGAGAATAGAGCACCTACACCAGACAGAGAAGAAGTATTTCCCTTGAACCCTGGTAAGGACCATCAACAACACGAAGTTACTATGCCCAGAGAAGATAAGAATCAGAATGGAAAGAGGAATACCGAGATGAATATCACCGGGAAGAAGGATAGAAAGCTCAATAAGAAGAAATAAAAGATAGAAAAGTTACAGAAAGTTCCAGAAGGAACTACACAGAAGGAAGTATTCCAGAATTTGAACTTCACCGGGATATCAGTACAACACAGCATGGCACTTTGCCATGACGAAGTAATATGACCATTGGAGGCATTATAACTGTTAGCCTGATGAATCAAACAATTAGAACAACAGTTATGGCTAGGAATATCACCATTAGACCGTTGGGACCGTGCCGTAATGGACAAAACTACATTAATGAAGACTTCTCGCCCGTTGGAAATATCCTTTACCAAGTTGTCTACTTAGTTCATTGAGCCTTGCACTAAGAACACTTTTTCCATTCATGATTATCTGAGATTACAGATTAGCTGATTTCATGCAGTGATCATTGAGCTATCACGATCCATCCCGTTGCATTTAGTAGTTTCTCTTCAACCCAAGATAGTCAACCAAGAGCGTGTATATACGAAGAACTTAGTGTAGTCGAATAATTTGTGAAGGAGATAATCGTTGATCTCATGACTGGAAGAGTAATTTTTGTGGGTGTACAAGCTTCATCGACGAGAGGAGTGCAAGTCTCCCCGTCGACTACTCGTGGATTTGGACCATCCCGATATGCGAATGAGAAAAGAACCAAGCATAGAGATGACTTGGTGAATGAGGAGTTATTACCATCCATCCTACCTGATTACATCCCACCCTTGGCCAGTGTAGTGAGTCATGACAGTGTCTCGAGGGACTTCGAATACACCGTCATCACTGTGTATCTTCCGAAGTGGATACGCGTAGTTAGACCATAGCTAGAGAGGATTCCAACATTGAAAATAAGTGACTATAACCTGGGAGACCGTAAGAGCTATGGCATGCTCGTGCCTCACAAATATCTGACCAGGACGAAGGGAAAGAAGACAAAAATCATCCCCTAGCCATGGACGATGAACCTCACACAATACACCCTTTTGAATGTAATGAAGATTCCACATTATGGAAGGCACTAGGAGGTTAACACCTGCATTAATCTCCAACTATCATTCTTCCACGGTGGCTATCTATGGTTGGATAGACAAATCACTGTAGATTTGGCATTGATCCATAGGATCATCAGACTAAGCATGCAACGACCAGACCCATAAGAGTTCTACCTAGGAAAATATGCAGAACATGCCTTAGAACAGATGATTAAAGAAACATACGACGATGTTGAGAAGGGGACACGAGGCTACAAAGTAGACTCCATCCAAAATGGCACAGTGCGCCTATCATGCGAATTAATTGCAGGAAAATTAGTAATAAAGAAAAAACCCAAGCAGGTCACAGCGTTTGTCATTGACTTCGCTGGGAAATGCATAGAAGGCCTACAGATGAATTGGGTGAAGTACCTAGTTAACCAACTTGAACTGGATTTCTGCGAAGCTCAGGATCATGGCTATGAGTTTCACTTCAGCTGGCTCCTGATCCTCATCATTTTTACTGCTTGGGAGATGCTGGAAGGTGTGACCTTCCCTGACATCAATCCATTCAAGTCGCTCACTGCAAAGTTCACCACACTCTAGTATTCGAGCGATATGGGAAATAAGTGGCAGTCAAACACAATATTTCATACCTATTACCTGCAACTTAGGAGGGATATTGAGTCCTTCCCTCATATGACGTCGAACACCCTGGACAGGTTTAGGCCACTTATGAAATTCTATGCATATAAGAATTTTATTTATATTACTGCACGCACCGATTAAAGAAAAGAAGAACTTCAATACTACTAAAATCTCACTACAGAGGACCTAGAAGAAATCATTAAAGAATGGCCTGCAGAAATCCTTATCCCTGCTGACCCCGCAGAGCTATCTGACCCGGACCTCATTGGAAATCTAGTGGTTACTCATGAAGAGTTTGATACCCCAAGCAACAGCAGGAGGAAAAGGAAGAAAGATGTACAGGAAATACACAACATATCATAAGAGACTATATCTGAGTCACCTAGCAGAGGAGGTGATGACGAAGTGAACAAAGAGGAAAAAGAACAAGAAGAAGATAAGAAAGGTGAAGTAACACCCCCATAGAACCTCCCTGATGACATCGATCCATCTAATAAAAGGAAGGTTTCCCCCACGAAACCTTCATTGCAGAACAAGTCCAAATCCAATAAGCCAAAGATGTAGAGTGTACTCACGTTCGATGACTTTGAATTCATTATTTCAGCTGTAGGAGATGCCTCAGAAGATATTTTTCAAAGAAACGAAGAAAAACAAGAGGCCATGTATGATAGAATTGAAGCATAACTAAGAGGTGTACAACAAGCCCTTTATTCAAGCCGCACAGTGTCCACTGCACCCCTAGCCTCAGAAGAACCAGAGTTTGGAGATGAGCCTGCCCAACTCCGCAGACTAGTTGATGTAACTGAAGCTCGCCTTCATCGAGCACAAGCTGAGAAATCACAGGTCACAATGGCCCTACAACAAGCACAATAGAAAGTTATAGAGAAACACAAGATTTCACAATAGGAGAGGGATTCCCTTCAAGAGAAATTCGAAGAAGAGAGAGTGCAAATCCAACAAGAGAAAGAAAATTTGCTTGCGGAGCAGGCGGGAGTAAAAGAGTCAGTCAACATAGAACTTCTCTCTATAACAAGCTTGGAGCAGAAGGAGGAAGAACCGGTAGAACACCAAGTAGCGCAACTCGCGAAAGCCATCCAACAACTTCCACAAAGAAGCACAGATATGGAGCTACGAACAGTGCCTAGTACTCTGTAGGATGTGCGAGATCAAAGAGAAGTGACTGATCGAGGTGTATTTGAAAGAATCAAGGGCCTCGCCATGGAATGTAAACAACTGAGTGATCACAGTGCCGAGACTTATGAGAAACTCATTGAGGATCCTGAATTGAAATCACTAGAGTCGCAGCTCCAGGAAGCGAAGCAACAAGAAGAAACAGTACAGGCGTAGTTGAAGCCCCTGTCATCCATTGAGAGAATGAAGTGATGCTAAGAACATCACATTGCTCAACAACATGTCCACACCATTCAGAGAAGAGTCATGTAAGTAACTCAAAGGCTCCAACCAATACAGGATGAGGCTTTCCAACTATTCACAGAGATCGAAGGCCGAGGAGTAGAACTAGAGAAAGTTGTCATTGTAGCTAAACAATGATTAGAGGGACCTTTCAACAAAGTAATAATATAAGAGTTAGATGAGCAGGAGTCCGTAGCACAACAATAGGTTGAAGTAGCTCGAGCTAAGCTCAAGGATTTTGAGGCAGAATTACCTAAAGCAGAGTGACTCGGGATGATTCACAGGTGAGTGTTGGGGGCCTGTTGGCCCTTGACCAAGTTTTGAGGATCCATGATCATGTTTGAACTATTTTTGGGACTTAGATAGGCTGGAAAAGGCGGAGCGCAAGTCGAAGAGGATATCACGGAATCTCGACCCCTTTTTAGGGATTTTTGGGATTTGGGATTATGTAATGGGAATGGGGATGTCAGCCCATGGGTTTACCCATTCTTAGTCCTATTTTGTAATATATAAATAGAAGTCTAGGAAATGTAAGAAATAGTGACTAGTCAGTTGCAAGTTATGCTAAGTGGAAAAGATTGTAAGAGGCTTGGTGTGTGTTGTATGCTGGGACTTGCAGAGCTAAGTGCAAGTTGTCTGTAGTGCTTTGTGCGCAGAATGTGGAAGGATCTGTGCCAAGATATACTCAAGTAAGGAGGATCTGGAGAGGTGCACAAATTTCCTATCCTCTGTGGATTTGAATCTGAAGCTTTGTGCATGTAAGAATATTGACCGAAGACAGTAAAGAAGACGAAGATTTGGTGGATGTAGCACCAGGGTGGGGGTGAACCACGCATATCATGTGTTGTGGTTTCTCTGTTCTTTATGGTTGTTATTTTGTTTATGTGATTAAATGCTTAGTGCACTGATTTATTTTAGATGAATCTAATATGATAGCTTAGTTCCAAATAATGTGAATGAATTCTAGATTTGATCTATGTTGGTATGCTTAGTGCTTGAGTCTATCGAGTCTATGTGACTAATGCACAGATCTTTTGTTAGGGTTTAGCTACACTGTAAGATAAGATTGAATATTGATTAATCATAAAGCTCCCTTAATACTTGCAACACCATCCTCAAATGATGTTCATTCTCTTCTTCTGACTTAGAATATATAAGAATGTCATCTATAAAGACAATGACAAACTTGTCTAAATAATCTCAGAAAACAACATTCATTAAGCACATGAAAATAAATGGTGCATTTGACAACCCAAATGGCACCACTGTGAAATCATAATGACCATACCTTGTCCTGAAGGTGGTCTTGCTGATATCTTCCTCTTTAATACTAACCTGATGGTATCCTAACGTGAGATCTATCTTTGAAAATATCTTTGCATCCTTCAATTAATCAAAAATATCATCAATCCTTGCAGAGGATACTTGTTCTTTACAGTCACTTTATTCAACTGTCTGAAATCAATGCACAATATTAATGTCTCTCTTTATAGAGACATCAATTTATAGAGACATCAATGTCTCTCTTTGGGGATAGTCCTAGTACCTCCTTGAACACATATTCAAACTCTTCCAGGACTGCATGATCTTCAAAATTTGGCACCTTATCTTTAGGTGTCTCTTCCATATGATATGCAAATATTTTACACCCTTTTTTGTAACATTTCTCTAGCTGCAATGCTGAAATTTCTCTGATGGTTACTACCCTGGGAATTCCCTGCACTTTCCTTAGTCTCCCTTCTTCATACAAACACGTGAATGCATTGTTATTACATTCTATGATATCATGATTCCGATCCAACCAATCCATCCCAATTAGATAGTCATAGGAACCTAAAGGCAAGATGTTCAAATCTGCCCTGGTGTTCAGTCCATTCATGTTCATAAGGCATGAATTATCCATGTCATTAACTTTTCTTTTGGATCTAGTAGCCAGCTGCACCAACCAAGATTTTCCATTCTTTCTTCTTGTCAAATGCAAACTTTCCACCATCTTATGATCTTTATAACTATGACTAGTTCCTGAATCAATTAAAATAGCAATGGTTTGGTTGTTGATCATACCTTCCACTTCAATCATATGTGATTCATACTCTTCTTTCTTATTTTCCAGGGCTGCATAGATCCTTGGTACATTTCTGCCCATGTCCTCCACTGTTTCAGCTTGCTGTACATTGTGAACAGTCCTCACTTTTTCACCTCTGTGAGGACAATATCTGAACATATGATCTCCTTTACAAGACCAACATTGAATAGGTGGCTTCCTTGGCCTTTGACCCCCTGCCTCAATCGCTCCAGGTTCTCTAGAAGTTGGCTTTCCTTGAGGATTATTTATGAAGAATGGTGGCTTATTTCCCTTCTCCCTCTGACCCATCTTGAATTTCTTTTTGTCTTCCCAAGTTTTTTAGAAAGTTTTCTTTGCTTTTTGCTGATCATATAAGAATTTAGCTCACTGTTAGGACCACACTATGCACCTTTTTGCCTACACTTTTTTCCATTATTATACCCTTCATCACTAGTATTTAGACTCACAATATCACCTCACCTGATCATTCCAAGGTATACAACGTCCTTTCTCATTATTATATGCTTAATCTGTTTTGCATAATACTTTACATTACTTTTGGACTTAACCATTGATTAGAAGTGCATAAGTGTCTATATCTGCAGAATAGTATTCAAGACCGATGCTGAAACACAGAACTGTCCAAAGTCACTAATGCCGAAACACGAAGCAGCTACATGGTTCGAGGAGGCAGATGCTGAAACACGGAGCTGTCACTCAGTTCAGAATGCAGATGCTGAGACATAGTGGAGACCGCCACGATGCTGAAACACGATCCCTGACAATTAGCAGTCAAGGCCGACACAGTCAAAGGGCGCAATTCACGTGGCTGAACAACCCATGAATTGCGATGCTGAAACAACATCCGCAGCTATGAGAAGAAGCTGTTACACCAGCCGTAACAGCAATGCCTCGTCAGCTCCTGTATTAGCGTTCAGTTGCATGAGAATAGGACACCCTATGCTGATTTAGAAAGAAGATCCGATTTAGTGTAGGATCCAGATCTGCCTTGTAATGATTGTATCGATGGGATCTCTCTTTAAATTCAAAGGAAATCANCCCCTTAGTTAGAAGTGTGATTGTTTGATTCTCGTTTATATTTTTTTTGACTGTTAATTGCTAAAACACTGTTTGATGGGATTTGCGTTGCTGAAACACTACTGACTCTGTCTTAGTTATTGAATAGAACTTGTAATTGTTTTTATCAGAAATCTTGTGTGGTGATTCTATGTTAGCAGAGGTTTGATTAAAGATTCATGCACAGACAGAAAGGGATTAAAATATCGGACCCTCTGTAGAATTCATTCCTTCTTCAGTTGTGTTAGACAGAGGTCTGGATAAAAGGTTCCTGCTCAGACAGGAAGGAATCTAACCATCTTGACTTCAGTAGATCTCTTTCCTCTGCGAGTGTGTTAGCCAGAGATTTGGTTAAGTGTCCCTACTCAGACAGGAAGGGATTGCAACACCTTGTCTTCTGTAGAATTCCTTTTATCCCTGCAAGTGTGTTAGCCAGAGATTTGGTTAAGTGTCCCTGCTCAAGACAGGAAGGGACTGCAACACCTTGTCTTCTGTAGAATTCCTTTTATCCTTGCAAGTGTGTTAGACAAAGATTTTGTTAAGTGTCTCTGCTCAGACAGGAAGGGACTGCAATACCTTATCTTCTGTAAATTTCCTTTCACCTCTACAAGTGTGCTAGCCAGGGATTGGATTAAGGGTTCCTGCTCAAAAAGGAAAGAACCAAAACATCCTATTCGATGTTTACTTTTCCTGTGTTAATCAGAAACTGGGTTAAGGATCCCTGCTTAGAAAGAAAGGAATCAGATTGCCTTGTTCTCTGTAGACTTCAATCTCACAAGTGTGCTAAACAGAAGTAAGGCCCAAATCTCCTGCTTAGACAGAAAGGAACTAAGTGCTTTGTTCTCTGTTAGATAGAGCTTATTGTTTTCTGCATTATTGTTTTCATGGAAGAGTGTTAGTACTGAGTCTCTGTTTGAGAATAAGGGTCCTGTTCTCTGAATGCAAGATAGTTGTTCTTTCCCATTGCAATGACACTTTAAAATTTAATCCAGGATTCTTAAATTGAACTATCAGGAATTGCAATTAGGGAGATTTCTTTCCTGTGATTTAATTCAGAACTTCAGTCCACTTCAACAAGTATAGATAGAATGATTTCTTTACTACAACACTAAGTGCTTTTGGAATTGAGCATATACAGTGCGTGGCTATCTTTGAAACAAAAGACTTCCCTGGGTTGATAATTTATGTTTCACTTGGTTGTTTGAAATTAATTAAGCAATTATAGTGACCAACATTTTGGC
>JASDQU010010772.1:54482-132966 GCA_032191745.1 Picea mariana | reverse complement strand
CAGATTGCCTTGTTCTCCGTAGACTTCAATCTCACAAGTGTGCTAAACAGAAGTAAGGCCCAAAGCTCCTGCTTAGACAGAAAGGAACTAAGTGCTTTGTTCTCTGTTAGATAGAGCTTATTTTTTTCTGCATTATTGTTTTCATGGAAGAGTGTTAGTACTGAGTCTCTGTTTGAGAATAAGGGTCCTGTTCTCTGAATGCAAGATAGTTGTTCTTTCCCATTGCAATGGCACTTTAAAATGTAATCCAGGATTCTTAAATTGAACTATCAGGAATTGCAATTAGGGAGATTTCTTTTCTGTGATTTAATTCAGAACTTCAGTCCACTTCAGCAAGTATAGATAGAATGATTTCTTTACTACAACACTAAGTGCTTTTGGAATTGAGCATATACAGTGCGTGGCTATCTTTGAAACAAAAGACTTCCCTGGTTTGATAATTTATGTTTCACTTGGTTGTTTGAAATTAATTAAGCAATTATAGTGACCAACACTCACCTTATGGTCTCCTCCAATGTCTTGGGATAATCATACTATATTTTTTCATTGATCAATGATGGAAATCCACTCAAATACTTATGAATCTTAACTGTATCATCTTTGATGAAAGATACATACTTCAACAGTTCTAAAAACCTTTTTTCATATTCATCTATTTTCATACTCCCAAGCTTGAGTTCAAATAACTCTTTCATTTTCTTGTCATAGTATCTCAGTCAAGTATTTATTTTCAAAATACTTCTTGAATTCCCTCCAAGTAACACTTTTCTCTTTAATGTGTTGCACCTGCACAAGTTGATCCCACCACATGGATGCCTTTCCCTTGAGTTGATAGATGGAAATTGTACCTTTTTCATGAGAGGAATAATTACAAATTGAAAATACTTTCTCATGCCCAACATCCATGTCTCTACATCTTCATCCTTCTTATACTCACCATCAAATGTAGGAGGTTTGATTTTGTTCATTTCTCCTCATAGTTCATCGACCCCAGAACTCTTATTCTTTCTGAAAGGGGATGGAATTGAGATGTTGTGTTATTTCTTATTGGAATGTATCAGGGAGTGGTGGTGATGTCTAGTAATACTTCTTTTTCTCCTTTTCTCATCAGGAGACTTGCAACTGTTGGCATGTTTATAGGAAGAGTGTGCTTGTCATTGATGGCAAGAACAAAAACAAACCAAACCTTGAGAGAGCAAAATATGAGAAAGATCACAAGAGATAGAGGTTTCCATAAGTGTAGACGAGGTCCAAGAAACAGACTCATAGGAGGATCAAAGGTCGAGACCCGTGAACACTTAGAAAACTTTCCAAGTTGGAGAGGTCAGAAGCTCAGGAAGAAGAGTGACAATGGTCATTGGATCGAACACTGTGAAGAATATGGACCATTAGATTAGATTCTAGACATGAGAAATGAGTGCGCAAGAGAGGAATAGATCCCATCTATTGGATCCAATTGTAAAGGACCAACAACCGTCAGATCCAGTGGATTTTCAAGGAGGATGAGCTCAGGAGGAATAATCGACAACCGTCAGATTGAATTAGTGGAAAGACAAGATAAGCAAGGGTTGATATCTGAGATCTCGATCATTCGAATACTCGTCAGCCATCGGATCAAACCCAAATTCTTGTCAGCCGTCATATCATTTTAAAGTTGAAGGATAGGAAAAGCGGGGCTAAAGGGTTGATAAATTGATTATCCTAATACCCGTCAGTCGTGAGATCATTTTCAAATGGAAAGATAAGATAAGCAAGGTAATCTCTGAGATATCAATTATGTGAATTTTTGTCAGTTGTTGGATCATTCTAAGTGGAAGGACATGATAAGATAGAAAAGTTGTATCACAGACAAATCGAGACATTGATCTGATATATTGATCAAAAAAGCAACATTCATTTTGGGTATAAAGATGTGAGGAGGTTAAGCTTCAGAAAAATCTCACCTCAAAAATTTAAAGTTTGAGATTTGAAATACCCGAAGCCCAAATATCAGGAGAGCCAAAATACACTCTCAACCGTCGGATCATCTGAAGTGAATTTCAACCATTAGATCATTCTAAAGTGGAAGGACAAGATAAGTTGGGAAAGGGATGCACTAATCTCAGTGGTCGAGAATCAGGGACTCAGATCTACGCTCGACAGGGCATATTGGACCCTCTCGACCTTTCTTCCTTTAACCGTGGGGGGGGATGGGGGTTCGAGCTAGTGTTATTTTCCATGTGGGACCCTCATACGTGTCACCTTCCTATTAACTCAGACCCTCCTCACTCATTACCACTTATCGCCTAATCCCCCCTTCGAGTAAACCACCAAACCACTCATACATACCACCTTCGCGCTCCAATGCCACACTCCACTACCTACTATACGTCACACTCCACTACCGCGCTCTACCTCCACACCCCATTACACTACCTATACGTCTCACCCACGTCATCATATATTCCATTTTGGAAGATATCCAGTCAGAAGAAATGAGAAGTTTAGATTCAAAATCTTCGAAGTTCGGAGACCCTAAGGAGATCTCGACCATTGATTTGAGAGGAACATGCATCAGTGGAATGTCCACTCCAAAATTTTGGCATATGGGAAAAGTGAGGTTTGACATTTGAAACTCCCGGAACCCAGATCATGAAGTAAATCTCAGTCATTGATTTAGGAAGGGTAGATCTGATCCATAAACTTGAGAGGATAGATCTGAAACGTCAATTCAGGAGCACCGTCAATATCGTGAGATCGACGGTCATGTCACATTGTGGGGCTAGTACATGCTCGTGTCTTAATTTTTCATGAGCGGTCCGCAATCAAAACCACGATATTGCCAAAGGCATACATGGAGGTTTGTGGTGAATTTCGGGGCGAAAAGAAGGTTTCCCTCAAACCACCTTTGGCCGCGCCGACAATCGCATGGTCACATGATAGCATCGCCCATGGTCACATCAGTGGAATATAGGGGAAGGAGATAACACTGCCAAGCTCCACCTCAGAGTATAATCCAATGAAACTGATCAATCTGAATCTAATCGAAGGGTTGTTGTTTCATCTCATGATTTCTTTATCAGTTACAATTCAGTTACACTAACTGAATCATTGTTTCTGAGCATTTGAATCATTGTTCTGGGGCATTGGAATCATGGCTCTTGAGCGTTCTTAGATTCCTGACATTGAGCGTTGGAGATCTAGAGTGTAACAAATGATGAGAGAAAAAATAAAAGAAAGATGCCGAGACAAAGAAAGGTTGTTGTTTCTCGATAAAACAAGTTGAACTGTATGTAATCAAGAATAGAGCATGAACAGAATGTGAAAGATGCAGAGATGAAGAACACAAGTTGGACAAAGAAGAAATGGTGAAAACAACAGAATTTACGAGAACCTAAGAGCATGAGAAGAACAAAGGAAGAGCATATGTAAATAAACAAGAAGTGCAACCGATCATGAACAGACAGAACTAGACTAGAATTGCAGAACAAAGAAGAAATGGTAAACGTTGAAATGTCTGTATTGTTGTAAGGTATTATTAAAGCAAAGTTCTAGAAAACAGGGTGGTAGGGTGGTGCTAGGGAGGACTGTTGTCGTTAGAGTTTCAAGTGGGTTCTTGAACATAGGGAGTTGTAGATTCCATCTGGCTGCAGCTAGAAAAACCACAGTGGTAGGGTGGTGTAAGGGAGAACCATTGTTCTATGTTATATAGGTTGGTTCCTGTGTGACTGGAAGTTGGTGCTTCCATCCAGATGGTGTTGGAACACTCAGGAAGTTGGTGCTTCCTTCTAGTGGGTGCTAGAGAAACCAGAGAGTTGGTGCTCTCAGCAAGTTGTAGCTTGCTAAAGAAGAGTTTATAGCCTCATTTTGAGTTGGTTCTCAAAGAAAGATGATGTACAGAACTTAAAAGACTACCTATCATTCCAAGAAGAAGATGTTTTTTCCCTTTATGGGTTTCCTCATGAATATCTATCTCTGTGTATATCATGTGTGTTATTGATGTTTATTATTTTTGTTGTTCATGACTTGCATAATCTTGATGATCACTTGAATAAGGTTAATAACATTTTAATAGGCATAAATTTTTTTAAGCACTGTAACAACTGATTCACCCCCCATCTCAATTGTCTTATTATTTCCAACAACGACTTCCTGATTTGCTTGAGCCACTCTCCTTATCCAAGTTATTTTCTATTATGTTCAGGCTCTGCATTAACTTCATGTTGAAGTCATCCTATTTCTCCTTGGCTCTCATAAGCCTTTCATTATCAACTTTATTTCTTTGGACATCCTTCTGCAACTTTCTAATGGTCTCTACCATATTCATGTTTTCATCTCTTCCTTATCCATGTCCATTGGAGTTTGTTCCTTCAATTTCGAAATGGACATCCATCCCCCTAATATCATCTTCTTGACTGTAAGTCCCTTGTGCCTCTTCCATTACTATGGACTCTATGCTAATCTTGATCTGATATAGTTTTTTTTAACTCTGCAAAATGTGCAACCAACAAATCTTTGTCAGGCTAACTGTTTCAACAATTTCATGAAAATATGAACCATTCTGGTTCAATAATATATCATAACTATTTCTTCTGATTTCCTGAAATATTGAATACCCAGATTAATTTTCTGGGTGTATATTTAGATTCCACTTTCCAACACCTTTCCAATGCCTACTCCTATTCTCAATTCCGAGTCTTGAGCAGAAAGTTATGGCTATTTGAAAATTGCCCATCAATTTTCCTATTCACACTTCAACTTGCCATAACTCTGCGTTGTAAATATGCGTTTTTTCACCTACTCCATTGGATTTTTCGTGGGAGCTCCATTGGGTTTCTTAATATACATATTATGGACACTCTATCCAAGTTTCACCTTTTTCTGGGTTCCGGGCTGCTAGTTACAACCTGTTGAAGTTCCAGGCCAATCTGTGTTTTTGGTCTGGAATGCTACAGACACCTTCTTTTCCATAATAATTTTTTTTAACATGACCAGAAATTTAATTCAGATTTGGGAATGTCTTCTATGGCTCAATATCTTTCCATTTACTTCTCATGTGCCTCAATCTGATTCCAGAGCATAAAGTTATGGCTCTTTAAAGTTAGTTGGGTCTTAAATTTTACCCTCCACTGTTTGTGTTGTAACTTTCTAAAAAATGCTTCATTTGACGAACAATTTACACCATCAAAAATCTCTCTCCACGCTCTTTTATTTGAGTTGCAAAGAAAAAGTGCACTTTGGTATACTCTATTCTTGTGGTTTTCGAGTTGCTAAAAACGTTGTTAAGGGACTAAAAAACGCACTGCAAAAACATGACGTTCAAACAATATAAAATGTCACGGAAATTCGTTGGTTTTATGTTGTTGTTCACCATTGAAATGACTTCTTGCATACAAAATTGAACCTGTACACCCATATTTATCATACACAGCAATACCATATGGTAAATCATTCTCCGTGCACCTATAACCACTGTGCATCACTTCTCTATCGTGCCAATACCTGACACACACTACTTTTGTCTCACACGTCATTTTGGTTCTTTAACTAATAACTGTTGCATGCAATTTTTGTACGACGCACTGATATTCCATGTGCATTTCACTCTACGCACTGCATCATGCCAAAGTTTAGTACGCCTCCACCACACACCAATAATTTGTTCATACCATTAATTAAACTGTCGCGCGACAACATGTACCCACATTGCGTGCACACCAACCAAACTCCTCTGCACTTTGCCAATATTGCGCACAATACACATGGCATTATTATGTGTGTGCACACTGCACAATGATAAATTTAGCGTGCACACCCGCACACCAACATTTTTTCATACGGCACCAAATTTTAGCATGCACACCCTCACACCAACATTTTTCTACCTAGCGCCAAATTTTAGCACGCACACCCGCACACCAACATTTTTCCATGCGGTGCCAAAATTTTGTGTGCACAACCACACACCAACCTTTTTCTGCGTGGCGTCAAATTTTTTGTGTGCGCACCAGCATGCCAATATTTTTCCATGTAGTGCCCAATTTTTACATATCACAATCTTTTTACCGCGCAACATGCATTTTTAGTGTGCCCACCTGAGCACATTCATTTTTATGTGCATCAATTCGTCGTGAATTTTGATGCATAAATTGGGGCTTTTGCTAACTTTTTCCCCAATTTTTACCATAGACACTCTACAACCATTAAAAATGTTCCATTTCACCTTGATAACACCAGTTCAACCTTTGCAACAACAAATCGCTGCGGGTTGACATTTCTGGAACGAATCTTTCCCAACTCAAGTCATGAACTGAGAATTTTAATTATGAAACTCGCTCCATCTGTCATGGATTCACTATAACTTCAAATTTGAGCAATTCCAGGTCTGAATTTGCTAGAATAGATATTAAATAAATAATACCCCACCACATGGATGAATTTGTCAAATTTCCCATGAATTTAACAACATAAATTGGGGATTTTTCCCAATTTTTCCCAATTGTTGTTACTTTTTACCATGGATGCTCTGCAACTCAAAATTTGGCCACTTCGAATTCAATCCTCTATGACAATTCACTTCAACTTAACTTGCTTGGCCCATCCAGGATCAATGTTGAAAATTGAAGCTCTGATACCATATTGTAACATCCTCGACCACTTAGGCCGTGCCATGATACATGAGAGAATGCTTTTGTTCTCTCTACGAAACATATTGTAACACACCCAACATCCGAACTAACCTATGTCGCCTAAATTTTTCGAAATGCATGCAATTAAAACATATACACACAAGATTGTTGCGGAAATTTATATATAAACGTAAACATACAAATACATTTTGTAAATGCACAGATTCATACTAAAATAAAAGTAAACATATACATGCATCATATACAAGCAATACCCATAAATATAAAGATAGTTATAAACACACATAGGATAAACCCATAAAAATGAACATGTAAATAACAATGCAACATGTAAATTCATCACACAGTTCACACTTATCTTGGTAAGAATATCACCAACTGCGTGCAGACCTTCCACGAGCCTCCCAACCTTAGAACACACTGCTCATCACTCTCAGCAGTGGGTCACCCCTGAGCTGGGACTAAACTCCACTCAGGTAAAGGGATTCCTAACCAGGATAATGGTTCATAGACAACAGGAAAGACTCCATCATAGGTGCTAACTCAAACTAATAGCCTATAGTCCCTCATTCCCCACATGCCTGCCCCACACCAAGAAGTGTTCCCCTTCTCTGCTCAACAGTCCTTCGGCATCCCCACTTCCTTTTAGGGCTTCAACAACAAGCCAGACAAGAAGTCTCAGATACCCGCAGTTGCAGTTTAGAACCTTCAGGAAATCAATTCCCAACAATTCTCTCACCCAAAAAGGAATTTCTCATGGGCCTGACAACCCGCCTCCTCAATATCCCACGAGCCTGACAACCTGCCTCTTCAATCCATCTCCCAAGATAACTAGATACACCAACATAATGACTATGGATACAGGTTCAGGTACAGTCATGAAGGTACGAACGATAGCTCAATGGGTGTTTGAATACTCATGGATGATTGACTGGATGATTCAATGATGGCCATAATAATGGATGAATGATGGAAAATGAACTAAGTCCAAACAATATGTATGCATGTCCCCAACTTGACACTTTTCATGTTGGGAGCTACTTTGGCCCACTTGTCCCCAACTTTAGAACTTAGGATAAAATAATTATCCATACTTTATATTTTAAGAAATATTAATATAATAGTCCTTTTTAGATTAAGCTCCCTAGCTTATCCCTTTTCCTTAAATTTTCACCCTCCCTTTCCCTAACTAGTGGATTTTAGTTCCTTGTACTCTTTTATCATGGTCGGTCTGCGCGCAGTGATGCATTTTATATTAATGATGAGACATATACAAAAGTAGGCACATTGGCCTTTAACATATAGGCTCTCTGGCCTAATGACCGCAAAACCGGCTCACCATCCTATAAAACATAGCATATACACAAAGGCTCGCTGGCCTCAATATCATGCACAGTTAAGTTGTTGCACGATGTATCTTGGAATGTGCACACTTCATCATTTTACTACGCAGTACATGCGCGCACCATGCCATGAAAGGTGCATACAAAAATGATATAAAAAAACTCACCATCTTAAGTACATTTTCATTTACATCTACAATTGAGTTCGACCTACGGATATTACAGATATTTTCTCCATAATAGAAGTAGAGACTCCAATGGATAAGGATATTTGATTATTCTCTAGTTCAGAATCCCTTTCCTTTCATCCTTTGTTTTGATTTGACTTTTTTATTCCCTAATACTCCCTCATAGGTTGGGTCCCTCAGATCTGATTGGATCTAAATCAAATTTCTCATTTTGAAAACAATTGTAGGGTGTCACTTATTGAACCACTACTAACAAACAAGTAGTCATGTGTTGCAGGTTAGTTGAAACATGACACCCCCTATAAATTTGAAAAATTACAGAATTGCCATACTTTGTGATCATATATGATTTATATGGTCGCAAAGACCTATGATGGAACCATGCCTATAGATATTGTCTTTGATTGAGTCCTTTTGTTACACCTTTGGTCTTTAATTTTGGGTTTTAAGTGTTTTTGTGTGGCTTTCTTGGGTTCCTTTTTTACACTTGTTTGTTGTCTAGTGATCCATTGAAGTTGGGAATTGCACCCAACATATATGATTAGATCCGGTAGTGTCTTGTATTGATTGCATCTAGTTTTTTTTCCTCTTCTGATTAGTGTGCATTACTTGGTCCAATTTCATAGCTATGTTTTGGGTGAGATTCTTGTAGATGTCAATTTTTACATGAATCTCTATGTGACTAATTGACATGCAACTCTATGTGACGAATTTCACATTTGAAAATTGCTTCCTAGTGATCTAATAGTAAAACCCTAATTTTTATCACTAAACAACTTTACACTAGAATTGTTGAATGAACACATGTGTAGTGGAAACACAAAGATCAGAGATGAATCACCAATACACATGAGAAAAAATTTAGTTCTATAATCTTGTTATCATCAAAAAATCTCAAGGGAAAAATTATCCCTCCCAGCCAATACAATATCACCAAAATACGAGGACAACCTTGTCTTCCAAAGTCACCAAAATTGAGAACAACCTTATTCTACAATAACCATAAAAATCATAAAACCAAACCTAAAACATATCCTTGGGAATATCCTTTGCACATGAATTTACTTTATACCACATATACGACTTGGTGACATCACCTGTCAAGCTATATGGATCTATACCTGCCCAAAAACTTCAGATATGTGATTCACGAACTTGAAACCCATAAACATATGTTTCCTTCTCCACTGCAAATCACATATGTTCCTATATGGCATGATCCCATCTTGGAAGACATACTTCTCCTAGAATCCTCTTACCTATAAACCTACTACCTGGCCATCTCAACCCATGAGACCTACCTGATAGTCTTGGACTATGTCTCTCTCCCATATAGACCTAAAGGTTCACTCCCATTGAGCACCTATCTCTCCCTCTAATCCTCCTAAATACCTATGAATTTGGGCTCCCTCTGATTATCCTTACTCCTTCTGAAGTCAGAGTCCCTATGATTCTACAAAACTCCAGAGTTTCCTTCTCCCTATCTAGCATTCTCTACATAGTCCTAGGAGGTTTCACCTCCCCACTAGATCAAGAGGGATGACTCCCTATGAACTTGTGCTACTGGTGGGTCCACTTGCCTCACCACTAGTGGAGGTACTTGTGTCACCATTGGTGGATTCACATGATCCTCCTCATTTTTATCTCTTCTCTTGATGACCATGAAACACATAGGATGGCCCCTCATCAGATACACCTTTCCCTCTCTAACTCCAAGAACCATCATTGATATGAAGCTATATCATTCGGGCATAAGCAACACCAATTCATCCATATCATCCTCAGACATCCACTGATTCCCCTCCCGAATACAATCAATCCATATTCTATCAAACCATAGAAACATCTCTTGTGCATAGATCCCATGTATAAAAGATTTCCAAGACCCAAGAAGGCCTACCAAATCAACATCCAATAACACATGTCCATCCTGAAATAACATTGCATAGCCCTAATCATCAATCGATGAGGATGATAACACACTCCTAGAACCCATAGCACATTTTTCATTCACAAAATATCCCTTGACTCCATCTAGAATACCACTTCTCTAGATCCATGTACTACATGCTTGATCCTCCTACCAAGCTCCTCATACATACCTAAGTCAGACACTGTGAAAATCACCAAATATTATTCCCTTATCACGCGTCGGTGGCTCCCACTAGATAAGAAGCATACAATCCTCCAAGAAAAGCATCTTTCTTACCCAAGTCACAACAATCTAATGAAATTCTACTTAATTACATCATCCAAGTCACATAAAACTCTCTGTGTCTGAACATGCTACCATTGAGCATGTGTCCTCAAATGAATAGTCCCAAGTTTTGGTTGGACACTCATTCTAGTCTACTCTAGATCACCGAAACTCATATCTGCAAATGTCTTCATCCTCCTAGTTCAAATACCACATACATTGTCATACCTCAATAATGTGCAACTCTTTGTGTCGATCAAGACTCTATCTCATCAACTTGCTAAACATCTAATTCCATATCATCTTTTCCAAAGAATGTGAGTTTCACCCATCATAAATAACCATGAAAATTCATTGTAAGTCCATCCATAGGGTTGGAAATATTCCACACAACATACTCCTATGATCCTGGATCTTCACCAATCCACCAAAACTCCCAACCTACTACACCACCGAGTTGCAATATCCCACAAATCCTCCTCTGGACGATCAGCTCCATGTCTCAAACCAAATAGAATCTACCATGTTTCCACCTACAACCATTGTTGTATCTCCTTCTCGTAGATATCACATGTGACCTACCTAGAAAAAGAACAAGAATAAGAACAACACTCCTCCGGTGTTGTATCAAAAAATGTGTCTCAAAGATGATCCCCTTCTCTTCATATTCCAAGCTCTGATACCATGTCAATTTTCACATGCAGCTCTATTATCACATTTCTTTGTAAGGGGGGTGTTTTCTTAATAAATGGACCCCTTTGGAAAAAAGTAGAAATAAACGGGCTAAAACCCACTTATCCTAAGTTTTGTGTGCGTAGGCGCGTCACGATAAGCGACGCATAGATCTGGGCAACTGAAATCCGCACTCCTAGATCTAAAACATAGGAGCCATATTAGACCCCCCCCAACACTCTTCCTTTAACGGGGGGGGGTATGAGTTGGTGGTTTTAAAATGTGGGACCCCCACTAACGTGTCACCCTCTCCTTAACTCGAAACTCCCCCCCCCTGGTCTAAAACCTCTTACCACTACCTACCCCCTCCGAGTAGACCGCTTACCACCACCCCTTACTACTACCGCCAACACTGAAATTTGTCTTCCTCTCCACCTCTCTCCTCTACCTGTCACATATCCTGCTCCCCTCCCACATTCCACTACTGCACATCTGTCCTCCACCCTCCCCCATCATAACATTGTGTCCCCCTTAACCATTCAAGTCACTCCACAACTTCTTCCCAGCCTCCGCGTCTCTTCCACCTGACTTTCGCACACCTAGTAGCCTAGACCAATCACTTCGTCAGCTCCTCCTCCTCGGCATCCATGTTTGCCTGCGTATTCTCCCCACAAACATCCAACAAAGTATAGGCAGAGAGAGAAATGACGCCATGTCATCCAGTGCAGGTGTTGACTCTGCCCATTCATATCCTGATGAAGAAGTTAATGTAAATAAGGAAGGTGGGTGAGAAATCATCTCCTTCCTTAAATAGAAGGCCATAAAGAGACAAATCACCAAGGCAGGGTGTCAGTTTGCACTGACATAGATCACGTTTGACAGAAGACTGCATGGGCAGTCTTACCAACGTCTACATGTGCAACCTGAAAGAGAAACCCACCAATGCAAAGCTTTAAAATCGTGACATGATCACTCCTTCAGCGGGGGGAGTGAGTTCTAAGTATTTTTAGGTGTTTTTTCCATTTTAGTCGGGTTGATGGTTGAGCTAGGCTCTTGCTTGTAAAGTGTTAATGAGGCCTTTGGTTCTCTGGTTATGTTATGTATCTGAGACTTCTTATTTAATGAAAGTCAATTTCTTTTCATATCTTTGTAACGACTGTGTTATAACACTGGGTCATGGAAGATACAACCGAGGATAGTTGTGTTTGTGTGATGTATGTTCGATCACAGTGACACCACTATCAGTTTTAATCAGTTCCCCGTGTTGCTTTCCTTCTAACACTGAATGACCTGAGAATGGATGATCCAGTTGGGTGGTTATTATTGAGTTGTGATGTATGATTGATTTAAGTTCATGATAATCGCATTTAGTTCCCTGTAGCTCAAACCCAAGAAGATCTTGTCTTTGATTTTTCTTCTCCTCTGGCTGCTAGAAGATCGGATGTCCATATAAGACCTTCACGTTTTCCTCATGTTATTCCACCTGCTCACCACTATACAACTTACTGACTAGAGTTATATCAAGACCTCATTTATTTGTGCATATTGACCTAGTTTTATGAGTTAAAGTGATATAATCCTGAGTCTGCATCCATTAGACCCCCCTGTTTGAATTATTCACTGTGACATATAAATTGATGGGTATTGGGCTTACCTTTGTATAAATCTAGAGGTGACTTCCAATGCTAACATTTTTGGTGCCGTTGTCGAGGACGAAGTTGAAGATTTTACCTGGGATTGAACGACAAAGCTTACTGGTTCTGAAGGTGCATCAGAACCCAACACATTGATATTGAAACTCTACACCTGGAGACTCCACTGTGGTGACTCTATTAAGGTGAATCCACTAGCGATTCCACCATTTCAGTTGTTTCTTCTAGAGGCAGACACACGAGGTCTAATACACATCTGTCTTTAGCAACACCTGAAGTTGACCCAGAGAATATTATCAGAAAAGGAAAGGCCCTTCATGTAGGTACCTCTACTAATGAATCAGGTATTTCTGATGGTTTTCAATATCCTCCTATAGGAACTTCAATTCCTACATCTCATTCTACTGTTATACCTTCTTCTGGAGTTCCCCAAACTTTAAATTTTGGGAGTGTTAATGTTGAGTTTTCCCCTCCTGGTCTGGGATTGGAGGGATAAATCCTTGTCACTCCACTCTCCCTTGAAATTATACTGTGGTTTAGACCCAATGTCTCATAAGAGTTTCCTACCCTGGGCTTTACCACTCCTCCTCCTTTCAGAGCTACCAATTTCACAGAGAGGGAAACCTCTGTTCCCCCAATCCTAGTAGCCTTTTCTCCAAATCCTTTGTTGTTTCCCTTTCCTCTCAAAAGCTCAGTTCCAGTCTTCCTTGTTCTAACACCATGTCCTCTTCATTCTCCTCCACCTCATATCCCTATGGCAGGTGCTAATCCCCCTGGAAACATAATGGATGCCATAGTGGCTGCAAGATATGCCCCTCTAGTCCTACCTCATCCAATGAATTCTCTCCCTGTTGGAGATTACCTGAAATATATGCCTAAGTTCACTGGAGAAGAAGACATAACTACTAAAGGGAACCTTTCTACCTTCTATAGTTATGCAAACAATCTAAATATCGAAAATGAAGATGTCTAGATGAGATTCTTTGTGCAGATCCTTGATGGTGAGGTTAGGAAATGGTTTAGGGGATTGACCCCTAGATACATTGCTGGGATTGAGGCTTTAGATAATGTTTTCATAAGGAAATGGGGGGACAAAAAATATCTTGTATATTATATTACAGATTTCGTATGATTAAAGAGAAAAGAGGGAGAATCAATTTCTGATTTCTCCAAAAGATTCAACAAAATGTACAATAATATCCCTGCTGAAATAAATCCTACAAAAGCCTCTACCAAAATCACTTATGCTAGTGCTTTTGACCCTAATTTCTGCCACCTGCTCAGAGAGAGAAGAGATACTTCCCTGGCCCATATGCAAGATGCATCCCTAGAGGTAGAATCTAATGTGTTGGCAGTCGACAGGATTAGGAGCAAAGATGACATAGACAGACGAAGAGGAAGATATGAGGCCTCGACCTCTGTTTCTTCTGCATCTCACCCTCAAGTAGATGAATTAACCAAGATGGTGAAGTCCTTGTATGCAAAAATGGAGAAGATGAAATTCAAAGGGAAACAAGGTTACAAGAATGCCCCAAATACTGATAACATAGGCAACTTTAGGAGGTCGAATAACAATGCTCCTCAGACTATGCCAAGGGAACAAAGGGACAGAGATAGAAACGATCAGAAAATCTAGACTCCTCTTCAAAACAACCTTGTTATTGAAGAGGAAAGGGAAGAAGAGGAGCTTGAATCTGAAATTCATTGTATTGGAGACACCTTCCCTTTTCCCCATTTAACTTAATCTGCATACGAGGAATCCCTCGTTAACAGTGAAATAAATGAGTTGAGTAAGGGGGAGAAGGTAAAAAACATTCCCAACAAATACAACCTCTAGTCTAAGAAGAAGGAAGGGAAGCTTGAAAATCTTGATCATCCCTCCATAGCAGAGAAGCCTGCTAAAGGCGCAAAAAACAACAGCAAAGAAAGGAAAGATCAAAATTCCCCACCAATAGCTAAAGAACCTATCCCATAGGTGAGAGAAATTCTGAAGCCCCCTTCCTCCTTTAACTTTGATCTTGAAATTCATAAGATCAGAATCCCTATTCCCCTTTCAGAGCTAGTCAAGCACAAAGACTTCAAAAGGTATCTCTCTAAGATGTTGTAGTCTAAGCCATATTGCCATTCCATAGAATCAGTAAATCTCCAATATGAAAATCTAGCAGTCATCCTAGGTCCTATGATAGAATATAGAGATGATTCATCCCCTCCCTTCTATACATACCTGAACATACATGATAAGGTGTTTCATAAATTCTTGATGTACTCAGAGGAATCTCATAATCTCATGCCCAAAACTGTCATGGAAGAGCTTGGATTAGAAATCACAAAGGCTTATCATGATTTGTATTATTTTGATTCAAGAAGGGTGCAATGTCTTGGGTTTATCAAAGATATGGTTGTAACCTTATTTCAGCTGCCCATGAAAAGTGTGGTCATGGATATTGTGGTGGCAAACGTTCCTCCCAAGTTCGACATGTTGTTGTCAAGATCTTGGATAAAATGACTGGGAAGAACCTTGCAGATGGACCTCACATATGATACCATTCCTATGCTTGTGGGGGAACATAGGAGACTGTACAAAGAAGCTCATTTGGCCTACATTGTTAGTGCTGAAGCAGATCCCACCAATCATCCTATCTTTTCCCTTGATACTGATTTAGGATCCAGCTTAATGCAGCTCACCGATGCTTCTAAACCTCCTCTTGAGATTAGAAAGTCCATTACCCTCTGTGAATATTCTCCTCCCATTACCTCAGTGTGGAAAATTTTCTTTGATGGATCCTCTTCTAGAGAAGGTGCTGGAGCTGGAGTGGTTTTTGTTTCACCAACTCAAGAAACCATATCTTTGTCATACAAGTTAGAATTTGAAGCTACCAACAATGTGGAAGAGTATAAAGATTTGGTTTTGGGGTTGAAGGCTACAAAGGAAATGGGAATTAAAGATGTATCAGTGTTTGACGATGATGAGTTGATTATTCAACAGATCACGAAAATTTATCAGGATAAACACCCTCGGCTCAGAAGTTACCAAAATGAAGTATGGGACCTGATTGACAGTTTTTTCTTGGCTTTCAACATTTTTTTCATCCCAAGAGAAGAAAATACTATGGCTGATTCTCTGGCCATTTCGGCTAGCCAGTTCAAGATCCCACTATCACCTAAACTCAGGTATGTTGTAGAAGTGAAATACAAGCCCTCTATACCTGACAATGTTAAGCATTGGAAAGTGTTTGAGGATGATCTCAAAATCAAAAGTTTCCTAGAGATTGTTGATGAATTTTCTATAGTACACATCGACCAGGAGCCCGACCCTGAAGTAAATCCTCACACTAATGTTCTTCTGAACAAAATTGTTGATCATCATATTGTGAAATTGCCTAGCAATCATATACCAAATGGACTAGTACCTTTAGAAATATTATTTGACAGAAATGATGTGGCAGTAAAGGGTGAAATCTCAGGTGATGATGCTGAGGTGGCTGAGTGCAATATTGACACAGAGATGGATCCAAAATTCATCAAATTGTCAAGCAGTCTGTCAAAGGAGCAGAGGGTCGAGTATACTGAGCTATTAAAAGAGTTTTCTGATGTGTTTGCCTGGACCTACAAAGACCTCAGGACCCATGACACCAGTCTTATTAAACACAAGATCCCCCTGAAGGAGGAAGCCAAACCATTTAGGAATAAGCTGAGATAGATAAATCCGATGTTGCTGCCTATTATGGAAAGGGAGGTAAGGAAGCCACTGGATGCTTAGATTATTATGCCTTTGAGATATTCTGAGTGGATAGCTAATCTGGTCCCAGTGAAAAAGAAGAGTGTAGAAATCATACTCTATGTCGACTTCATAAATCTAAGCAGGAGATCTAGGAAATACAATTACCCACTGCCAAAGATGGAACACATACTGCAGAGGGTGATAGGTGCATCCAGGATTTCCATGATTGATGGATTTTTTTGGCTACAATCCAATCTCTATCCTTCTTGAAGACAGAGAGAAGAAAACCTTCACCACTCCTTGGGGAAAATTCATGTATGCCAAAATTCCCTTTGGATTAATGAACACAGGAGAAACCTTTTAGAGAGCCATGGACATAGCCTTCATTGGGGAAAAGGATAAATCCGTGGTCATCTATATGGATGACATAACAGTCTTTTCCAGATCTGATAAAGAGCATTGCTGTCATCTGAGAAAAGTATTTTTGAAATGCAGAAGGTATGGTCTTTCCCTAAATCCCAAGAAATATTTATTTGCCATGAAGGGAGGGAAAATTTTTGGGACATATATTATCAACTCAAGGGTTCAGGATTGATCCCATTTGGGTGGAAGAAATCCAAACCTTATCACTTCCCAGATCCAAAAAATAAGTTCATTCCTTCCTGGGCAAGATTAATTTCTTGAGGAGGTTTGTTTCCAATCTTTATGAACTGGTGAAGCATATCAAAACCATGCTTAGGAAGGGGAACCAAGTAAAATGGACTGTTGAGCCCAGATAATCCTTCATCTAGATCAAGAAGGCATTGACAGAGGCACTTATGCTTATCAATCCTGATTATTCTAAGGATTTTCTGTTTTTTTCCTTTGCCTCTTTTGATACAGTGGCAACTGTTTTATTACAGAAAAATGTTCAAGGGCTGGAGCAACCTATTTCCTTTTTTAGTAGGGCATTGAGAGATGCGGAGGCAAAATACAACATCATGGAGAAACATGCCTATGCCTTAGTGAAAGCTCTCAAATCCTTTAGAGTTTATGTTCTGCATTCAAAAACCATTGCATATGTTCCTTTAGCTTCTGTAAAGGACATTCTCATTCATCCTAACATAGAAGGGAGAAGGAGCAAGTGGATTGCCAAGATCCTTGAATTTAATCTAGAAATAAAACCCACCAAGCTAGTTAAAGGCCAAGGTTTAGCCAAGTTTTTGGTTGAATCTAATTATACAACTTTGGGGGTTAGCTTCATCAACACTTTCTCAGGAGATCAATAGGCTAAGATGCACGACAAAAGTCCTCAGGATAGCCTTCCATTGGTAGAATGCACCTGGTACAAATACATTATATATTTTCTGCAAAGACTAAGGCCTCTAGATAAAATGGGAAGGACCAAGGCTAGAGATTTAAAGCTCAAAGAAATCAGATATTTCCTTATTGACCAGGTATTATATTGGAAATACCCTCTAGGATTTCTTCTGAGATGTCTAGACCCACAGAAGACCCAAAGGATTATATTTGATTTTCATAGAAGCCTATGTGGGGGACATCATTTCTGGAAGACCACAACCTACAAAATTATTAGGGCCGGGTACTACTAGCCCACTTTATTCAATGATGTCTGTGTAAAAATCAGAGCTTGCATCAAATGTCAAAAATTCTCTGGAAAGCAGCAGCTCAAGTCCCAGCCATTGAAGCCCGTGGTGGCTTCAGGACCGTTTCAAAAGTGGGAACTGAACTTCAATGGGGAAATTCATCCTGCTTCAAGTGGTCAAGATGGGTGGATCTTAACTGCCAAAGATTATTTCACCAAATGGATAGAAGTTATCCCCACAAGGAGTGCTTCTCATAAAGTAATCATTGGTTTCCTGGAGGATGTTATTATAAGGTTTGGTTGTCCGAACAGAATCATCATTGATAATGTTGCATCCTTCAATTCTGAGCCATTGATCAAATTCTATGAGCAGTTTGGGATTTCATTAATCCACTCCACCCCCTATTATCCCCAAGGCAATGGACTAGAAAAGTATTCTAGCAAAAGCCTTATTAAAATTATTAAAAGACTGGTAGAGGACAATAATAAGGCCTGGGATTCAGAGCTACAATTTTCTCTGTGGGTTTATCGAGTGACAACCAAGTGGTCCCTAGGCATCTCTCCTTTCCAACTTGTATATGGGACTGAAGAAGTTTTTCCTACTCAGCTTGCCTTGCCTGTGGAAAAATTCTTCCAATATTATCAAGAAGATCCTGATGATATTATCAGAAGGATACATCAGCTGGTAGAAGTGCAACAGACCAGAGAAAAGATGATAGATAAAGCAAGTGACCGTCAGCAGAGGATCAAGCAAGTCTTTGATAGAAATGTGAGAAAAGAATATTTCCAGCTGGGATATCTAGTACTTAAATGGGATGCGCCCAGAAAAGACAAGGGTAAGCATGGTAAATTTGAATCCCTCTGGATTGGGCCCTTCAAAGTTTCTGAGATAATTTCGAATAATACCTACAGGTTGCAGAATTTGGAGGGAAATGAAGTTTTTGGTGGCCTTGTAAATGGGCATTTTTTGAAGAAGTTCTTTATTTGAGCCATAAGTGGCTCCCATGTATTTGTAAATATTGTTTTTATTTCTTTTTAGTTTTATAAGTGACTCCATAGCCCAACAACAAGGCACTGAAACTGCAGAAAAGTTCTTGGCATCTCATAGGGAGTAGGCCATCCTCCATGGAGCCTAATGTTATCACATTTATTTGTAAGAGGGGGTGTTTTCTTAAGAAATGGACCCCTTTGGCAAAAAAGTGGCAAGAAATGGGATAAAACCCACTTATCCTTAGTTTTGTGTGCACGTGCACATCATGATAAGTGGCACATAGATCTAGGCAGCTGAAATCCACACACCCATATCTACGGCACATGAGCCATATCAGACCCCCACAAATGTTATGCCTTTAACAAGGGGGGGGGGGGTCCGAGTTGGTGGTTTTAAAATGCATGACCCCCAATAATGTGTCTCCCTCTCCTTAACTCGGACCCCGCCCACCTAAAACCTCTTACTGCTACCTACCCCCTCCGAGTAGACCGCTTACCAGCACCCCTTATTGCTACCACTAATGCTGACATTTGTATTCCACTCCACCTATCACATATCCCGATCCCCTCCCACCTTCCACTACCGCACATCTGTCCTCCACTCACCCCCATCATAACGTCGTGTCCACCTTAACCAATCACGTCACTCCACAACTTTTTCCTAGCCTCTGCATCTCTTCCACCTGGCTCTTGTACACCTAGTATATTGTGCCAATTACTTCGTCAAATCCTCCTCCTTGGCATCCACGTCCTCTTGTGTATTCGCCCCACAAACATCCAACAAAGAACAAGCGATGAGCGAAAGGCCGCTATTTCATCTAGTGCAGGCGTTGACTCCACCCACTCAAATCCCGATGCAGTAGTTAATGTAAATAAGGAAGGTGGATGAGACATTGTCTCCTTCCTTAAATAGAAGGCTAGAAAGAGACAAATCACCGAGGCAGGGTGTTAGTCTGCACTGACAGAGATCGCGTCTGATAGAAGATTGTATGGGCAGTCTGATGAATGTCTACATATGTAGCCTGATAGAGAAACCCACCAACGCAAAGCCTTAAAATCATGACATGATTGTGCCTTCAGTGGGGGGAGCAAGTTCTAAGTATTTATAGGCATTGTTTCCATTTTGGTCGGGTCGATGGTTAAGATAGGCTCCCGCTTGTAATGTTTTAATGAGGCCTCTGGTTCTGTAGTTATGTTATGTATATGAGACTTCTTGTTTAATGAAAGTCAGTTTCATTTCATCTCTTTGTAATGACTTGTTAGAACACTTGGACATGGAAGGTCCAGCTGAGAATAGTTGTGTTTGTGTGATGTATGTTCGATCATAGTGACACCACTGTCAGTTTTAATCCATTCCCCGTGTTTCTTTCCTTCCAACACTGAATGACCCGGGCATGGATGATCCAATCGGGCGGTTATTATTGAATTACGATGTATGTTTGATTTATGTTCATGATAATCTCATTTAGGTCCCTGTAGCTCAAACCCAAGAAGATCGTGTCACTGAGTTTTCTTCTCCTCTGGTTGCTGGAAGACCAGATATCCATATCATACCTTCAAATTTTCCTCATTTTCTTCCACCTGCTCACCACTATATAACTTATTGACTAGATTTATATCAAGAGCTCATTTATTTGTGCATATCGGCCCAATTTTTTGAGTTAAAGTGACATAATATTGATTCTACATCCATTAGACCCCCCTTTTTGAATTATTCACTGTGACATATAAAATGATGGGTATTGGTCTTACCTCTGTAGCAATCCAGAGGTGACTTGCAGTGCTAACAAACTCTATGTGAATAATTTTAGATATAAAATTTTCTTCCTAGTGATCTAACAGTAAAACCCTAATTTTTATCACTGAGCAACTTTACATTGGAATTATTGACTGAAAACATATGCATTAGAAACAAAAACATTAGAATTGAATCATCAATACACATTAGACACAATTTCAATTTTGTAATATTGTTATCATCATAAATCCTGAGGGAAAAATCACCCGTCCCAGCCAATATAATATCACCAAAATATGAGGACATACATGTCCTCCAAAGTCACCAAAACTGATAACAAACTTGTTATCCAATAACAATACAAATAAGAAAACCAAACCTCAACAATATCCTCGAGAATCTCCTCTGCACACGAATATATTGTATACCACATGTATGGCTTGTTGATGCCACCTATCATCTTGTACGAATATTTACATGCCCAAAAAATTTAGATACGTGAGTCACCAACTAGAAACCCGTGGACATATGTGGTTTTCACCACTACAAATCGTGTATACCCTATATGCGATTCATCAATTTGCAACTCATATTGATTTTATGAAGCAGATTCAACCCTTGGTATGCTCTAATACCATTTCGATCTTTTACCACTCTACTCAACATCTGATATTTATCTCAAATAAAATCACTTTATAGATATACTAAAATCATAGTTGATTAATCAACTAAACATGCATCAGAAGCGTAAATAAGGAAACCAAATGAAGCACATAAGAACACCAAGATTTGGGTAAACCACTGGAAAAACCCCAGAGGGAAAACCAGTCCAATGATGATTTTATTAAGGTTAATTCAACTCTCCTATAATAGGGATAATGGCCCACTGAGAGAATTATACACAACAGACAAACCTGGAAACTCCTATGTTGTTGTATGACCATGTACCAACATGTTTTCCAATGCATCCATGACTTTCCCTTCTTTGGCCCGCAAACATTCACAACTTGAACTTATCTAACCCACGAATATCCACGATTGTCTCCACTGAGACATGTAGATGTGTATGGAAATCTCGTATGGAAATCTCCATACGAATCTGCTCTTGCCTCTGGTCTCTATCCTTTGAAACCAACTTGTTGGAATGTTTGGGTTGACCCAAGTTCTACCTTAGGTTTCCAGCAAAACCCTGCAAACCATCGACCCTTATGGATACCAAAAGGAAACACTGCACACAAAGTGCACAATGAAGTCTCACTCGAGATGGCTTATGGGTGACTACATGACCCAAATGTATGTAATTTTGGAAGGGATGTTGCTCATGGGGATGCTAGACATGATTTTCTACTTCAAAATATATCTTATCTACCACTCTAGCATCATATTCCTTCATTATCATTCATTATGCAGTAAATATCATCATTATTCTAGTGCACACTGCATTTTTCTACCTAAAATATTCATTCATTCATCATAAACCATTTCAAAACATAACATAAACATTCCACACAGTGACACAACGTTTTACCATGGTTCACCTCCTCTGGGCTATTTCCACAAAGATCTATCATTCATTGGTATTTTATTCATCTTCATCAAGTCATCATGCTTCGTACATTACATCATAAGTGCATATGAAATGCACAATTATATGTAAGGTTGACTAGTGTCACACTATGTTCCACAGCTTGTGACCCAACCCTCAATTAAAATTCATAATTATGTCTCCAAAACTAGCTCCACAACTCTCAACTAAAACCAACTTCACAAAACTAGGTCACTCAATTTATTCTCTCGCAACTACTCAACTTTCATGACATTAGATGATCTCCTCATTTCTTACAATAAATATTTATACTACAAAAGTGGGTTAAAACCCGTTACAATCATGACCAAAACCATAACCCTAAGTGGATTAGGTTTGTTCACATTCTCACTTCCTATGCACGCAGTTGATCCACTTCCTCCTTCCTTCCTTTGACTCTTCTACTTCCTCACCTTTATTTTCCTTGTTCTCTGGCATGCGTTCCTTTTCTGGTCCCTTTTCTAAATATATTCCATTTCAAGTAATAAGGAAAGCGTAATTACATATATAATAGCAGCTCAGAGTTGGTCGAAATGAACAAAATCGATCTCTCAAAATAGCATAATTACATATCTAATTCAAGGTGGCCGCCCGATCAGGGTGGTAATAGTGAGAGTTGAGTCACTGCTTCACACCTCGTACCTCACCCTTATTTTACTGGGTTTATATGCTCAGGGTTGCTGTGGGAAAGTAGCTCTTTCTTCCTTCTTTCTTTAGAGAGATAGATCTTTGCAGCTCAAGATTGAGTTCGTCCAGTCAAATAAGGTTAACCACAATAAACCCTAAGGGACAGACGATTGAAGGAGATATGGGGGTTTCGTATATTGAGAAAGAACCCCATCAGATCAGTTTCTGCTTCCTCCTCCCTGATACGAAAATTGTTTCACTATTCCCCAAAACAGCCTACACCAACAGTCCCCCAACACTCACCTATGGCTCATCCCGAGCCACTCAGGGAGTGTTTGCATACCGCACTAACTTATCTAGAACGTGGAATTTTCTTGCAATATATTCAGCTTGAGTTCTTACCTGTGTGCTCTTCTCTACTACAGACTCCACAATCTGCATAGTGATATTCTCCTTCAACAAATCTTCTATCTCCAAAATATTGTTTTCTATCTTCCCCTTGGCTGCATCAATATCATTCAACATTTGTTCTTCTCCTTCCTTCAATGCCTCCAATATATCCTTATTGGATTGCTTCTTTACCTGTATGCTCTTCAATTCTTCCTGCAAGTTCTTCATTTCTTCTGTACTCTTCAACCTATCTACTATGTTCAATTCTTTCTGTCTCTACTTGAATTCATGCACTACACTATTTACTTTTTCCTCTTTCATGTCTATCTCTAGTAGTTTGTCATCCTCCTACGAGCTCATCCATAACTTCTTGCTTCTATCATATAACTTTGTAATTTCTTGAATTCTCTGCGCAATACTCTCCTTATGGAATGTCACCTCCTTCTCCCTCTACATTATAAACTCTAGTGGTATACTTGGTTTTAGGAGTTCCATCAAGTCTATAATGTGTCTCTTGTAAGCCTCCATAGTAAACACTATCTTCTCAATCATACTCTCTGTGGATATGTTCCCTTCCTGTGAGTTGTCTGCGATAGTCTTAAACACTTCATATACCCACTTCTCTATATTATCCACACATTTCTTTATGTCCTCCTTGTCAACCTCCACCTATTTGAGTGCTATCTTCAATGTCTCACTTACTTTGTTAACCAATTGTAGATCTGTCGCATCTACATGAGCCCTCGATTGAATATCCTGCGTGACACTGACTTGTAGTTTATACAGTTCCTTTTTTGGGACCTTGGGAAGTGCCAAGTCCAAGTGATATATGTACTTCAATTGCTTCTACATTTTTCCCTCATCAATCTGTAGCATGTCCTGAGTAATAGGAAAATTTTCATTCCCTAACGCTATGATTTGAACCATCTCCTAGGCTAGAACTGTCTTTTTATGAGCAGTCTGTTTGTTGTTGCATCTTATGTTTCTATTGGGTTGTATTTAGTTGTGGTTGCTCTAGTGTGTCCTTAAATTTTTTCATCTTCTTCATTATCTCTTCCCTCTGCTTCAAAGCATTGTCCCATGACTCTGTTGCACGGTCCTGTACATTTTTTACAACCATCTTTGCATCATCCTTTGTCAATGTAAGTTCAACGATGCTCTTGTGTGTCTTCATCTTCTTTCACTTCCCTCCTATATGAAATACTATCCTCTTTAGGGGAAGTTTCTTTGTCTTCTCTATTGTACCTGGGATGTCCATGTCTAGTATACTCCCTCCTCCTAGTTCCTCTTGTGTAGGAACATTCACATCCTTTTTTGCTCCTCCATTAGTGTCCTTCTGCGCTCCTTCATTTCTTACTTCTGTGCAATCCCTCTCCTATGTGAAAGGCTTCAAAATAGGGTTCTGTTTCCTTGGCTTCCTACTTGTCATGCTCCCCCCTATTTCCTTCACATGCTCTTTTTCCTTTCTTTTATTCACTACTGAGATATTTTTCTTCTGTGACAAACAAACTTCTCCTTGTTTCTTACCTTTTGATCCCTTCTTGGAAACTATTGTTACCATTCATTCTTCAGGCCTATCTTTCATGGCCCATTTTACCTCTTTTGTTGTCACACAGTATCTTAGTTGTAACCATTGCTTTATGGGGTCCCTTTTTCCCTTGATCCACATATTGTTTATAGAATCCTTGGAATCTATTATTCTTTGATTCTCCCTTACTACCCTTGGTGGTATCCTCCATGTATTGGATATATTTTACTACATCTCGTCATAATAAATGGAAAATATACTGGAATCTTCCTTCCTTTGTTTTTCATTTGAGTTGTGCGATAAGGTCGTATACTTTGTTGCGTGACACTTTCCTAGACTTGGGTAAAAGAAGTTGAATTTGGGTTCTCCCCAACCGACCAAATCTATCAGTATTATCAACCATGCATATTGGAGCTATGTTCCAATATCTTGTGCATCCTTACAGTCATCCAAAAAAACATTCAGTGAATATGGGCTATAGATGAGTAAAGTCCCCTTCATGCACTACACGGTCATTTATATAAGTCTTGGAAGTGCTTCTTAATTGTGACATTTTATTAATAGTTTACAAGCCATCAACTGTGTTTCCAACCTAATCACAGGTTCATTTATTCTGTTAATTATGATTCCTCGAGACCCTCTCTCAGTTCCATATGTCTTCTTCATTTCCTCTTCTAGGGATTTCTCCTTTGTCTTGTCATCTAAATATTGTGTTGGATTTTCTCCATATGTTGGAAGACCCATAATTTTTGTAATTATATCTACATCTATTGATATTGTCCTATCCATCCATAGAATACCCCCATGCACCAATGCCAGTAATTTTTTGATGTAGTTGTTTACATCTTTACCCCGCCCAAAATGAGGGATTTCTAACAAGTTCATTAGAGTTGTGTTATACAACCCTACAATTCACTGCTTTGGTTCCAAAATTGGAACTCCTGGTAAAATTGTTCCTTTGCTCTCTATTGGAGCCACCTTTCTCAACTGGTTTAAATGTAATTCTTAAATCAAAGGTTGGCCTTTAAGTTGTCTTTTACTTCGTGACCTTTACCAACTGAAAATCTCAGTAGTCCTGATATGCGAAGTGGTGATGGATGTTGTACTCCTAAGACATTTCCATTTAACCGTTAAATGATATTTTTCACTTTTATATACCTCAGGATATCGCATTTCAGGAGTTACAAGTCACACAGTTTCCAAGCCCCGATGTGCGAAGTCGCGAAACAAACTTGAAAGCTTACCCAAGTTAGCACTGAGAGTAAAGTTCCTTAAACCTTAGTTAAGTGATGTCAGAATTTCGCATCTCGGCTATTGCTCTCCCCAAAAGTCTTACCGTCATAACTCCGATAGGAGAAGTTGCGACATAGGTTTACAAGTCACCCGAGTTAGTGTCAGGGGTAAGTCATTTAAAATTGTAGTTAAACAATGTCAAGGTTTCAAAACGCGGCATTCACTCTTCCAAGAAACTATACCTTCGTAGCCCCGAGTCGCGAAATCATGATATTAATTAAACACTGATTAATTAAACGCTTAATCCAGATCAGATTTTTGCTTAACTAGATCGCGTCATCGCGATCTTGGGTTTTAGGGGCTCGAAGGATGGGAGTGAAATCTCCCGATACAATGAATGCTGAAAAGGGTGATTAAAGTTTAAAGAAAACCTAATTAAAGAAGATAAGCCAGATTAATCAGTGCAGAAATACAAATATTAACACGCACCGTCTACGGGTTAATTCAAATGTTTTTTGCGCTAACTTGTGTCACGACCCATCAAAAGTTATGGCATTTATTTGAAATGAGGTGAAGTGATAGGTAAAGATATTATTTTTATTGCTAAATATTTCTCAAAAAATGATTTGACCATCCTGTTCATAAGGACGTCGGGGTTTTAAATGGTCGAGATATAGAGTTCTTTCTCTCATTGTTTCAAATTTCATTTCTATCCTGTGCAAAGAATCTTTTCTCACCAGGATAATTTCTGTATGTATATACATTTTTACTATGGGAGAGCTAAGTCAGAGTCCTCTATCATGGCTCCACGAAAATCATCCAAGGTGATTGCTGAGAATTCAGGGAAAGTCTCAGATAATGTTTCCGATACTTCACCCCGAAGTATTGATTATGTCAGAACCTAGTCATACGTCTCCGAGATTCTTCAATCTGAATTGGTGAACTGTTCAGATGATTGCAATGATAATGAGAAGGATGATTTGGCCACCAAATACAAAATCATCATTCAAGAAGAGATGCATAAGATAGTGGCCAGGCCATGGCTCCTTCCCTATTATGACATGATCCGATGGGCACTAGATCATGTGGATATCCCGACCAGAACTATTTCAATGAGTAAAAGGTGACCATTGGGACCTTCAGGCCAGAACATTTGTAGGTGATGTACCAATTGTCACCCACACCAAACTTCTCAAACAATGCTGAGTTTCTAGAAGGTTTTAAGCAGAAAGAATGCAAGCAATACGGCAAAAACTTGTCTGATCTGATCAAGGATTGGGTCTTGAACCTCGCAAAGTTTAGGGCGGACGGTAACATAGTTTATTCAATCTCTTCCTTGGAACCACAATTCAAATATATAGCAATTATGACCTGTAGGTTGTATGGGAAGGAGGACACCATATATTGTTTTCTCCCATGGGTGCCTCTCATTCATACAGTCACTGAAGGTTGTTCCTTCGATTGGGCCAAATTGTTGTCAGACAGTTTAACCAGTCGGATTACAGAATATCGGATGCAGAGGGCGAATGGGAAGGCCGCTTCATTTTTTATGTCTGCCTACATCATGGATGTTGTTTGTTTCATGACGCCTTTCCCTCTAATGAGTTGGAGCTAGACTCCATCTGAGGCTGAGCCTATCCATGTCTACCACTCAAAACTTTGGGAAAATAAGGCCACATAATTCATATACGAAATTTTCAATTGGGTAATGGTACCAATGCATGTCTCCATCTTCGGCAACCCACTGCTAAGGATTTCAGATAGCATCACCACCAACTTGAGAAATGTGGCCGATTGGTACGTAGAGGCAGAATTTTCAAACATCAAGGTTTTCAGCACCTCTCTTCCCCCTTATGCTCTACCATTATTCATACCAGATAGGATGGTTTGTCGCAAAATTGCTAGGCAAAATGTGATTGGTGGAATAAGAAAATTGCTTAAAGGATTTTAGAAGAAGGTATGGCCATCCTTCCCCATTCATTTGAATACATATTCTCTATTAGATTTCAGACACGCAAAATCCGAGGAAATGACTTTGGAGGATATTAAATTGGTCCACATTGAGTTCAAGAAGCACAACCCACACAGGATCGTGGGTAATCACTTGGCACGTTGTGGCCTTAAAAGGTATGAACATAAGAATTCACCTCATGATGACATATTCTAAGGGGAGAGATCCTATGCCGAGGTCCTAAGTCGGATTCAAACCCTGTCGCCTGAGGAGATGGTTGATTTCTTCAAATTTCAGGAACATCGGCGGAGCTGCCTTCCCCCAGTCTTACAAGGTAAGAATCCTCCAACTGCAGATGTAAAACAAATGGAAGCCAAGGGCTCCAAAGATTTAGGACCTAACCAAGAGGAACACCAGGAAAAGAAGAAGCAAATTGGGGCTCGAAACAGGAAGCCGAGGTCCCCAACCCTCCAAGAAAGCCAGCCTCTGTTGTTACCCCGGGGAAATCATCCAAAAATATTGGTAGCCCCATCGTTTCTGTTACTCCCCTAAAGTCCACAAAGGGGATCCCAAACACAGGATGGATTTTTGGTGAATAACTAATGCCCATAACTGTGGAAGAGTTGCCTCCGAATGAATTTTTCTTTGATAAGAAGAGAAAGGCCATTGTGAAACAAGAACTTTATCAAGAAGCAGGCACGGTAGCCAAAAAAATTTAAAATCCTTGTTGATGGGAGAGCCATGAAAAAAGAGGAATTTGCAACTCAGATAGCAGGGACGTTGGGGGATTTTGCTACAACCAACCAATATTCTGTCGAGTCCCTAAAAGAACAGTTGAAGCAGAAAATCCGCTTGATCAAAACTTTGGAGGCTAAGCTGGCTACAACAGAAGCAGCTGCCAGAGATTAGGTGAACACAGGTATAGAGCAAGCTAGAGCTGCTGTCAAAAGGAATCAAATGGTACAAATATGATCTCGAACAAAGATAGCAGGCAGCCCAGACTAGCCAATCATAGATAAGCCAACAAGAGGAATTGATAGGGCAATTACAGGCCAAATTAAATTTCCCTGAAAGCCAAGTGATAGATATTAGGATATTCCAATCCCAAGCCATAGAAATTCGAAAAAGAGTGTCGGCAGCTCAACAAGATTTACTTGCTAAAGTGGAGACCATTCAAAACCTCTGCCAAATCATTGATCAAGTGCTAGAAGACATCTCCTTGAGAGAAAGAGAAGATGGGGTGGCTCGAGTCATTTTCCAATAGGTTGTTATAGCCACGATGAAAAAGGAAATGGGCAGTAGTTCCAAGCTCTCCATCCCAGAGTAGACCAGATGTAACATCTTACTGAAGGTATGGGAACGAAATATATAAAAGAGAAGAGAGCGAGCTAAATAGGTAAGAAACCTTTGTGAAGAAACTCTCAGGGTGATAGATGAAAGTTTGTTGGGTCTAGATAGTGAAAGTAGCACCGAGACACTGGGCCAAGTGGATATAGCCAAGCACCTGCTCAACATCAAGGAGAATGAGGAAAGAGAGCAGGCTGAAATAACACAGGTAACCCAGACAGATATAGTCCAAGTGGATAAATGGCTAATAAAGCCAACTGTACTGTTATGTTCTATCACCACTGAATACCGACAAGTAGGAGGAAGGTTGCCACAGTTAGTGAAGGATTGTTACAGCTTCGAGGAAAACAACCAAGTGGAACCTTCTAGGTTGATAACCCAGTTGGTGGAGAGGTGCATCACTTGCACACAGTAGACGAAGGGGCAATTTTTGGGTACCAAATAATGACATATGTCTGCCTATTCTATTTTTAGAACCCAAAATTTAAAGAAAGGAAGGTACTCCATCCACCTGAAAGAGGACAAAGATAAGGAAGTGAAACGCAGAAATCTCCTTTTTGTAATCGAAAAAACTCTTGGAACGATTGAGATTCTAGCATGTAGAAGTTTGTATAAATATGAAATTATAAGAAAGAAAAGAGGATGGACCTTTTTGGTTGATTGTAATAGAGACTCTCTCCTTTTGAAAATTAATACAAAGCAATCTGAAGACTCCTGAATCCATCAAGAATGTGTTATGAGTTTGTTTCCTCTATGATTTCATATTCAATTTCAGTTCACATATATATGTCTGATGAATGTTTCACTGCAATTTAGTAAAACCTCTACTCTAGTAATCAATTTTTAGTCATCTATATCATTTACATCTTTTCCTCTTGTGTTTTATTAGTAGGTACAAGACTTGTGAGCACTTTAGATATTCATATTTTATGCTTCGTCAGATTTCTTTTCATCTTTTTCTTCTTCTGTTTACAGGGTGAGATTCTCCCTTGATAGGAGCCTCACATTATAGACAACTTAATGTTTTTCTCACATTTCACGCACCATTTATTTTAAAGATAACTCAGTTATGGGAAAAGGCCTTTGGTTTGCACTTTATCTTCAATATCAGATTCAAAATTTCTCTTTTATACGATCAAATTGATACAACATCAAAAACCTTGAACACTCCTTTAATTTTCCTATTCCTCTATGACTGTCCCTGTTGCAAGACAACCTAATATTAAACCCGGCTTGTCGGACCAAACCCATATCGCTTTGAACCTTTTCAATACCATACTTAAAACAACCACTACACGGGCAGAACTTGAATGTTCATGGGCCGCAATTGAATGAGATATAAGCATCCAGGAACAGCTGGAAGCAAGACATCGACAACCTGGAAATCAACCTTAGCTTCCTTTTCTGAAGGTTGATTCTTCCCCTTTTTATCCTTTACTGACTTTCATATGCCTAGACACTGTACTTTCTAAGCCTTAATTATAGACTCTGGAACAACATCTTTCTGGCGCCGTTGCCAGGAACGAAGTTACAAAACCTTTTCCCTGGGAAGAACAACATTTTTGCAGGATTCGCCCTTTGATAGTGAACAAACAGTGAACACCTTCTAAATTATTTTATTATCTTTCACTTGGCAACTCCATGTTTAAATAAGATAGCATCCGGTCGAAGGAACACCAGAAAAAATCCGGATCGTAAACAGACCACACCCGTTTCCAATCCCAAAAAAATACTGAAAACAAGAGGTTCCCTTAAGCCAACTACTGCAGTCTACCAACGTAAGTACCCACAACCCAAGACCAAGAGTTCTTTTGAACCTTCAACTTCGCACAGTTCCCCTCCCAAAACCATCAATCCAACCTTACTTCTCTCTAAGGTTAAAAGTGAAATCCCTCCGACAACCTCTGGCGTACACAAAGGTAAAATCCCGGCATTGAATTTATCAGAGATCGATATCCCACCGCCTCTTCAGTTATATTTCATGACCTCACCAAGTCTTGAAGAGTATACCATATACTCAGATTCCACACCCGTGGGTTCCCCTAATTACATCTCTTGCAAATCCGAGGAGCCAAGTCGTTGCATCTCTTTTAACCCGTCTTCGGTTTTCTTGTCTTTCGAAGAAGATAGAAATTCACTTTTAGTCTTCCATAACCCTCTATATAACACACCGCTTTCCTATCCAGTAGTACCAATGGCAGCCGCCGGAGGAGGAAGTGTAGGGGTTTTAGGGGGGGGAGGTGGAGTGGCTCTAGGAGGAGGAGTGGGGGGCCAAGGCCCTCCCCCATCTCCTAGATTTTTTGCTAAAGTAGCTGCGAGATATGTGATTTTGGTCCTGCCCATCCCTCTCCATGACCTTCCTGAAAATTACATAAAAAACTTACCTAAATTTATAGGGGAAGGGGACTTGACCGCAGTCGAACATAAAAACTTCTTTGATTAGTTCGCTGAGATCCTAGGTCTCGAACACAAAGATGTATATTTGAGGTTGTTTGTTCAAACTTTCGAAGGAAAGGTATGAACCTGGTTTCAAAGTCTACCCGCGGGATCAATATTATCCTATGATGCCCTAGAAGACTCCTTTCTTAGACAATGGGGCGAAAGGAAAGACCATTTGTATTATTTGTCAGAGTTCGACTCTTTAAAGAAAAAGACTTCAGAAACTGTTATAGAATTCATTCAAAGATTTAACAAGTTATATAATAATATCCTGGTCGAAGTTAAACCATCCCAACTTGCAGCCAAGGTAACCTTTGTGGGAGCCTTTGAACCCGATTTCGCACTTATTTTGAGAGAAAGGAGGGGGGCTACCCTAACCTAAATGCAAGATGATGCCGTAGAAATCGAATCTAATATGATGGCTTCTGGCAAGTTGAAAACCAAGGTAGAAATGAGAAACTGAGAAAACAAACGTTTTAGGGAACAAGCGGGACCCCCAGGGTCCAATAGATCCATAGATGACAAAATGGATGATATGGCTAGGATAATTAAGGAGTTATCGAATAAGATTTCTAGAATGGAGCTAGATCAATCCAAGGCTGATTCTTTCATTAAGAGAGAATTCATAAGAAATCTCGATCCTCAAAATCAACAAAGGCAGATTAAAAATGAAGACCAGAAAATTCAAACCCCTTTAAAAAATGAAAATTTTATAGGAGGAAATGACCTGCAAGATTTTGAGGGTCTGGAAGAAGATGTGACAAATTTGGGTGACGACTACAATCAGCCTTATTTAACCAAAGAGGATTATGAGAAGTCCTTAAACACACAGCAACTGTCAAATAAAGATGATGACATAAACAACATTGATTTCACTGTATGTCAAGAAACAACCGATTCTATAATGGCTGAGGTCCAACCTAGGTATAACCTGAGGTCTAAAAACAAACCTACGTTGATGCCTCAACCCAAGAAAATTCTCCCTAGAGGTGAAGTATACGAGCCCGCCCCAAAAGAGATCGAGACATCTAATAGAAAAATGAAAGGGGCAAACTCGCTAGATCCCAAAGTAAAGGAGGTTGAGACCCAAACAAAGGAAACCAAGACAACTAAAACACATACACTAGTAGATAAACTCACGGGTGATAAATCAGCATAAACAAATAAATTATAAAAGGAGTCTGGGATTTCAACCAAAGAAACAGACGAAGGTAGTGGAGGGTTCATCCTCGAAAATGAGATAAACAAGATAAAAATACCAATCCCTCTAGTGGAATTAGCGAAGAATCTTGTATATCGAAAGAAGATGACCAAAGTGATAGGTTTTTCAGAGCTAGAAAGTCACTCTGATGTAATAAACTTGGAAGATGATAAGCCCAATATCACTTTTGGTCCACATTTCGAGGGTGTCAGAGAAACCGTCACTCCTTTCTATATCACCCTGAATGTGCATGATCAACTACTGTATAACTGCATGCTAGACTCTGGGGCCTCACATAATGTGATGCCCAAAACAATTATGGTTAGACTAGGCCTCGAGATCACTAGGCCTTATAGAGATCTCTACTCTTTCGATTCAAGAAGAGTTAAGTGCATGGGTATGATAAAAGATTTAGTAGTCACTCTTGCACAGGTCCTGGTGAAAAGCATCCTTATGGATGTAGTTATTGTCGATATACTATTGTGAGGAAAATCTCCTTACAGACTAGCAAATAGGGTTAGACTTTGCATGGATAATATATGACCTATAGAAAATTTACTTTCTACCTTCATCCCCAGACTTAAATCCCATTTCTTTTTAGTAAATGCAATGGCTAGATCAACCTACCTCGTTTTGGGCATTTGATGTTGATCTCTTGTCATACTTGACTACTTGTCTGCAATTCTCCTTTCCAACGCTAACCTGCATACAAGACAAGAAACAACTACACATGCATACTACCTATAGAATAACGGGTTAGAAATTCAAACATGTACTTAGCAAATTATGAATAACTCATGAATTGGGACGGGAAAATCATTTTCTTTATTACTTTGAATGAGTCAACTTACAAAATTTGAGACCGGCCATCACTCCACGAACTTGATCCTGGGCTCCTCTTCAATTGTCCTCTAACTGCTTTGCTTTGTATCTCCTTCGGCACAAGGAAAGGCTAAAGGGTTGGGACAATGAGAATATGCAAATGGGTAGAGTTTCTTTGCTATATGTTTTCTCTTCCAAATGGGATCCCTACCTCTTCTTTTATAGGATAGAAGGAGCTAGGTATTTGGATGAACCCTCGGTCATGCATGGTCGAGAGTTTTAGTTAACTCACCCATAGCTTTTTGTTTAGTTGGAAACTTTCCTTTTTTCATGCTTCTAAAGGCCCATGCGGGCTGTAGTGGGCCAGCTAGTGTGGGCACTGTAGATCCACACGAGCTGTAGTGGGTCAGCTAGCGTGGACTTTTAAAAATGGATTTTTTTAGAAGAGTTGTTCAGTAGTGGCTTGGCAAAGAAGGGCTATGAGATGGCCTAATCCCAGGTAAGCATGTATGGTGTAATTTAGGGTTATAACATATTCCCCCTAATGTGTGAGGTCAGAAGAGCATTTGATGGCCGAAAGACATTACCAATCTTTACTGATATACTGAACAATTGAGCCCAAGGATCAGGAACGGGGAGGTATCGTCTGCAAAATAACAATTGTCTCACCGAGGCAGGCATACCCATGCTCGGGAAAAAATAGAATCATGGCTACCAATCAAATACACTATAGATCCATGTCATATAACTATATAAAGAGTAGCCGCGAACAATACACAATGGAGCTACATCTCGAAATCAAAAAGATACACATATAGAGTATCCATCTTCTAGAAGCTGATACGGCCTGATGGCTGGAGATGAGGTATTTAGAGCTCGAGCAACAACTTCAAAATCTTCAAAACTCAAGTAGGAGTGTAATATGAGTGTACGACTGCACCACCCAGATGTCTTCGATGGCTCGACGGTCATGTACTAGATAATCTTGATGATCAGACTGAAGGATTCATTGATTTCGAACAAGGACTTGATTGGACATTCAGGATGGTCGGGCATGAGGGCAAGAGACAAACTGCAGAGGGGCCGACTCAGGCTTGGTGACAAACTTCCCTTATACAACAACATGACAAATGATAAGACTCAGGTAGCATGGAATTAACATAAGTTTATGAGGCAGGAGGTAATGCAAAATCTCCATATGTTTGGAAGAATAACCAAACGGAGGAGGAAACAACTCTATGTAGTGAGAACAACTTCGTAAGGTCATATTAAATCCCGGGGTTTGATGAACAAACAAACAAATGTGCTTTATCTAAGGGCGACTCATTATGATGCCAATAAAGAAAATACTTTTCCCTTCCTCTTTTTGGGGTATATTTGATTTTTTTGTCTTTTTCAATAATTTTTGAAAAAAGAATAAAGGAATGCTATGTTACAAATGAGAAATGAGTTTTGAAAACATACAAGTTCAAGGCACAGGGACAAGACTGATTTTTAGAGAAAGGACACTCGGGAAAAATCCTCTAGGGGCCAAAGTTGTCAAGACGTAGAAGCAAATTGTTTCAAGGCTGACGTATAAGGTATGCAAACACGGTTAACAAAACACACAATGGTAATGTCCTTCGATGTGAGTTTAATGAGCCCAGAGAAGGTAAGCTCAATGGTTTTTCATATTTAGAGAGTCTGAAAAAACTGAAAAGGAGACTCCATTGAGGTACCTTTTTCGAAGGTAGTCTATTCGGTTCGAAAAAAGGGGTAAACTAGCACCGACAAGACATCTATTCAAAACCATTTTAACGAGTGTGATAAGGACAAGATCACTCGGCCCTTTTTTCATTTTTAAGGAGTCTGAAAAAAGCGTAACTATGGACTCCGTCAGGAATGTTCTTCTGTACCAATTTAATGAGTGTGAAAGAATAAGGTCACTCGACGATCTTTTCAATTTTAGGGAGTCTGAAAAGAGGTTAACTATGGACTCCGTGGGGGTTCCTTTTTCGTAAATTTAGTCCCTCGGGCCCGAAAAAGGGGTAAAATTATACCTGAGAGTACTCTTCTATAGAACTAAAGTTCCATAGAGTATACCTTTGTTCGTATAGTTGACCATCTAGACCAAAAAATGGGTAAACTACCGTTAGACCGACGTGACTTCAAATTTCAATTTAATGAGTGTGAAAGGCCACAAGATCACTCGACAATCTTTTCATGTTTAGAGGGTCTGAAAAGGGTTTAAAAGAAGACCTGTTTAAGGAACGTTCTTCTGGACCAATTGAATGAGTGTGAAGAAACAAGGTCACTAGGCAATATTTTCATCTTTAAGGAGTCTGAAAAAGGCTTAAGGAAGACTCCATAATGGTTACTTTTCTCAGTTAATCCAGATGAGATCGAAAAGCATAAATGCAGTCTCTCTAGATGTTTCTTTTGAATCTTAGAGTGAGCTTGAAAAAAAAAAAGTTAGCTCATGATAGACTCTTTGTGGGTCGATGCCTGGCATCTCCTCGGGGGAGCTGTATGATCTGACGAAAACATTGTCTATGATGATAGGGGTTCTGGAGATATTGATAGGTATTGTTTCAGCAATGGTTTCCATATTACCCTCAAACTAGATCTTGTGTGTAGCTAAGGGATTATTATGACAAGACCTATCTCCATTCATAGTCACGGTGAATTCTCCTACTTCGATTCAGCTTAACTCTAGGAGGAAATATGATCTGTGATGAAGATCTTCCGAAGGTTTTTCTAGACTAGTCATTGCTTCGATTACTGCTTCGTCAGAGGGAAATACTAAGTCTAATGAATCAGTGTTAGTGAGAGAACCATGAGCTCAAATAGGCTCTAGAAGTGGATCTAACTCTTGTGCATGAGTTGGATCAGTGTTAGCTAAATCTTTCTGGACTAAAGAGTACGCTACTTCAGTGGCAGATAAGAGCATGGACATACTCGGGTGCCCTACCTCATCCATAGGAAGTATCCACAGATCATCGAAGTAAGTCGTGCGGAACGACGAAACTTGAAAAATCTCAACCTTATGGTGATTGGATATAAACTTGATATCGCCTTGAGGGGGCGGGTAATCGAAGTTCCTCATCAAAGATGGGCATAAACCAACCCCTACGTTGACAACACCTGGTTGAGGATTATCAATCATCGGGACCGTGGATGCACCCAATGCAGGGTCAGATCTGGAGAAAGACAATTAATCGATGGTCACTATCCAACCCTCATGTGGAAACAACAAGAACTAGAAAATTGTAGCAACCACAGCTTGCATGGCATAAGTCCAACTCCTTCCTAACAAGAGGTTATAGTCGAGGGGAGGATCAACTACCTCTACTTCGACACACACAGTCTTCCCTCCTAACTACACAGGGTAAGAAGGAATGATACCATGTGGTCAGAATGAAAGACCATCGAAAGCGGTGAGGAGAGTAGGTGACAGAGACAAAACAGGCTGGCCAATGACCTTCCAACATGCCAACGACATAATGCATGTCAAGGCGCCCTCATCAACCACCGTGCGGAAAATATTCTGAGTAAACGTTTTCATGGGATAAGCCACTACTATCTCAAATGCTATGTGGTAAGGCAGACGAGGTTTTAAGTCAGTTGTATCCAACATGATTGTACCCAGATTACAAGTCTCGGTAGATCCTAAAATGGTTAACAAGGCTTTCCTTTGAGAAGGGAAGCTTTGGAGGACCTCCAAAGAAGATATTGCACAAGGGGTTTGTGATAAATCTTCCACCATAGAGGAGTTCTGGGCGACCCTTGCGTTTGGGTTATGAGAAGATTTTTTGAATGTGCCTTTGGGAATGCGTGTCATTGTTTTTCCCAACGTCTTCTCTATCTGTAGAGGAAGAGATGGGAGTTCAACTTCTTTACCCTTCTCAGAAGTGCTGGGTTTACTATAGTCATGCACTCTAGTCGATATAAAAGCATCACCCTTCACCATATATACGTTTGCGAATGCGGGGTTGTTCGTAGGTGGAGGGGGTTCTTGGCTGCACCCTTCCATGCTTGTAGAGGCTTGGGTTAGATTTTTCCCATGTTGAAATGGATTGGTCAACACAGCAGGCTGTTGCTGCATCACAAATGTTTGGGCTTCTGCAAGCCGAGCACATAGATGGGTCGGGTGGTCTTCCGTGCACAATTTGTATGGATACCTCACTTTCCGTCTCTCAGTGTTGTCCCCATCAACATTATCGGTGGGTTTTCTATCCCCCTTACCCTTATGTCATTGTTTTTTCTTTCCTTCAGGATATTGGGTGGCCTTTGGATTAGTCGATTGCACTGTGTGTACATCTGACGTTTTGGTTGGGGGAGAAGCCAAAGCAATAGTTTGGCTGGTTGTTGTGTGTTGTATCAACAACTGTTGCAATTGCTGCATCAGTTTCTCAACGGGCTTTGTTTGTGCTGAACCATCAATACCATCGACATGTGGTCCAACTCTCTATCTAGTTTGATCAAGTATTGGGTGTGGCGCATCTGGCAAGATGTTGTATAATAGACTGGACTGAGAATAGATGAGCTCAAATTGTTGAGCCCTCATGATGGCGTCTTATTTAGAGAATACTCCCGACGTCATGATGTCTTTGGATAACTGCGAGACCGAAGACTTAAGGAACCACTCAAGCAGGAATGTTGGTGGGACTGGTACCTTGATTAAACTCTTCTAGCATCTCCATTCTTGGATGTGATCAGAGATATGGTCCATTGTTGTCTATTCGAAATTGGTGAGCAGCTCTGTGCCAGCATTGTATCTCACAGGTAACTGGAAATGGTTCAGGAAAGCCATCGCCAGTTCACCCAAAGAAGAGTATCTTGAGCAAGGATGATTTTAGGGGATAAATTTCGCTCATGGGCTAATTTTCCATGGTTTTTCCAAAAATGATATTCGCTATTTTAAAAATGATTCGCCCAAATTCTATAGGATAAAATTATGTTACCTTAAAAATTGCCAAAATTTTATAAAAACTATATAAAATCCTTAGAAATTTGAATATTTTTACAAAAATATTTCCAATCATTTATAGTTGGCATATGAAGGATTAGTAAGATTTGCCAAGGTTTCTACATTTTAAAATAAATTTCCATCCTTAAAATCATTCCTGATCCTGAGCGATCGAGCTCAATGTACCATTTTGCGGCACTCCCAATGAGAGTACATTGAAACAATCACAACTATACGGAGTCATCTTTCAATGAGTTAGATGAGCACCAAAGATGAAAGGTAGTCACATGATCTCCTAGATCTTTGTTAGGTTTGGATTCGAACTTTGGGATGTCCGAAGGCAACTTCATTGGCATAGGAGACCAACGTGGATCATGACAAATAGGGTCATTCAACAACCTTGTCAAATCTGGAAAGTGCAAAGTTGCCAGGAAGGGAAGTTTGGGTTGTTGGTGATAACCTAGGAAAAAGGGGCCTGTAGTTTGACTGGCACCAGGTTGCCAGGAAACGTTTGGCTACTGACCCAGATTCTGGTAGAAACCATGGCCTTGGCCAACATATGGATTTTTCATATGTGGAGACATCATTGGCTGATTTCCCAAATAGGACATAGATTGTTAGGCATGCATTATATTCGAAGGACTTTGGGAAGGGTTACCCCATGTTGGTCTCGTGGGGATAGGCATAGTGGTTTGTCTGGGGTTCCATTGATTGTGGAAAGAATTACCCCAGATCAGAATTCTGGATGAGGGAACGGATCCTTGCCAAGAATTCCAAGGCCCTGAAGTGGAAGAAGTTGCTAGGTTTGCCCCCTTTGCAGGAATAATACCCTGCATAGGAATAGATTGTCCAAAAATGGGGTTGCCCCTAGTCAAGAAAGCGGCTGACGAGAAGGTGTTGTTACCAAATGTTCTGTTCAAAGAAAATGATGTCAAACCTACCGGCATACCATGCAAAGGTGGTCCTTGACTCCCCGCTCCAAATAAACTATTGTGTGTAGCTTTCCTGGTGGATGGCTGATGCGAGCTGCCGAGTGAAGGGTACGAAGGAGGGATATGACCTCCTAAATAAGGGAAATCGTTAAAAGGAGCAGGAGTGCCAGCTAGAGCTCCCTGCTCCCAGACCTAAAGTCTTTAAAGTGGAGTAAGAAAGTGCAGGACTTGTACCCAAACTAGGCATCCTGTATGAGAATGGAGGGTCTGTCGCACTTGGTGTGAAAGGGCTTGTGGCTGCCACCAAAGATGGGATCAGACCACTATGTGATGTAGAAGCAGTCAAGACCATGGTGGATTAGACCAATGACAGTGGGTTAGGAGGTGAAAGATCTCCTATGGTGACAACCGTAGTGGGAATTGAAGAATTCCCAAAAGGAGTAACAACATTTGTTTCCATTGCTATGTGCAACATTGTCTGGCGCTCGTAAAATTGAATTGGTATGATGAAAGGTGCTAAGAAATCAGTGGTTGGGGTTTCAACTGGGCCAAGAGAAGTTGCTTCAAGGTCCAAAATGGTTGATTCCTCTGAGGTTTGGTCGGGCATAATGGCTTGTAACCTGGTCGCTTCAAAAGACCCTTGTTGGTCTAGCTTTCACCTTAATGGTGGCGAGAGTGGCTCTAGTGTAATCGGTGGCAGGCCAAGAAGCCTTCATGACCGGCGAAGCTCATGATCCTCCACTATGTGAGAAGATCAAAGACACTCTAAGGCAGTCTAAATGTTCGAAAGTAACACACACTAAAAAAGTCCCTAGAAGATAAGACAAGCAAACACTAGATTAATTGGAAGAACAGTTACACCAACCAACACTAGAGCAACTTACTGGTGCAAGTGCAACTCGAACAAGGAAGCACCCTTCGGTTATACTCTACAAAGAATGGCCTGATGTCTGTCCTAGGTACCACGTTATACCCTCATAGTCACCTGTGTATGTCCCTAAAAATATTGGCAACTAGGTTGCCAACGCGTGAACAGTCACCAGGCGGGTATAGTCGAAAGTCGGGTAGACCACAATGAGCAGGGTATCGAGCCCAAAACCTGTCAAGAGTATCGAGAGAAAATGGTCTAGAAGAAAACTAAGGACATCAAACGGATTCAAGACCCATGAAGCCCTGTGGCAAATGCAAATGACGGAATCCCAAGATAAGCCTCTATATGTGTTCTCCACTATGATTGGTCCAACTTTGGAGGGGTTATCTCCGCTACCTTTCTACATGCGAACTCGTGTTTATCCCCTGTGTTAGAGGGGGGTCCCATATAAGTTTCACGATACTAGACTTAGACACTCCCTAAATCAGACTCCAATGTTTGATTTTAAATGGCCTTGAAGAGTTTCCTCTCCAACCTAATCCAAGGCCCTAATCCTGAACTAGTTGGTTAACCCTACAAACATGAAAGTCTAATACATTTTAGAATTTCATTAATTTTATGGCTTTGTCTTATGTCAAGGGGTATGGAAGAGAAACTGATGATGTGTAACAGACAAAAGAAAAAATGAGTAAAAAGCTGGAAACAAAAATATTTCTTAATGCAAAAATTCAACAACTTTTCAATTTTTTTTAAAAATTTTCTAAGATTTTGGACAACAAAATCAAACGAAATTTCACTTGAATATAAGCTACTTATGATCTAAGTAAACTTCAAAAACTTATGAAATAAACGACTTTTCCCTAGCTAATAATGCAGAAACACACTCTTCAACCAAACAAGAAAATGAAAAGAGATTTTTTATTTATTAAATGCTTGATAAAGCAAAAAGGAAAAATACTAACAAGCAAAAACCAAGAAAAACAATTCTGGATTAATCACAGATTGCAAAGAATCAGGTCAAAAATCACACACTAGCAATTTAAAAAATTACTCTCACACTTGTCTAAAAACCTTAAAAAATTCTTTTACTTTTATGACAACTTTTTAAATGAGAAAAAAAAAGCTAAAGGTAAGATTAATCCTAAGCTATTGATTGCTAAGACATAGATTCAAATACCCGAGAGGTATAATTCTCATCAAGGGAAAGGATGACTACCTTACCCTCAACAAAAATTATCCTGCACAAGCACTCTACTGTTAATCCAACAACCAGTGTGTGAATGCAAGCTGTATAGATACAGAGGGCGTGTACATGTGGGCTGACCTTGTACAAGACGCATGTATCTCTAAACTCTAAGAAAAACTAAAAACAGATAGACCAAACCAGGAAGAGACCACTGATATTGATAACCAGAGTCTCCTAAAAGCTTGGACACTCATTTTTAACAGAAAAAACCAACAATGTAAGGAAAAATTTATAAAGCCAAACAATCGGAGATAAGACTGCAAACAAACAAGGCTCAGACAGAATTCCAGAAAACCCCCTGAGAATGTGTGATTCTGACAGAGAAGAGGATGTCTGCCTTCGAAGTTCTCTTAACTCTACACGCTACTGCTACTTCTTCAGCTAGCGTTCACACGCGGGCTGTGAGAGAGTAGGGCGAAGGTACATGCATGTAGGACTTATGCAGGCCGCGTGTACCTCTGTGGGTCCCAAAAAAAAATAGTCAAGTAAATCACAGGGAAAGATGGTATGGAAAACTAGACTCCCTGCTAGCTCAGATCTTACAAAAACTAAAAGAAAAAATAGGCAAGAAAAACTAGTCTTTTAAACTACCCAAAAACTAAATAAAATTCTAGGAACCCTAGAGAGTCTCCCCAGTGGAGTTGCCAATTCTGTTGTGAGGGAAATCTCCTTAAGTACTAGAAAATAGGGTTAGAATTTGCATGCAGATATGACCTAGAGAAAATTACTTTCTACCTTCATCCCCAGACTTAAATCCCATTTCTTTTTAGTAAATGCAATGGCTAGATCAACCTACCTCATTCCAGGCGTTCAATGTTGGTCCCTTGTCATACTTGACTACTTGTTCATAGTTCTCCTTTCCAACGCTGATCTGCATACAAGACAAGAAACAACTACACATGCATACTACCTATAGAATAACGGGTTAGAAATTCAAACATGTACTTAGCAAATTATGAATAACTCATGAATTGGGACGGGAAAAGAACTTTCTTTATTACTTTGAATGAGTCAACTTACAAAAGTTGAGACCAGCCACCACTCTGTGAACCTGATCCTAGGCTCCTCTTCAACTGTCCTCCAACTGCTTTTCTTTGTATCTCCTTCGGCACAAGGAAAGGCTAAAGGGTTGGGACAATGGGAATACACAAATGGGCAGAGTTTCTTTGCTATATTTTTTCTCTTCCAAATGGGACCCCTACCCCTTCTTTTATAGGCTAGAAGGAGCTAGGTATTTGGACGAGCCCTCGCTCATGCATGTCCGGGAGTTTCAGTTAACTCACCCATAGATTTTTGTTCCGTCGGCAACTTTCCTTTTTTCATGCTTCTAAAGGTCCACGCGGGCTATAGTGGGCTAGATAGCGTGGAAACTGTAGATCCACACGGGATGTAGTGGGTCAGCTAGCGCAAACTTTTAAAAATGGAGTTTTTTAGAAGATTTGTTTAGTAGTGGCATGTCAAATAAGGGATATGGGATGGCCTGATGCCAGGTAAGCATGTATGGTGCAATTTAGGGTTATAACATATACCCCCGAAGTATGTCTTACTACTATCTAGGTCATGGGGAGCCAATCTTGGTGGGTCTCTTAACCTAGACATGACCTACGCCATGATTCCTGTGTTTGGTGGACAACTTACTCGATTATATAGGGAAACGAGGCTAGCCTACATAGTGAGCGACCCTCATAATCCTAACAATTATGTTGTTTATATTGCTGATCAAGATCTAGGAAATTGTATTTTGTCTTTTGATGATGATGTAAATAACTGTGCAGAAGCGAATTACTTAGAAAATAATGAATCAGGAAAGACATACAAAAATATGCATAGCACTGGGATTTGGAAAATGTTTTTTGATGGTGCCCTGTCATGTGAAGGAGCGGGTGCAGGAGTACTTTTTGTGGCACCTAAAAATGATTTTGTTATCCCTTTCTCTTATAGGCTTCAGTGGGATATAGAATACACCAATAATGTATGTGAGTATGGAGCCTTAGTCTTAGGGTTGGAAGCTGCCAGGAAGTTGAACATAAAGAATCTGGAAGTTTACGGAGACACAGAGTTGATAGTGAAAGAGATAAATTGGCAATACCAGGCCAAACACCCAAGATTGAGATCTTACAGAAATTGCGCCTGGGATCTTATGGAAAATTTCTTTTCATCGGTAAAGGTTCATTTCATACCACAGGCCGAAAACCAGCAAGCTAATTCACTGGCCAAAGAGGCTTAAACTTTCATAGCCCCCACCACTTTCAAATTAAAGTACCACATAGAGGTAAGGCACAGACCATCCATACCAAACAACATACAACACTGGCAGGTTTTCGAGGATGACGAATAGATCGGAAAGTTCCTGGAAATGGTGGGTGATTTCTCTGAAACCCACATTGAACAGGAGGACCAAAATGATGCAAGAGGGAGAGGAGTCTCAGGAGTTTCGAGAAAAAATTTCTAACCATCGCATGTTGGTTTTAAAGAACAATCTGATTCTAAAGGGACTAATCCCCTTGGAGAGATTGTTTGATCAGAATGATATGCCCTTAAAATCCACTCTGCAACCACAATAAGAAGAGGTTGAAGACTACGATGTAGGGACCAAAGAGGAGCCTAGGATGGTAAGAATATCAAAGTACCTTCCTCCTAAGGTAAAAAGAAAGTATAAAGACTTACTCGCACGGTATAAATATGTTTTCACTTGGTCATATGAAGAATTGAGAACCTACGACACCACTGTGATTGAACACAAGATACCCCTGAAGCCTGGTGTCAAACCCTTTAGACAAAAACTTAGAAAAATCAACCCTATCTTATTTCCCATGGTCGAAAGGGAAGTTAAAAATCTCTTGGATGCAAAAATAATAGTACCACTGAGATACTCTGATTGGGTAGCAATCCTGGTTCCGGTTAGAAAGAAGAGTGGGGAGATTAGACTATGTGTTGATTTTAGAAATCTAAATAAGTCCTCCCTCAAAGACAACTACCCTCTACCCAAAATGGATCACGTATTAGAAAAGGTAGTTGGGGAAAATAGGATGTTGATGATTGACTGGTTCTCCGAGTAAAATCAAATTGTCGTAAATGAACATGATAAAGAAAAAAAAACCTTCACTACCCCTTGGGGTACATTCATGTATGATAAGATGCCTTTTGGTCTAATGAATGTAGGTGCCACCTTCCAACATGCTATGGATATCGCTTTCATCGACGAAAGAGACAAGTTTGTGGTTATTTATCTCGATGATCTAACCGTTTTTTCTAAATTTGACGAAGATCATTTGATACATCTCAAGTAGACATTTGAAAAATGCCGCAGGTTTGGTTTGTCTTTAAACCCCCAAAAGTCTCACTTTGCCATGCAAGAAGGTAAACTCTTGGGCCATATTGTGTCTCGAGACGGAATTAAAATTGATCCTAGCAGGGTTGAAGCGATAGACACTATAAATATTCCTAAAAATGTAAAAGAAATTTAGTCATTCTTAGGAAAAATAAATTTCTTGAGGAGATTTATCCCAAACTTTGCTGAAATTGTGAAATTGATCACAGATATGCTAAAGAAGAACAACGAAGTGAAATGGACAGCAGAAGCCAAAGCATCATTTGCACACATCAAGAAGGTTATAAGTGAGGCACCTGTACTAACAAGCCCTGATTATCTAAAGGATTTTCTTATTTTATCGTTCACCTTCAAACACACTTGTTGTGGTACTCCTCTATAAAAATGAAGAAGGTTTCGAGCAACTGATAGCCTTTTTTAGCAAAAGTCTCAGAGACGTTGAACTCAAATACGATATAATGGAAAAACAAGCATATGCTATGGTGAAGGCATTAAAGGCTTTCAGAACTTATGTGTTGCATTCCAAGGTAATCGCGTATGTACCCACCAACTCCATAAAAGATATTTTGGTTCAGTCCGACAGTGATGGCAAAAGGAGATGGTGGCTCGTTAAAATTCAAGAATTTGATCTGGAGATAAAACCGACGAGACTAGTAAAGGGACAAGGTTTGGATAAACTCTTAGCTGAATCAAATTTCAGAGCCCTCGGTATAAATGGCCTACAGGGATGTGAAGAGGGTGTGGACATGAATGAGCTCGATGAGAAAACAAGTGAAATCAGAATCGAAGAGAAGTTTGCCTCATCTGATTGGTACAAAAACATAGTGTCCTACCTGCTGACCTTGAAATGCCCAAGTGATTTATCCCCATCCAAAGCCAGGATGCTAAAACTGTATGCAGTCAAGTACGGTATATCTGATAGTCAATTGTATTGGAAGGACCCACTTGGCTTCCTGTTGGTTTGTTTGGTTGAATCAGAAATAGAGAAGGTCAGAAGCGAATTTCACGAAGGAGTGTGCGGGGGACATCACACTTGGAGGGCGACAACTTATAAGATCCTGAGGGTAGGGTATTATTGGCCAATTTTTTTTTTAGACGTCAATGCCAAAGTCATAACCTGCAACCCTTTCTAATTGTTTGCAGGCAAGCATAAACCCCCAGTGCTACCGTTGGTTCCGGTCAAGGCGAAAGCCCCTTTTCAACAATGGGGACTAGATTTTATAGGTGAAATTAACCCCCATTCTAGCGCTCAACACAAATGGATCCTGACTACCACATATTACTTCACTAAATGGGTGGAGGCTATTCCAGCCAAAAGGGCAATGGACTTAGTGGTAATAGATTTCCTAGAAGAGAATATTTTGTCTAGATTCGGCTGCCCCCGAAAGATAGTCACAGATAACGCCCAAGCTTTTAAATCTATGGCTATGATTAGTTTTTGCCAAAAATACAATATCGTGCTCAGCCATTCCATGACATATTACCCCCAAGGAAATGGACTAGCCAAGTCTTCAAATAAGAGTATGATCAATATAATTAAGAAAGTGTTGAACGAGAAAAAAAAATCTTGGCATGTGCATTTGAAATATGCTTTATGGGAAAATCGGATAGGCACGAAAAAATCTATTGGCACTTCTTCTTTCCAAATGGTGTACGGGACAGACGTGGTATTACCCATAAATCTAGTGCTTCCCGTAATGAAACTTTGGCAAGATGAGAAATAAGAACCAAATCATGTCACAAGAAGGATAAACTAGCTGATGGAAGTACAACAGCACAGGGTCAAAGTGGATGAAAGGTTGCAGAAATACCAAGACGACATGAAAACATTATTTGACCATAAGGCAAAAGACAGAGAGTTTCTCCCCGGCGATTTGGTCTTGAAATGGGATGCTAGGAAGGAAGACTTGGAAAAACACGGTAAATTCGATCATATCTGGTACGGACCGTTCAAAGTCGTAGCTCCCGAAGGAAACAATTCATTTCTATTAGAAAATCTAGATGGTAAAATCTTCAACGCCCCTGTCAATGGGCATTATTTAAAATACTATATGCAATAATTGGTTCTCAAAAAAAATTCCATTGTATATACCGGTTTGTGTTTTCTTTCTATAGCATAATTTCTTTTTGGTAAGTTTATTTTCATCGCTAATTAATTAGGTTAGTGATTTTTGTAGAAGTAGAGAAGMAAAATTTTCAATGCATTCAACTCTTTTAAAAGCCCTGATACTCTTTGTGTTTGCAGGATTTAGGCTTGCAGCCCAAACGAGCGAAAGGAGTAAACAAAAAGTCATATATCGGAAAATAAMTTCACCAAAAACAGGTGATGGAAAAGGTTTTCCATTATTTTAAAATGGTAAGGCAATGGTATGAATTCCTAAGAATTTTATTTTTTAAACGAAGGTCTCCAAAGCACCATAATGATATCATAAATATAATGTTTTCACTTGAATGGTGATTAAAAGGATGACTCCTTACTCTGGGCCCTAAGAATTTCACCTAGACAAAGATAGGAGGTAATTAAAATAAGCAGAGAAGGTAAAGCATCTGCAAAAAAGGGTCCCAAAAGTCGGTTTTAGTCTATAATCCCTGTGTTTCGAATCCCACATCTCTCTTCATCACCCTTTTTTATGTCCGCAGACTTACCTTCTTAAAAAACCAAGCATCTTTCTGGGTTCCATACATAGGGAGAAGAGATTATGGTTTAGCTTTGGAAGTTGTAAAGCAGATTTAAGAAAGTAAGCCAGTCTTCAGAACCACTCAGTCTCTTACTAAGCAAAGTTATTTGTAGGTTGATCCTGACTCTTTTAGGTTTTTCAATAGTTTAGAAGGATTGAGGCTTACTCGAAGGAAGGCCCCTGGAAGTAATATTTCCCTTTTTTCCCTATGGGCTAAGGTTTTTTGAAAGTTAAGGGAAGGTTGCTACCGAGTAATCAAAGCAAGTTGACAGACCTCCACTGCAAATATTACGCAGATATCATCCCTCATACAAACTGATTGCCCCCACTTCGTGTTTTAAAAAGTAAATTATAAGATAGATGGTGAAATGAAATTCATATTTGATTGCCCCAATCTAGTCCAAAGAGACGATGAAAGGAAATTCAGAAATGATTGCCCTCGTCTCAGCATTTAAATGCATAAATATATTTCGAAGTGGTGAAAGGAAACTCAGTAAAAAGGGCCAGATAACTTCACCGGGGTATTGAACAAGCTCGCTAGTAGTGAAGAAATATCTGAGATATCTGTAAGGCTGTCATACATGAATCTCACTCTCCTTTGGTAATCAAATTTCTCGAAACCCGATCTGCACCCCAAGTTTGGACAGGGCTCCCCGATTAAAAAACATGTAATTTACTTCGTTTGATGCAAGACAAAGGCCACAAGATCTGTTGGATTTCCTAGGAATGTTTTGATTGTCTTAAGGTAGACTTGAATTCAGTAACGAGAAAGATAAATTCATGAAAGGGGCTGCAGTTGAGTTTGAAACATATTTGAGTGTTGAAAAGCTTTTCAGAAGTAAAAGATGAAATCTCTTCTTCCCTCTGTATCCCATTTCCTTAATCAAGTTTCGCAGAAGTAAAACCAATGACTCCATTTACCCAATATAGGCATGTGGTCTACTATTCTTCTTGTATCACAGGAAGACGTGATCCCTAGTTGGAGCCTATTTTGGAGCCACCTTTCTGAACTGGTTTAAATGTAATTCTTAAAATCAAAGTTTGGCCTTTAAGTTGTCTTTTACTTCGTGACCTTTACCCACTGAAAATCTTAGTAGTCCTAATATGCGAAGTGGCGATGGCTGTTGTACTCCTAAGCCATTTCCATTTAACCATTAAATGATATTTTTCACTTTTATATACCTCGAGATATCACATTTTGGGAGTTACAAGTCAAACAGTTTCCAAGCCACGATGCGCAAAGTCGCGAAACAAACTTGAAAGCTTACCTAGGTTAGCGCCGAGAGTAAAGTTCCTTAAACCTTAGTTAAGTGCTGTCGAGATTTTTCATCTCGGCGATTGCTCTCCCCAAAAGTCTTACCGTCATAACTCCGATAGGCGAAGTTGCGAGATAGTTTTACAAGACACCCGGGTTAGTGTCAGGCGTAAGTCATTTTAAACCGTAGTTAAACAATGTCAGGGTTTCGTGAATCGCCATTCACTCTTCAGAGAAACTATACCTTCATAGCCCCAATTTGTGAAATCACAATATTAATTAAACACTAATTAATTAAACACTTAATCCGGATCACGTTTTTTCTTAACTAGATCGCGTCATCGCGATATCAGGTTTTAGGGGCTCGAAGGGTAGGAGTGAAATATCCCGATACGCCGAATGCCGAAAAGGGTGATTAAAGTTTAAAGAAAACCTAATTAAATAAGATAAGCCAGATTAATGAGTGCATTAATACAAATATTAACATGCACCGTCTACGGGTTAAATTCAAATGTTTTTTGCGCTAACTTGTGTCATGACCCATCAAAATTTATGGCATTTATTTGAAATAAGGTGAAGTGATAGGTAAAGATATTGTTTTTATTGCTAAATCTTTCTCAAAAGGTGATTTGACTGTCCTATTCATAAGGATTCTAGGGATTTAAATGGTTGAGATATAGAGCTATTTCTGTCATTGTTTCAAATTTCATTTCTATCTTGCGCAAAGAAGCTTTTCTCACCAGGCTAATTTCTATATGTATACACATTTTTACTATAGGAGAGCTAAGTCAAAGTCCTCTATCATGGCTCCACGGAAAGCATCCAAGGTGATTGTTGAGAATTCAGGGCAAGTCTCAGATAATGTTTTTGATACTTCACCCCAAAGTATTGATTCTATCAGAACCTAGTCATACGTCTTCGAGGTTCTTCAATCCGAATTGGTGAACTATTCAAATGATTCCAGCGATAATAAGAAGGACAATTTGGACACCAAATAAAAAATCATCATTCCAGCAGAGATGCATAAGATAACATCCAGGCCACAACTCCTTCCCTATTATGATATGATCCAATGGGCACTATATCATGTGGATATCCTGACTAGAACTATTATCAACGAGCAAAAGGTGACCATTGGGACCTTTAAGCCAGAACATTTGCAGGCAATGTACCAATTGTCACCCACACAAAACTTCTCACACAATGCCAAGTTTCTGGAAGGTTTTAAGTGGAAAGAATGTGAGAAATATGGCATAAACTTGTCTGATCTGATCAAGGATTAGGTCTTGCACCCCGCAAAGTTCAGGGCAAACAGTAACAGATTTTATTCAATCTCTTCCTTGGAACCACAATTCAAATATATAACAATGATGACCTATAGGTTGTATGGGAAGGAGGACACCACACATTGTTTTCTCCCATGGGTGCCTCTCATTCATATAGTCGCTAAAGGTTGTTCCTTCGACTGGGCCAAATTGTTGTCAGATAGTTTAACCAGCCGGATTACAGAATATCGGATGTAGAGGGCGAATGGGAAGGCCGCTTCATTTTTTATGTCTGCCTAAATCATGGATGTTGTTTGTTTCATTATGCCTTTCCCTCTAATGAGTTGGAGCTGGCCTCCATCTAAGGCTAAGCCTATCCATGTCTACCACTCAAAACTTTGGGAAAATAAGGCCACATAATTCATATTTGAAATTTTCAATTGGGTAATGGTACCAATGCATGTCTCCATCTTCGACAACCCACCGCTCAGGATTTCAGATAGCATCGCCACCAACTTGAGCAATGTGGTTGACTGGTACATAGAGGTGGAATTTTCATACATCAAGGTTTTCGAAACCTCTGTTCCCCCCTATGCTCTACCATTATTCATACCATATAGGCCGTTTTGTCGCGAAATCGCTAGGCAAACTGTGATTGGTGGCATAAGCAAAGAGATTAAAGGATTTTTGAAGAAGGTATGGCTGCCCTTCCCCATTCATTTGAATACATATTATTTATTAGATTTTGGACACACAAAAGATGAGGCAACGGCTTTGGAGGATATTAAATTGGTCCACATTGATTTCAAGAAGCATGACCCACACAGGATCATGGGTAATCACATGGGGAGTTGTGGCCTTAAAATGTATGAACATGAGCATTTGCCTCATAATTACATCGTCCGAGGGGTGAGATCCTATGCCGAGTTCCTAAGTCGTATTCAAACCCTGTCACCCGAGGAGATGGTTGATTTCTTCAAATTTCAGGAACACCGACGGAGCTACCTTCCCCCAGTCTTACAGGGTAAGAACCCACCGAATGCAGATGTACAACAAATGGAAGACAAGAGCTCCAAAGATTCAGGACCTGACCAAGAGGAACACCAGGAAAAGAAGAAGCAAACCAGGGGCCCGAAACAGGAAGCCGAGGTCCCCAACCCTCCAAGCAAGCCAACCTCGATTGTTACCCCTGGGAAATCATCCAAGCAGATCGGCAGCCCCATCGTTTCTGTTACTCCCCTACAGTCCACAAAGGGGATCCCATATGCAAGATGGATTTTCAGTGAAGAGCTAATGCCCATAATTGTGGAAGAGTTTCCTCCGAACGAATTTTTCTTCGATAAGAAGAGAAAGGTTGTTGTGAAATAAGAACTTTATCAAGAAGCAGGCACGGTATCCAAAAAATTTGAAATCCTTGTTGATGGGAGAGCCATGAAAAAATAGGAATTTGCAACTCATATAGCAAGGACGTTGGAGGCTTTTGCTACATCCAACCAATATTCTGTCGAGTCCCTAAAAGAACAGTTGAATCTAACACAGGTATAGAGTCCAGAGATCAAGCGAACATAGGTATAGAGCAAGCTAGATCAACTGATCAAAAGGAAATCAAACAACTCAAATATGATCTCGAACAAACATAGCAGGTGGCCTAGACCAGCCAATCACAGATAAGCCAACAGGAGGAATTGATAGGGAAATTACAGGCCAAATTAAATTTCACCAAAAGCCAACTGATAGATATCAGGATATTCCAATCCCAAGCCATAGAAATTCAAAAAAGAGTGTCGGCAACTCAATAAAATTTACTTGCTAAAGTGAAGACCATTTAAAACCTCTGCCAAATCATTGATCAAGTACTGGAAGACATCTCTTTGAAGAAAAGAGAAGTTGGGGCAACTCAGGTCATTTTCCAAGAGGTTGTTATAGCCATGACAAAAAAGGAAATGGGCAGTAGTTCCAAGCTCTCCAGCCCAGAGCAGACCAGAGGTAACATCTTACTGACGGCATGGGAATGAAATATATCAGAGATAAGAGAGCGAGCTAAAGAGGTAAGAAACCTTTGTGAAGATACTCTCGGGGTGATAGATGAAAGTTTGTTGGGTCTTGATAGTGAAAGCAACACCAGGACATTGAGCCAGGTGGATATAGCCAATCACCTGCTCAACATCAAGGAGAATGAGGAAAGAGAGCAGGCTTAAATAACACAGGTAACCCAGACAGATATAGTCCAAGTAGATAAGTGGCTAATAAATCCAATTTTACTGTTACGTTCTATCACCACTAAAGACCAACAAGTAGGAGGAAGGTTTCCACAATTAGTGAAGGATTGTTACACTTTCGAGGCAAATAACCAAGTGGGACCTTCCAGGTTGATAACCTAGTTGGTGGAGAGGTGCGTCACTTGCACACAATAGACGAAGGGGCAGTTTTTGGGCACCAAATAATGGCATGTGTTTTCCTATTCTATTTTTAGAACCCGAAGTTTAAAGAAAGGAAGGTACTCCATCCACCCTAAAGAGGACAAAGATAAATAATTGAAACGCATAAATCTCCTTTTTGTAACCGAAAAAACTCCTGGAACGATTGAGATTATATCATGTAGAAGTTTGTATAAATATGAAATTAGAAGAAAGAAAAGAGGCTGGACCTTTTTGGTCGATTTTAATAGAGACTCTCTCCTTTTGAAAATTAATACAAAGCAATTCAAAGACTCCTGATTCCGTCAAGACTGTGTTATGAGTTTGTTTCCTCTGTGATTTCATATTCAATTTCAGTTCGCATATATATGTCTGATGAATGTTTCACTGTAATTTAGTAAAACCTCTACTGTGGTAATCAATTTTTAGTCGTCTGTATCGTTTACATATTTTCCTCTGTATTGGCTATTAGGAGGTACAAGACCTGTGAACTCTTTAGATATTCATGTTTTATGCTTCGTTATATTTCTTCTCATCTTTTTCTTATTCTATTTACGGGGTGAGATTCTCCCTTGATAGGAGCCTTGCATTATAGACAACTTAATGTTTTTCTCACATTTCACACACCATTTATTTTAAAGATAACCCAGTTACGGGAAAAGGCCTTTGGTTTGCACTTTATCTTCAATATTATATTTAAAAGTTCTCTTTTATATGATCAAATTGATACAGCGTCAAAAACTTGAAACTCTCCTTTAATTTTCCTGTTCCTCTATGAATGTCCCCGTTGCAGGACAACCTAATATTGAACCCGGCTTGTCGGACCAAACCCATATCGCTTTGAACCTTTTCAATACCATACTTAAAACAACCACCACCCGGGCAGAACTTGAATGTTCATGGGCTATGATTGAACGAGATATAAGCATCCAGGAATAGCTGGAAGCGAGACAATGGCAACCTGGAAATCAGCCTTAGATTCCTTTCCCAAAGGTTGATTCTTCCCCTTTTTTATCCTTTACTCACTTTCAGATTCCTAGACACTATACTTTCTAAGCCTTAAGTACAAACTCTGGAACAACATATTTTAAGTGTCGTTGCCGAGGACAAAGTTACGAAACCTTTTCCCTAGGAAGAATGACATTTTTGCAAGTTTCTCCCTTTGATAGTGAAAAAAGAGTGAACACCTTCTAAAGGATTTTATTATCTTTCACTTGGTGACTCCACATTTAAATAAGCTAGCATCCGGTCGAAGGAACACCAGAAAAAACCCAGATGGTAAACAGACCACGACCGTTTCCGATCCTGAAAAAATACTGAAAACAAGAGGTTCCCTTAAGCCAACTACTGCAGTCTACCAACGTAAGTACCCACAACCCAAGACTGAGAGTTCTTTTGAAGCTACAACTTTGCACAGTTCCCCTCCCGAAACCATCAATCCAACCTTACTTCTCTCTGAGGTTAAAAGTGAAATCCCTCCAACAACCTCTGGCGTACACAAAGGTAAAAACCCCGCATTGAATTTATCAGAGATCGATATCCCACCGACTCTTCAGTTATATTTCACGACCTCACCAAGTCTTAAAGAGTATACCATATACTCGGATTCAACACTCGCGGGTTCCCCTGATTACATTTCTTACAAATCTAAGGAGCCAAGTCCTCACATCTCTTTTCACTCATCTTCGGTTTTCTCGTCTTTCGAAGAAGCTAGAAATTCTCTTTTAGTCTTCCAAAACCCTCTATATAACACACCGTTTTCCTATCCAGTAGTACCTATGGTGGCCACAGGAGGAGGAGGTGGAGAGGTTTTAGGAGGGGGAGGTGGAGTGGCTCCAGGAGGAGGAGCGGGGGGCCAAGGGCCTCCCTCGCCTCCCAGAGTTTTCACTAAAGTAGCTGTGAGATATGCGCCTTTGGTCCTGCCTGTCCCTCTCCATGACCTTCCTGAAAATTACATAAAAAACTTACCCAAATTTACAGGGGAAGGGAACTTGACTGCAGCTGAACATATAAACTTCTTTGATCAGTTCGCCGATATCCTAGGTCTCGAACACGAAGACGTATATTCGAGGTTATTTGTTCAGACTTTCGAAGGACAGGTACGAACCTTGTTTCAAAATCTACCCATAGGATCGATATTATCCTATGATGCCCTAGAAGACTCCTTTCTTAGACAATGGGGTGAAAGGAAAGACCATTTGTATTATTTGACAGAGTTCGGCTCTTTAAAGAAAAATACTTCGAAAATTGTTATGGAATCCATTCAAAGATTTAACAAGTTATATAATAATATCTCGGTTGAAGTTAAACCATCCCAACTTGCAACCAAGGTAACCTTTGCGGGAGCCTTCGAACCCGATATCACACTTCTTTTGAGAGAAAGGAGGGGGCATACCCTAACTCGAATGAAAGATGATGCCATAGAAATCGAATCTAATATGATGTCTTCTGGCAAGTTGAAAACCAAGGTAGAAATGGGAAACAAAGAAAACAAACATTTTAGGGAACAAGTGGGACCCTCAGGGTCAAATAGATCCACAGATAAAAAAATGGCTGATATGGCTAGGATAATTAATGAGTTATTGAATAAGATTTCTAGAATGGAGCTAGATCAATCCAAGGCCAATCCTTTAGTTAAGAGAGAATTAAGAAGAAATCCCAATCCTCAAAATCAACAAAGGCAGATTAAAAATGAAGACCAAAAAATTCAAACCCCTTTAAAAACTGAAACTTTTATAGGAGGAAATGACCTACAAGATTTTGAGGGTCTGGAAGAAGATGTGACAAATTTGGGTGATGATTGCACTCAGCCTTATTTAATGAAACAGGATTATGAGAAGTCCTTAAACACACAACAACCATCAAATAAAGATGATGACATAAACAACATTGATTTCGCTGTATGTCAAGAAACGATCGATTCTGTAATGGATGAGGTCCAACCTAGGTATAACATGAAGTCTAAAAACAAACCTACGTTGACTCCTCAACCCAATAAAATTCTCCCTAGAGGTGAAGTATATGAGCCGAACCCAAAAGAGACCGAGACATCTAATAGCAAAATGAAAGGGGAAAACTCGTTAGATCCCAAAGTAAAGGAGGTTGAGACCCAAACAAAGGAAACCAAGACAGCTGAAACACATACATCGGTAGATAAACTCATGGGTGATAAATCAACACAAACAAATAAATTAGAAAAGAAGGAGTCTGGGGTTTCAACCAAAGAAATGGACAAAGGTAGTGGACGGTTCAGACTTGAAAATGAGATAAATAAGATAAAAATACCAATCCCTCTAGTGGAATTAGCAAATAATCCTATATATCGAAAGAAGATGACCAAAGTGATAGGTTTTTTGGAGCTAGAAAGTCACTCTGACGTAATAAACTTGGAAGATGATAAGCCCAATATCACTTTTGGTCCACATTTCAAGGGTGCCAGAGACATTGTCGCTCCTTTCTATATCACCCTGAATTTGCATGATCGACTGCTGCATAACTGCATGCTAGACTCTAGGGCCTCACATAATGTGATGCCCAAAACTATTATGGATAGACTAGGCCTTGAGATCACCAGGCCTTATGGAGATCTCTACTCTTTCGATTCAAGAAGAGTTAAGTGCATGGGTATGATAAAATATTTAGTAGTCACTCTTGCACAGGTCCCGGTGAAAATCGTCCTGATGGATGTAGTTATTGCCGATATACCCCCGAAGTATGGCTTACTAGGGAGCCAAAATTGGTGGGTCTCTTCAACTAGACATAACCTATGCCACGATTCATGTATTTGGTGGACAATTTACTCGGCTATACAGGGAAACAAGGCTAGCCTACATAGTGAATGACCCTCAAAATCCTAACAATTATCCTGTTTATATTGTCAATCAAGATATAGGAAATTGTATTTTGTCTTTTGATGATGATGTAAATAGCTGTGCAGAAGAGAATTACTTAGAAATTAATGAATCAGGAAAGACATACGAAAATATGCATAGCACTGGGATTTGGAAAATGTTTTTTGACAGTGCCCTGTCATGTGAAGGAGCGGGTGTAGCAATACTTTTTATGGCACCTAAAAAATATTTTTTTATCCCTTTCTCTTACAGGCTTTAGTGGGATATAGACTACACCAATAACGTATGTGAGTATGAAGCCTTAGTCTTAGGGTTGGAAGCTACCAGGAAGTTGAACATAAAGAACCTGGAATTTTATGGAGACACAGAGTTGATAGTGAAAGAGATAAATCGACAATACCAGGCCAAACACCCAAGATTGAGATCTTACAAAAATTGTGCCTGGGATCTTATGGAAAATTTCTTTTCATCTGTAAAGGTTCATTTCATCCCACGGGATGAAAACCAACAAGCCAATTCACTGGCCAAAGTGGCTTCAACTTTCATACCCCCCACTACTTTCAAATTAAAGTACCACATAGAGGTAAGGCACAGACCATCCATACCAAACATCATACAACACTGGCAGGTTTTCAAGGATGATGAACAGATCAGAAAGTTTCTAGAAATGGTGGGTGATGGACCATTTCATGTCGTTATCAATGGACCTACTTCCTGGTATGCATCCTTGTCTTCCTTTGCATCAAAATTTTTCTTGTCAGTGACATGCTCCACCTGAACTTGTTCTTCCATCTATTGTGTTGGTTCTGCAATAGGTTGTTGTGTTTATGCGGCTTGTCCTCTAGGCTCATTTAAATCTATATGCTCATCATCTTGATCCTTAGTCATCTGTTGTGGTGCTCCTAATAAAATCTGTTGTGTAGTTTTTTTTTTTTTTGTGGTAGGGTTTTGTGTGTCATTCTGTAGGTCGACCTCCATATCCTCTTTTGTTGGAATATAATTTTTATGTTCCTCCACAATTGTCAAACTAACTGTCTCAATAACTGGTGAAGGGATGGAATCAATGTCTACCACTCCTTTCGGCTAAATAGGGTTTTCTACTTTGGTTGATTTCTCTGGTGGATATCTCATGGCGTTGCATGTTTTCCTTGTAGCTCTATTGAGAGATCCTACCTTCGTTGGTGCCATTCTTCTAAATCCTGCAAAATTTTCTCTGAATCCCTACTGAATACTTCTCCAAATCACCTCGACAACACCTATTCGCACCATGTTTTCGCTCCTTATCTCTCATTTTCTCGTTGTCACAATGAGTCTTCTTGTGCACCTTTCCTAATTTTATGAGTCCTGTTATAAATTCTTTTTCATGCTTGTAATTTTCTGACCACTACTTTTTTCCTTTTCCCGACTGCTTTCTGTCCCGTTGTGTTGCATTTTATATCTAGTCAATTTTTTCTGGCACACAGTGTCATCATGCACCACATACTATCTACTATGTAATGTATCATCCAACTTCCTATCTACCATCTATCTACTTCATCTTTTTGTGTTTTTCTTCTTTTCCAATTTTTTCTTTCTTTTTCTTCTTTTTACTCATTTTGTTTTTCTTTTCTTTTTCTTCTTTTTACTCATTTTCTTTTTCTTTTCTTTTTATTATTTTAACTCCTACTATTTACAACTCTAATTTTCTACACTACAACTACTCAAGGTCACTGGTTCGATTGTCCCTATATATTTTCAGTCAAATACCATTCACCAATCCTTGCATATCTTTTCCTGTTAAGTCCTGCAGCTGCACATCACCTCCATATATGACATACTTTATCTCATATGGACCTAGCGAATGCATCCTGCATTTCCCTACGTGTTGTAAGTATTTACTTTCATAGAGGAGAACTATATATCCTTCCTTGAAGTTCTTCTTCTTGATGTGTATATCATGCCAAGATTTATCCTTTGCTTTCTGTACTTATTGATGGAAACCAACCATAATTTTTTCTTCTTATAATTCCATAGGGCCAATCCACTCAAAGTCTTCAACAATTTCTATTATACCAACCTCTAACATATTATGAATTTCTTCCTTCACTTTATGTTTATATACTATATTCAATCTATATGGTCTTTCTATTATTGGTATGGAATATGGTATCAAAGGTATATTCATCTCTCCAATTTCTCCTGCTACCCCTTTCATCTCTGAAAACATCGCTGGAAACAGGTCACTATACTTGCGCAGTAAATTTGTTATACTTTCCACTGTCTGGTTATCCCAATAGTCACCAATACTTACAATCTTTGGATTCTCTTATGTTCCAATGTTTACCTTCTTTATATTGAATGGTGTATCAAAACCTTCTGACTCTAACTTTATACCTTCTAATTCTCTTTCCCCTTCAACTTCTAGAATTTGAATATTGTGTGAGATTTCTTCTGCTGGATAATCTTATGTGACATGGTAACAGTGTAACAATTGTTTGACTATCTGCCTATTTTGATTCTAATAATTTGTTACAATTTCAACTTTTGGTTCTTTAAAGATCCTCTCTTTTACCAACTTTAGTGTTGTATCTACCATTGGATTCTCATGTTCAAATGCAAAGGTGATCACAAAGTTCTACTGCAAATATGTGCAATTTTCAGTTCCTCTGCGTAGTTCTAATTCTGTGTAGCAATTCCTTGGGATCCCTTCCAATTTATGAATAAAATGATGTGGCCACTCCTCTAGTGGTACTAATATCCATTGGATTATGCATATATTTATATGTTCTTTGTATTGTCCTAATCCATTATATTTCTCCCTATATTTCTTCTCCTGCGCTGTGCCAAATCTGATGTGCAATGACTTTTTGCATTGATACCAATTATTGATCTTTTCTTTATGAGTACCCCACCAAAGGGAATGTGTACATTTCAAATAAATATCTAAAATGTGTAACCTCTGAATTTCCAAAACTTCTAAATCAAACTTTCTTAAAAATTCTTCTAAATCATTTAAACCATAAAAACTTGGAGGTTATCTTACCTCCGTACCAACCCATATTAGTGTGTGTGTCATTCTTCTAGATATTCTGGTAGATATCTCATATAATTGTTATTTCTAATTCTCTAGTCTTATGTCAAAGTTTGAAGAACAAGAACTAATGCTTCTCCAAGTAAGCATTCCATTTGTTATTGGGTTAATGTAGTCTTCCTCCCATGTTGTAGTTCTATATAACTGGTTTATCTCTTCTATGATGAAATTATCTATCGTAGGTTCAAAACATATTCCACCTTCTAAAGGATCTAGTGGTTCTATAAATCTATACTCTCTTGATTCAAAGATTATTTTCTTAGTCTTCAAGATTGTAATAGCTTGATTTTCAAATGCCCAATCCAGTCCCAACAATGTTGGATAAGGTGTAGTGTTTTCTACTATATCAATCACTTCAAAGTCTTCCATAGTGCACACACCATCTAAATCCAATGGTATTCCTTCCAATCTACCAATTGGTACCACTCTATGCTTATTTTCCAGGTTCAACAGAATAGGTGAAAATCCCAATGTAGGTTCTCCCATGGATTCCCATGTCTTCTTAGGAAGAAAATTTACTTGAAACTACAAGTCTAATATTATGTCACCCATGTTAAAATATCCAATATTTTCATTCAGCCTGAACTCCATATTTGTTCTTGTCTTCTTACAGACCTAATTGACTGTCTTTTATTCTAGTTTTGTTTCTTCTCCAGAATTTCACTTTTATAATAGACTTTGTAATACTTGCAAATATGTTTTATCATTTAATATCTTCAAGCAAGACCCAAAAAAGTTTCTAATATTACTTACTTGTTCTAAATACTAATCTATGTTGGTCTGATCAAATAAATGAGGCATGTCCTATACTAGTACATCATCTATTGGCTTTGTACCTAAAGTAGAAGCAATATTATCCTTCAAAATATCTTGTCTGGCCTCCTTGAACGTCTTCTTTTCCTTGCGCGCATCAAAATGTTGTTGAGGTGTTGTATTCTTTTTGACCCACTGGTGATGATCTTGATTCCTATTTTTTTCATCTGCTCCTATCTTGATTCTACCTATAGTAAATATATTGATATTCTCCGCATCATCATCTCTAGCTTCTGCAACAATCCATTGAACATTCTAGTTATTTTGGTTCCTCTTTTCTTGTATCTTTATCAGAAATGTTGGACAATCTTCTATATTATGATCTATTGCGTGACAATCCATGCATATCGTGGTGGTTGTGGACAATCCCTTGCATAATGTCAAGGTTTCTAACAATTATGACATGTTACTAGTCCTCTACCTCCTCCAAATCCTCTTCCTCCATGACCTCTTCCTTTGAATCCTCCTTTTCTACCTTGATTATCTCCACACAGAGTATTGCACTATGGTGCCTGATTATACTATGACTATGCATTATTATATTGCGATGGCACTGCAAACTGCATTATTATAATGAAATGTAGTTTGACCCATCATAGGTTCAACCTACATCCCATATGCATCTGAGTTCCTTTCCTTCATTATTTACAAGGTTCGACAATCCTTGTCTTCATGTCCTACAGATTTGCAGAAATTACAGAATGTGCTCTTGGGAACTGTTTGATACTTTTGCATCATGGGAAAATGATAGGGATCATATCCATGTGTTATACATATCTCACACACTGGTCCTCCTATAGGTAAGGGATTTGGCATTCCTACTCCCAAGTATTGTGAAAATGTTGGGAACTCATTCTTATGATGTCCTTCTATTCTGCATAATGTACACCAAAAAGATTCCCTCTTCTCCTTACCTTTGTTATGATTCAAATGAAATGTTAGATTCTTCAGATATTCCTTCAACTCTTCTAAAACTAAATCTCTATGTTTATACTTATTTTTCTCCATTTGCAAGGCTTCTTGCAGAGCCTCAGCCTAAGTCTGGAAATTTTGTTTCCTCAATGGATACTTAAGATGTGGAAATAATGAATTAACAAATAAGTGGCTATGTTGCATATCTATGATAAGATACTTCAACTTGCCTTTCAATTGCTTGAACTTCTAGTCAAATTCTTGTTGATGGGACCTAAATCCCTTGCTTCAATAGTAGGAACCAAACCCGCCATCGAGGCCTAATTAGACTCTGCAGTGTTTGAAATGGAATGGTTCTCTAGATCTTGTGATCCAACCAATTTATCGATGGGCTTTGTGTTTCTATGTGAAGGCTCTTCCTTCAGTTAGGACTATTTTCTTCTGTAATTTCTCTTGGGTGGGGCTGAGGGGAAGAGGTTTTCTCGGGCTCAGGGGAAGAGGTTTTCTCATGAACTCCTTCCTCTTGGACCCGCATCGGGGTGCCGTGAGATGACTCTGGACTCTTGTCGTATCTATATATATGTATAAGTTTTCTTAGGGTGTTAGGCACTTGGGTTTGTATTGAGACCCGACCTGTCTTTTTTTGAGTTGTCTCACCTTCCAAGGAATGGACTGACGATGTTGACGATTCGGGATTACCTAACCCATTGGTGTTGTTAAGATTCATGGGACCGGGGCCGCTTGACTTTGTTGGGGAACTTCAGATAGTATTCGAAATCATAGGTCTTATGATAAGGTATGGATCATCCTGCATTCGCTTCATTAACAACTGGCCTTGCTGGTATAAAAGTGCACCCATCTCTTGTGCATCTTGATCTTTAGGGAGATCCCTAATTTGTAATGGGGATTCCTGATGAACTGTGGCCACCTCGAAGCCCTCTTGGGGATCACATATTCCCTTGATGGGTTCAAATGCTACAGTTCCTCCCTAATCCCTAATAATTTCTTGGGTTGTCTTCTCCAAAGAAGTCACTTGTTCTTCCAAAATCATGGCCTTGAATCTGGTCATTTGAGGATCAACCCTTCTTGATGCCACTTCATCCCAATCTTGGGAATTTTTGGTGAAGAGTTTATCTTCGAACCGATCATGGTCATAGGGTCAACAGGATGATAATTGTGATGCATGTTGCGAGACCTGTCGCTTGGGATCATGTTTGCGAAATCAACCAGTTTGGAACTGGAATTCCAATTGAATTAGCCCTTCCTGCTTAGCATGGGCGGTGTCTTTGACCATATAGAAGCCAATATGAAACCCATACAGTATGAAAGCCCGCTTCTTCTCCTTTACTAAGGTGGCATTGTATTCTTGCAGGATGGTTTGGTAGAAAATTTTGCCTAACACTAGTCAATCGAGAACATATATGGATAACAAGTGGGGTGCCCCTATGGCTCCGAAAACCCTGATGTAGGTTTCACGCTCGTCTAGATACTAGTGACCAAATTTGTATATAACCCCTTTTCCTTCTTCTGATAGCCTAGGGCATTCTTTCTTGAACAAAAAAAAATAGATACGTGTAATAAAATGGTCACAGATAAGGGCATAGGATGTTTTGTACCTATTATCCCATAAAATCCTGAAGTATACATGGACCGCGAGCTCCGAAGAGTTCCCGTTCAAGTTCATTCCAGAAAAAACGTTCCTGGTGCAGATGATGTCTAACAGATATGAGGCCATGTAGAAGGAGGGGGTTTCCCCCTCTTTTGGCGTATGGGATTGTCTTATGCAGGTGCTCAAGTGTTTAGAGATGATAGCACCCCAATTGAAACCCATGCCTGAAATGGCTACTGTAAAATCTAGGGGAATCCAAGCCTCTGAAAACCGGGAGCAATCCTTCTCCCCATGTAATCTGCAGAGAAGAGCCATCAAGTATATGTATGGTTCTCTTAGATTGGCTATTGGGTACTAGCCTACAGTCCGATTCATGAATTTTTTGTCTTCCCTCCACCATGACGCCAAAATTTTGCTGGTATCATGTGAAGCATAGAAACTTAGAATGAAATCAATGCTCAAATTTTCTCCTGATTCCCTTAGCTTGTAGTAACTCTCAACCTCTTATGGTAAGAAAACCATGATGCATACACCATTATCATCATTGATTAAACATTTATGTGCATCGATGTGATCAATGAGCCACTTTAGGAGCTCGATGCAAGGGAACATCAGAGTTTGTCTTGCCACCATTTGTATATAAGCTCTATGGATGTTTGGAAGGACATCATCATTGATCCTCCTTGTATCACGATCGTTGTGCGGGGTATACTCGAGGGGTTCTTCTTTCTTGATTTTCTTAAACAATTCTTCCCATCAAGGAAATGTTGTTTTTCCTCCAATGTTTGGCTCTGTGTCTTTGAAGGCCAGTGGTTGGACGAAGGCCTCCTTGGAAGCTCTCTTGATGACAGGGACCAGTTTTGGGGCGAATTCTAATTGTCTTGCAACTGATGGGGAGGATCCGTCTCCTGCTTCTGGTTCTTGAGGCTTTGGCACTCTTGGGGGTTTCTTGGTGGAGAGTTTCTTTAGAGGCATTGCTCCTTCAATTAAAACAACCTTTAAACATGTGTACAAAGCAGTGTTCGGTTGTGAAATCATAAACTGAAACACAAAATTCCATAAGTGGATACATACCTATAATGCTTGGTAAGAAAGTTGTCTATTTCTTACTRATTTTTGGATGGTTTATCCAGGTTGTCGACCCTCCTTCTCTGTTCATTTTGAAATCTTTGCCACACAAAATAAGATCAYGCATAATGAGTTTGACAGCATATAACTGGAGAGACTCTATCCATCATTTCAATCAGTTAATATGACTACTAAATACAATTCAAAATGAAACTACCGTTGATTCTCCACAATTAAATACTAACTGGTTGACGACGGAGGCATGGAGGCATATGCATTGTATTGGTAAGTTAAATGGTTTCCTTTGATTCATGCATGGATTAGAAACTAATGCATGATCCACAATATTATTCACACTTTAAATGCATCGTACCTAATGGATCCATGGGTAAAATGTCTCATCACGTTATATCTCTCCATTGTGGAGGTCAGGGATCGACACTTTAAAATGTAAAATTAATGTGTATTTTATCTTGTAACTCTCCGACGTCAAAATTGCTTAGGGTGTTGGTGATTGGCGATATTGCTTTCCTCTTTGCACAACGCTTATCTCTTCATTTTCTTGCTGAAGCTGAACGGGTCGGTCTTCGGTGATACCTCTACCAAATTTTAATCGTAAGAGAAAAGGCTTTCAACTGTCGACATCGATGAAGATCGGTGTTTGGTGTTAATTAAAACTCCTCAAATGAATTTCATCGCCTTTAACATTTACTGATTCCAAACTCCTAAGCGTGTCGGGGAAATATTTAGTGTGTCGATTCTTTAGGTATCTTATTAAGGGCCCTTCAAAGATTAAGATGATTCCTTTCTATATGTTCAAGCAAGCTTTAGAATGAACATAAAAAATAAGCGCAAGTATCAGTTTCATACTGAAGGAAAAACAAACAGTGTAAAGGATCAAGTGGTACCCAAAAGTAAAAAATGAACACAGAATTTTAGGGTGTGTTGAGTGCTCAACAAATGGATATTCACTGGGCTAAAGAAGAATCTATGTTCCTTCTTAGTTTCCTATGACCCTAACTCATGACCCGATTTGTTTTTGTTTTTCTTCAATTTTAATTTTAGTAGAAGTATTGTTTTAGGGATTGGCCATTTACTGGGAGGGCATCAGTTTCTCCCCTCGGGCTCTATAATTGATAAGTTCCTACTCCAATATTCTTGTCTACCTGGAAAGGTCCAAGCCATAGATTTTGAAACTTAGAATGTTTCCCCTTAGGTTCATTTGCTTTGTCCCACTTCAGGACTAAGTCTCCTACTTCAAAATTCTTTTCTTTGGCCTTATGCTTATTGAACCATCTTTTCACTATTCGTTGGTGAGATAGGAATTTTGACTTAGACTTTTCTCTCTCTTCTTCCAGCATAAGAAGAGTGTTAATACTTTTCTACATGGCTGATGAGGGTTCTTCATTGGAATCTTGAGCCAGCTGAAGAGACGGGAGATAAAGTCCATTTGGGAGGATGTCTTCTTGCCCATAGACCAGAAAATATGGGGAATTTCCTATGGCTTCCTTAGGTGTGACCCTATTGGCCCACATAGCATTATAGAGTATATTGTGCCGATTTCTCTGATTATCTGTGATCGTCTTCTTCAATATCCTTACCAGGTTTTTATTAGTTGATTTAGCCACACCATTTCCTTAGGGGTAGTAATTTGTAGAGTACTTGATTATGATTTTTTTATCCAGAGAAAACTCTATCAACAAGGTCGAAGAAAAGTAAGTTGCGTTATCGAAGACCAAGATAGAGGGGACACCAAACCTCGTGATCAACTATTGTTATATGAATTGGATCACCACCTTCTCATTCACATGATTCAGAGGAATGGCCTCTGTCCATATCGTGAAATAGTTGGTGGTGGTAAGAATAGACTTGTGCAGTTTCGAGGAGCTAGGTGTGATTTCTCCAATGATATCCCACCCCCACTACTAGAAAGGCTGAGAGATGGAAATAGGTTGGAGTAGGATCACCACTCTTTTCTCCTTTCCAGTGCTCATTTGACAAGTTTTACAGTTCCTAGAGTAAGTATGAGCATCTTTGAATAAGGTGGGCCAATAATAGCCCACTCTCAGAATCTTATAAGCGGTGGTGTTTCCTACAAAATTCCCCTCGGTGGGACCATCATGGAATTCATTCAGGAATTTTTCAGTGTCTCCTCATTTGAGACATATTAATAGTACCCCATCATAACTGATCTGGAAGAGAACTGAATTTATAAGATGATACTGCGCAGATTTTAATCTCAGGCCCTCCTTTGTAAGGTAGCTAGAGAGGTAGTGGAGGGGCCCAGAGGGCCCATAGTGATAATAGTGGAGGTCATTCAATGTAAGGTGGACTAGATCCACTATATTATTAAATAAGGCCCACTATGGTAGTTAGATATATTAAATGTAAGAGGACTTCTTAGAAGGTTCTACTTCTAGAAGATTCCTCCTCTAGAATGTTCTTAGGTGATAGTAGCACTATATAAAGGGGTTCAAGAAATGTAATGAGACAGGTAGAACAATATTGTATTTGGAGATGAAGCTCATTAGGAGGAAGCCCCCTCAAAGAGGCAAGTGAACAGGAGAGGATCCCTTCCATAATAAAATCCATTGTATGGTGTTACCCTACCTTAATGGTTTGGTAATAATAAAGTGTCGTTTTTCTATCTTGCTTTGTGGATTTATTATGTATTCAGTATTTATAGTTCTTATATTGGTAGATCTATTGGATTCTTAACAAGTGGTATCAGAGCACTTTCCTTGGCCAAAGAAGGGAAGATTTGTTTTCTCTTTTTGACATTGTGGGTTAATATTTTTTATTTTTGCAGATTTTTTTTTCGAAGAAAAAAAAAGAGGGCCGCGAAATTCCAGAACTTTTAAATATATTTTTGTACAAAATTTGTAGAAACATGTTGTAGATTTGATTTCCTCTCAGAAAAATACCCAAGTTGAAAAAAAAAATCGTCTGAAACGGAGTCCGGAAGGTCAAGATATTGAGGTTTTAAAATCTGCAAATTTTCAGGTTTTTTTCTGCGGACGACGGCGCGATTTGTTTTTATTTTTGTAGAAGTTGGAGGTCGAATTTTCCCAAGCAAGTTACAGATATGAGTTCCTCTCACAATTTCACCCAATTTGAAAAAAAAATCAGCCGAAACGGAGTCCGGGAAGTGAAGTTATGAGCATTTTAACTTCAGCACTTTTTTAAGGTTTTTCCAGAAAAAGCCACGATTTTCTGCCGAAACTTATTGGGTCTATTTTTTGAGTTTTTTCATGATGGCTGTAGGACCGAAGAGTTCATAGGGTGCTCAGATGGCTATTTCATCTCAAACCTTGAAATAAATTCTTGAATCATTCAAAGCCTAATTGGATGATAAATTGAATGCATTTGCACATGGCCTCACAAACAGCCTCACACATGGCCTCACAGACAGCCTCACACATGGCCTCAATGATAGTTTTCATAGTATTCAAGATTTATTGAATAATATGCAAGAAATATTTCTTATGGAGGGCCTCAAGGATGAATATAATAAAGAAATATATGCTTGGTACGATTTTGAGGTCGATTGTGATGATTAGTATATGGATAGTTGTCATTTCTGGGATGACAACCACTTCCATATTTTATTTGATGACTCTAATCCACCTTCTGTAGAGAACATAAAGGTCTCACATCAAGAGCTAGTTACCAGCGTTTAGTCTGCATATTCTACAGTGGTATTATTCCTTCCAGATTCTGCTACGACCCTTTTCCACTATGTGGATGGATCTTCTTATTTAGATCCACATGATAGGTGTCAGTCTTTGGAGCATCATTTGGAGTTGGTTATTAGGTTCCAAAATCTTCTACGGGGAGTTCACATGAGCACTTGGACATGGGACCTGGGCTTACAATGGTGGTTGGATTACTTCAGCATGGTGGATTTCCTTTCTACATGGGACTTTGTTTCTTCAGTCTTCTTTAGCATTACGGTCCACAATTATCCATGGGACCCTGGTATATGGTTGTACATCAAACGTTGAGGACAACACTTTCATAAGAAGGATGGAATGTAAGGTAGCTAAAGAGGTAGTGGGGGGGGCCCAGAGGGCCCATAGTTATAATAGTGGAGGTCATTCAATGTAAGGTGGACTAGATCCACTATATTATTAAATAAGCCCACTATGGTAGTTAGATATAATAAATGTAAGAGGACTTCTTAGAAGGTTCTACTTCTAGAAGATTCCTCCTTTAGAATCTTCTTAGGTGATGGTAGCACTATATAAAGGGGTTCAAGAAATGTAATGAGACAGTTAGAGCAATATTGTATTTGGAGCTGAAACTCATTAGGAGGAAGCCTCCTCGAAGAGGCAAGTGAATATGAGAGGATCCCTTCCATAATAGGATCCATTGTATGGTGTTACCCTACCTTAAGGGTTTGGTAATAATAAAGTGTGGTTTTTCTATCTTGCTTTGTGGATCTATTGTGTATTCAGTATTTGTAGTTCTTATATTTGTAGATCTATTGGGTTCTTAACAAGTGGTATCAGAGCACTTTCCTTGGCCAAAGAAGGGAAGATTTGTTTTCTCTTTTTGACATTGTGGGTTAATATTTTTTATTTTTGCAGATTTTTTTTTTCGGAGAAAAAAAAAGAGGGCCGCGAAATTCTCAAAATTTTCAGTATATTTATGTGCAAAATTTGTAGAAATAGATTGTATATTTGATTTCCTCTCAGCAAAATACCCAAGTTGAAAAAAAAAATCGTCTGAAACGGAGTCCGGAAGGTCAAGATATTGAGGTTTTAAAATCTGCAAATTTTCAGGTTTTTTTCTGCGGACGGTGACGCGATTTGTTTTTATTTTTGTAGAATTTGGAGGCATAATTTTCCCAAGAAAGTTACAAATCTAAGTTCCTATCACAATTTCACCCAATTTCAAAAAAAAAATCAGCCGAAACGGAGTCCGGGAAGTGAAGTTATGAGCATTTTAACTTCAGCAATTTTTTAGGGTTTTTCCAGAAAAAGCCGCGATTTTCTGTCGAAACTTATTGGGTCTACTTTTTGAGTTTTTTCGTGACAACTATAGGACCGAAGAGTTCATAGGGTGCTCAGATGACTATTTCATCTCAAACCTTGAAATAAATTCTTGAATCATTCAAAGCCCAAGTGGATGATAGATTGGATGCATTTGCACATCGCCTCACAAATAGCCTCACACATGGCCTCACAGACAACCTCACACATGGCCTCAATGATAGTCTTCATAGTATTCAAGATTTATTGAATAACATGCAGGAAATATTTCTTATGGAGTGCCTCAAGGATGAATATAATAAAGAAATATATGCTTGATACGATTTTGAGGTCGATTGTGATGATTGGTATATGGATAGTTGTCATTTCTGGGATGACAACCACTTCCATATTTTATTTGATGACTCTAATCCACCTTCTGTAGAGAACATAAAGGTCCCACATCAAGAGCTAGTTACCAGCGTTCAGTCTGCATATTCTACAGTGGTATTATTCCTTCCAGATTCTGCTATGACCCTTTTCCACTATGTGGATGGATCTTCTTATTTGGATCCACATGATAGGTGTCAATCTTTGGAGCATCATTTGGAGTTGGTTATTAGGTTCCAAAATCTTCTACGGGGAGTTCACATGAGAACTTTGACATGGGACCCAGGCTTACAATGGTGGTTGGAGTACTTCAACATGGTGGATTTCCTTTCTACATGAGACTTTGGTTCTTCAGTCTTCTTCAACATTACGGTCCACAATTATCTATGAGACCCTGGTATATGGTTGTACATCAAGCGTTGAGAACAACACTTTCATAAGGGGGATGGAATGTAAGGTAGATAGAGAGGTAGTGGGAGGGCCCAGAGGGCCCATAGTGATAATAGTAGAGGTCATTCAATGTAAGGTGGACTAGGTCCACTATATTATTAAATAAGACCCACTATGGTAGTTAGATATAATAAATGTAAGAGGACTTCTTAGAAGGTTCTACTTCTAGAAGATTCCTCCTCTAGAATCTTCTTAGGTGATGGTAGCACTATATAAAGGGGTTCAAGCAATGTAATGAGACAGGAAGAGAAATATTGTATTTGGAGCTGAATCTCATTAGGAGGAAGCCCCCTCGAAGAGGCAAGTGAAAAGGAGAGGATCCCTTCCATAATAGGATCCATTGTATGGTGTTACCCTACCTTAAGGGTTTGGTAATAATAAAGTGTGGTTTTTCTATCTTGCTTTGTGGATCTATTTTGTATTCAGTATTTGTAGTTCTTATATTTGTAGATCTATTGGGTTCTTAATAAGTGGTATCAGAGCACTTTCCTTGGCCGAAGAAGGGAAGATTTGTTTTCTCTTTTTGACAATGTGGGTTAATATTTTTTATTTTTGCAGATTTTTTTTTTTGGAGAAAAAAAAGAGGGCCGTGAAATTATAGAACTTTTCCATATATTTCTATGAAAAAATTGTAAAAACAGGTTGTAGATTTGATTTCCTCTCAGAAAAATACCCAAGTTGAAAAAAAAATCGTCTGAAACGGAGTTCGGAAGGTCAAGATATAGAGGTTTTAAAATCTGCAAATTTTCAGGGTTTTTTCTGCGGACGACGACACGATTTGTTTTTATTTTTGTAGAAGTTGGAGGCCAAATTTTTCCAAGCAAGTTACAGATCTGAGTTCCTCTCACAATTTCACCCAATTTCAAAAACAAAATTGGTCGAAACAGAGTCCGGGAAGTGAAGTTATGAGGATTTTAACTTCAACAATTTTTTAGGGTTTTTCCAGAAAAAGCCGCGATTTTCTGTCGAAACTTATTGGGTCTATTTTTTGAGTTTTTTAGTGACGAATGTAGGACCGAAGAGTTCATAGGGTGCTCAGATTGCTATTTTGTCTCAAACCTTGAAAGAAATTCTTGAATCATTCAAAGCCCTATTGGATGATAGATTGGATGCATTTGCACATCGCCTCACAAACAGCCTCACACATGGCCTCACAGACAGCCTCACACATGGTATCATTGATAGTTTTCGTAGTATTCAAGATTCATTGAATAACATGCAGGAAATATTTCTTATGGAGGGTCTCAAGGATGAATATAATAAAGAAATATATGCTTGGTACGATTTTAAGGCCGATTGTGATGATTGGTATATGGATAGTTGTCATTTCTGGGATGACAACCACTTCCATATTTTATTTGATGACTTTAATCCACCTTCTATAGAGAACATAAAGGTCCCACATCAAGAACTAGTTACCAGTGTTCAGTTTGCATATTCTACAATGGTATTATTCCTTTCAGATTCTGCTACGACCCTTTTCCACTATGTGGATGGATCTTCTTATTTGGATCCACATGATAGGTGTCAGTCTTTGGAGCATCATTTGGAGTTGGTTATTGGATTCCAAAATATTCTACGGGGAGTTCACATGAGCACTTGGACATGGGACCCGGGCTTACAATGGTGGTTGGAGTACTTCATCATGGTGGATTTCCTTTCTACATGAGACTTTGGTTCTTCAGTCTTCTTCAGCATTACGGTCCACAATTATCCATGGGACCCTGGTATATGGTTGTACATCAAGCGTTGAGGACAACTCTTTCATAAGGGGGATGAAATGTAAGGTAGCTAGAGAGGTAGTGGGGGGGCCCAGAGGGCCCATAGTGATAATAGTGGAGGTCATTCAATGTAAGGTGGACTAGGTCCACTATATTATTAAATAAGGCCCACTATGGTAGTTAGATATAATAAATGTAAGAGGACTTCTTAGAAGGTTCTACTTCTAGAAGATTCCTCCTCTAGAATGTTCTTAGGTGATGGTAGCACTATATAAAGGGGTTCAAGCAATGTAATGAGACATGAAGAGAAATATTGTATTTGGAGCTGAAGCTCATTAGGAAGAAGCCCCCTCGAAGAGGCAAGTGAACAGGAGAGGATCCCTTCCATAATGGGATCCATTGTATGGTGTTACCCTACCTTAAGGGTTTGGTAATAATAAAGTGTGGTTTTTCTATCTTGCATTGTGGATCTATTGTGTATTCAATATTTGTGGTTCCTATATTGGTAGATCTATTGGGTTCTTAACAATTGTTAAGAACCAAAGACTGATCTGCAAATATACTTCATAAATAACCAAGAATAAACCATAAACCATTCACCATAACATGAACACAAAAAATAGAGAAAACCCTTGAGGTAGGGTAACACCATATATTAATCCTTATGGAAGGATAAAACTCCTCAAACAATCCTTGATTATACAATCACAATATTCTTCACTATGTTTCATTACATTGCCTAGACTTCATTATATAGCTCTCCTTATCTCCTAGGAACCTTCTAGAGAGCCTTCTCACATTTATTACATCAAACTACCATAATGGACCTTTATTAATATAGTGGACCTAGTCCACTTTACATTAAATGACGACATTTCCATATATTAAATGACTTCCACTAGTAACACATAACTACATTCCCATTGGGTACCTCCTTAGGTATAGGGAGGTAATATGGGGTACCTAGGGAGGTACCCAATGGGAATGTAGTTATGTGTTATTAGTGGAAGTCATTTAATATATGGGAATGTGGTCATTCAATGTAAGGTGGACTAGGTCCACTATATTAATAAATGTCCACTAAGGTAGTTGGATGTAATAAATGTGAGAAGGCTCTCTAAAGGTTCCTAGGAGATAGGGAGAGTTATATAAAGAAGTGTAGACAATGTAATGAAACATAGTGAAAAATATTGTGAATGTACAAGCAAGGATTGCTTGAGGAGTTTTATCCTTCCATAAGGATTAATATATGGTGTTACCCTACCTCAAGGGTTTTGGATATTTCTTGTGTTCATTGTTATGGTGAATTTTTTATGGTTTATTATTGGTTATTTCTAAAGTATATTTGCAGATCTGGTATAGGTACTTAATAATTGGTATCAGAGCACTTTCTTTGGCCAAAGAAGGGAAGATTTGTTTTCTCTTTTTGCAGAAATTTTTTTTCTAGGGAAGAAAAAGAGGGCGGCACACTTCAGGTTCAGATATAAAGTTTTACTAGCTGAATTTGGAAAAAAAAATTGGGTATTTGAATTCCTCTCGGAAAAATACCCAATTTCAAAAAACAAATCAGCCAAAATGGAGTTTGGGAAGTAAATTTATGAGCGTTTTAAATTCTGCAGTTTTTCAGGGTTTTTCCGAAAACAACCGTGATTTTTTGTCATAACTTATTGTTATATTTTTGGGATTTTTCATAGCAAGATATATTTTACAGGGAAATATGATGGCCCTAGTATTGAATCATTCATTAAAGAAAGAAAATCAGCATGGGAAGATACTTGGCCCCATTGGGTAAGTCTCAAATTGCAAGGTGATGCTACCATTTTGTGGAAATCACTTGATTATAAGGAGATGATGAGACTTTCCAATGTAGAATTTGAAAAAATATTGTTAGACAAGTGGTCTCATGGAGAAAATAAGGATAAAGAGAGAACCAAGAGTATATTTTCATGTGAAAAATCTATATTACAGGTTCATGGTTGTATTCATAAAGAAAATATTGTTGTTTCTATTAACCCTAGTTGCATGCATAATTTTATCAATGTTCAGTTGGTTAATAGATTGCAAGTTCTAATAAAGAATATTCAAAGCACACATGTTGAAGGTGAAAATGTTCAAATTTTTAAAGATTTGAAGATTACCATGGATAAATATGTGTTGCATTCAGATTTTTATGCTATGGATATGGATGAAGTGGATATTGTTTTGGAATATCCTTGGATCGAATCAATGGGTACCATTAATATTAATGTGCAAAAGAAGTTTTTAAATTTGTGGTACAAGAAAAAGAAAATCACATTGTAGGATGTGTCTCTTAGTAAGAAAGATGGACCCATGGAGTCTAGAAAAGAAGTTATTGCCCAGTCTGAAGTTGAATCAGAGGCAAAGTTTACAGAAGGAGATGAAGCAAAACTACAAAAATGACATAATCAGGAAGCTAAGGAGGTCATTGACTCAAAGACACAAAGTGTTGCAGATTTGAAGAAAAAAGAACAAATTCCTACAGTTGTTGTATATCGCCATCCACATCATATAGAGATGCAAAAGTCATCAAGGCAAGGGCATGTGCATGAACACATTTATGCACCAGCAGGGCACCAGACAGGAAAGATAAAGATAAAGACAGGGCAACCGCAACATGAGGTAGAGAAAGGTAAGGGTGCAAAGGTAGCAGATAGACATCATGTTTGACTTCCATTGGGATGGATGGATGGTCATACTTGGTACTAGTTGGCTACATTGCTTAGCTGGTCATATTGTATGGTTTCTTCTAATGTTTCGAGGACGAAACATGTGAAGGGGGATGGAATGTGGTATACCTAGGAAGGTAATATGGGGTACCTAGAGAGGTACCCAATGGGAATGTAGTTATGTGCTATTAGTGGAAGTCATTTAATATATGGGAATGTGGTCATTCAATGTAAGGTGGACTAGATCCACTATATTAATAAATGTCCACTATGGTAGTTGGATGTAATAAATGTGAGAAGACTCTCTAGAAGGTTCCTAGGAGATAGGGAGAGCTATATAAAGAAGTATAGGCAATGTAATGAAACATAGTGAAGAATATTGTGAATGTACAAGCAAGGATTGCTTGAGGATTTTTATCCTTCCATAAGGATTAATATATGGTGTTACCCTACCTCAAGGGTTTTGGATATTTCTTGTGTTCATTGTTATGGTGAATGTTTTATAGTTTATTATTGGTTATTTCTAAAGTATATTTGCAGATCTGGTATTGGTACTTAACATCCTTTCTCTGGGATTGAACTTTTCGGGACAAGTCCCGTGGTGTAGAAGATAAGTAAGATATTTATACCAAGAATATTTTCCTGGGGGGATATATGCTATTTCACCAAACCATATTGCCATCTCATTCTACCATCTAAGATCTTTATTTACTTGATCTTAGGCTTCGGCTGCAAGCTTACACAACCCCTACCCTTTTACTAGTTTTGTCGGTTTTATATCTAGATCAAATTCCTAGACTACCGCCATCCAGTTCCCTATCCTTTCCCCCATTTCCTCCTGGGTGAACAAGGATTGTACTGCAGGGTACAACATAGTTACTTTAGTGTGATTCTTGAGGATGTAAGACCTGAAATGTTTTACCGCCTTATAAACTGCGTAGGCCTGTTTGTCTACAGTAGGATAATTGAGCTAAGCTCCTTGAAGATTAGTACTCATAAATGACACAGGGGTTTCTTTGTTTCCATCATCCTTCTGAGTCAAAACTGCAGCTAGTAATTGATCAAAGGAGAAAGTATAAAGGAAAAAGTCCCTATTGATATCGAGACTTCGCAACACTGGGGCCTGAGAAATGGAATCTTTGATACTGTTGAAGGCGTATTTTCACTCATCATCCCACTTAAACTTGACATCTTTGTGAATCATCTTTGGTAAGGGTTTGATGATTTCCATGAAGTCGAGAGTGAAGTTCCTCACAAAATTGATTTTCCCAAAAAAGAACTGCATAGCTTTCTTATTATGCGGTAAGGGAAGTTGAGCTATGGCTTTAATCTTTTCAAGGTCTATGTGAATCCCTGCCTGAGATATAATGTGACCTAACAAATTACCTTTCTCGACACTGAAGATAGTTTTTTTTTGGTTTAAGGATATACTGTATTTCCTACACCCTTTGAAAATCTTAGTCAAGTGTTGGATGTGCTCTTCTATGTTCTTTGAATACACTATTACGTCATCTAGATATACTACCATCCATTTATTAATTAATCCCCAGAAAGATACATCCATGGCTCTTTGGAAGGTTTCTCCTACGTTAATTAACGTGAAAGGCATGCGCTTATAAGTGAAGGTTCCCCATTTGGTTCAGAATGTGGTTTTTAAATGATCTTCCTTCGAAACAAAGACTTGGTTGTATGCAGAGAAACTGTCTAATAGAGAGAAAATCTGCGAGCTCGTCACGGTCTGAAGGAGTTGTTCCATAGGTGGGACCGAATAATTTTCTTTTTCTGAGGCCTTGTTGAGGTTCCTAAAATATATGCATAGGTGGATATCCCTTGACTTTTTCCTCACCGAAACAAGGTTTGCTACCAAAGCAGAATGCCTAACCTAAAAAATGATCTTGGCATCTAAAAGATTCTTTAGCTTCTGATACATAAGAGGCTCCAGGGATGGGTGATACTTTCAGATCTTCTATTAGAAAGGTTTTAATTCCGGTTTCAAGGGGATGGTGTGTTGAACGATGTGGGTATCATACATTTTCAAATCCCTATAGGACCACACGAAGACATCCTGGTATTGCCTGAATAATTTGAGGTAAGATTTCGTATCTTCTTTAGACATAGTCTTGCCCAAATTCACATTCTTTGGGATCTCTGGGGTCCCAAGATTTATAGTTTCATGCAAGGGACAAGAGCTACCAGTCTTTCCATTTTTGGGTCTCTTAAATCACTTCTTGAGATCAAAAATATTTCTATATTAGCTATCCCTTTTGGGATCATGTGACCCTTTGATTTATCCATAGGTTGTCCCGTCCGAGGATCATTTTCTATGGACAGTTATTGGAATTCTTTATCGTCAATAGCGAGGTCTTTGAAATTGTCTTGGTTAGTCAAGAGGTTTATGATTTGTTCATCTCCTTCGAAGAATTTCCAATTGGAAATTCTATTAGGTACCGACTGTTTGTAGAGCAGATCCGCAGTGAATCGAGAGGCTTCATAATCTTCTAAAGGTGATATCCTGGAAGTGGCAGTGGCCAAGGAGTTAGAAAGAATATTCTTTTCTCTGGGGATCACAGTGATGTTAAAAGCCTCAAAGTGTTCTATTAACGTATGCACCTCCTACTCATAGTTATTTAGATGAGGAGAATTGCAATGTATAGTATTTCTTACTTGTCTAACAATAATTTTAGAGTCCCTGAAAAACTTTCAATCCCTTGATATCCAAATCTATGGCTTTCCTTAATCCTTGTACTAGAGCTTCATATTCAGAAGTTGTTGGTACATTTGAATTCTAGCCTACAGGGCAATAAATGATGTTTACCAATAGGATTGATGAGGAAATCTGGGGAAATCTATGGATGAGGGTTCATTAGGGGCTTCTAAATCAGTGACAGTATGTTTTAGATATCTCTCCCTATCGATTCTGATCATGTCCTTGTATCCCTTCAGTGGTAGCCAAAGGTGTGCCCAGCCCGTACTGAGGTAATCGTTTATCTTTTCAGACCAGTCTCGTCTTAGTAATATCCCATATGCCTCTGGGATATCTACTACAATAATGTCGATCACTTGCACAAATGTGGGGTGCATCGATATCTTGATCATCACATCTTTAAGTTCTCCTATGACCTTGACCTGGGTCCTATCCATTTGTATGACATGTTTATCAGTCGTGAGAGGAATGACATTCAATTTCTTGCAAACAAACAAGGGCATGATGTTGGAGGATGATACAGAGTCTACTAAAAAGTTATGGATGTTTCTATTGAAGATTTCAAACGTTAGGAGGAATGGGGGGACAAAAGGTTTTTCTTTTCTATCTCCCGAACAGGAACTCACAGTTGGTTTTCCTAGAGGACCTATGTGAGTCAAGCTTCTTTCTGGGCCATTTCCTGTCATTGAGTTTTCGACAAAGTTCAAGGCCTGTAACATAAAGTCTTTCTGTTGAGGGATCCTGCATATGTCCATAACTGAAATATTGGCCTTTAGCTTCAAATCTTCGACCATGTTGTAATCTAGTTTGGGCAACTCTTGGGTGTGAATTCTTATAGGATTTTTTTCGAGAGAGAAAGAGATTTTTGAGTGGTTGGGATTTAAATTACTTTGCGAAGCTTGGGTGGCATCAGTATCTTTTGAGCCAGGCGGACCCTTACTGCATGTCTGTATTGCCAAAACTTCCACGGGCTGTTCCCGAGACTCAAAAAAATTGTTGGAAGGCATGATCAGGTTGGGATCCCATATCAACATGGCTGTGTCTCATGGTGGGTCAACTTCTTCTTGATATGCCATATTCATAACCGAATTGCTTGGTTGTTCGGCTAGGGAGACTTCATCTAGAAACTGATTGGCCATCAAATTCATGGCATGTACCCATTGAGGGCAGTCTCTTTCGGAGTGGTTCTCCTGATGATAAGTACATAAAGAATCAGATGCAACATTCCCTAGATCGATATTTAAGTTAGCAGGGGGAGGTTCAATTGCTTTGAAAGGTGGGTTTCTTTTAAAGAAAGGATTATAGGGCCTATGGCCTTGGTTTTCCTCCCCTGCATTTCTCTTCATGTCTATGATTTCATTCGATAATTTCTTCACCATGCATTGGAGATATTCTATATCACCATTACCTTTGTCGGGAGTCTGTTCAACCAGTTTTCCCGGAGGTCTAGTCAGA
>JASDQU010010772.1:17546-31804 GCA_032191745.1 Picea mariana | reverse complement strand
TTAACCAAAATCAACATCAAGAAGAGGAAAATTGTATACTTTGGATGAAATATAGTGGTTGTAGGTGAGCATATAGGATAGGGAAGATAACAATTCATCATTCACTATCCAGTATATACTCTTTATATCCTTGAGAGACAAATATAGTTCTTTTAGGAAATTCTTAGAAAGAATAGAATAGATCAAGCTCTTCCTATCCACACTAAAGAGAACTAGAGAGAATAATATATCTAAGGGACCATGAAGTACATAAAGTGAATATATTCCTTATGTTGCATGTTGTAGTGGAAGAGATTTTCTTATCTATCACAGGATGAATCAGATTCTTGTAATGCTTTGTGTTGATAAGGTTAGGTAAGATTGTGAGTAGAAAGGTTGGGATGAGAAATATAGAATCTTATTGCTTGGTTTTTTCACCATGGTGTCCTCATATCCTAGGTTGGTGGTGGTATCTACACTAGATGGTTGTGGTTCAATGAAAATTTTCTCTTACATAACCAATCTGTTGGACCAATTTTTGTTAAAAGATAAGTCTCATTTTTTTGTTTATGAATATGCAAAATTACTATTACTCCCAATCATAAAAAAATTATGTGTTATGCATGCTATGTGTCATTTTTTTTTTTTCCGATTTTGAATTTAAGTATACAAGGAAATGAAGGAAAATTTCATGACGCAAGATAAGAAAATGATTTACACATTTTCATAAATGTGTTTTGGATTGTGGAGGTGACCACCCTTAAAACATGAATTTTTCAAAGACATTAAAAGGTTAACTGACTGAATAATAGCTAAACATCTATGCCCACCCATATTGCTCGATTATGTAATCGCTCTATGATTTCAATGTTCAACTTGTTACATCCGCATTCTCAATCAAGGTATTTAGCATGTTAATGCATGGAAACAATTCCTCTTTGTGTCCCACCTTGTGGAATCACAAGACCTTAACATTGAAATAGTTGGGTTCCTGTCCTTGGCTTATTTTTCTGCTCGCAATGATTTGTGGAAGGTTCAACATCATTGTACATATCATAGAAGAATGAATAAGTAGGCTTTGAGGAAATGTTGAGTAGCAAAACCATGCCCATGACACAATGAAAAAACACAATGAAAAGAATGGCAATGCTCTTTGTCATGTGAGACACAATGAAACATGTCACAAGACTTTCAAAGTTGCATATATCATGTCACAAGATTTTGGAAGTTGCATCATTAAGAGAAGATGAAATTATCATTAAGTGTATAAAAAAATTACAATCACAAGTATATACAAGCCATAGAAATAGTCTTGTGTATATTATCATCTATATAATGTACATCTAACTGTCTTATAAAATTATTACATGACATCATGAATTTATTTTAGTCTTCTTTTGTGCTTTCCAGTTCTTAAGAAAATCATTCATGTCCATGTCTTCATTTACTGGGTGCTCTTTAGCAGTTGATGTTGTTTCAGTCCTTTCACACCGAGTACATCTAGTCTCGTACCCACAAAGTGGATGCTTCTGTGAGGGGCCATCACCTAAAAAAATAAAAATATTAAATTTATATGGCCAATTTTTAAATATCATTGAAGTAGTTCATTAATATTAAAAAAAAACTCTACAATGTAATTATTTACCTGGTCCTCTAGTCGGCACCGTTGGCATGGTTACCGGCCTGTTCACCTAATATTTAGGTCAAGGAGGATCATCTATGACATTCTCTGCCATTGAAATGTCAAAATTTATAAGTAAACAATTATTAAGTATATGATTAATATATAGACATTTTACCGTCGCGGGCCTTAGTCACAGGGACATCTTGGGGCTGCACCTCACTGGGATGGGGCTGTTGGGGAGCACCATGATCTTCTGGTTGTGTTTCATTATCAATGCTCTGTTGTCTAGTACTAATGGTTTCGTTGATAGTGTTGCTCCCCTGATTAAAACAAAGTAAGACATTAAATTATGGACAATATCAAACATTTACGTATTTTATAAGTAATGAAAGGCTAATGTGGATTGATTTTTATTTATCTTATCCCACAAATTGGATATTGGGGTTTTCCCCATGCTTTTCCTATGATCAACCATGGATTTATAACCGTACTTGTAACCAAGTTGGAGGTCTTCCTCTGTGGTTTCAATTCCGAAGTCATTGCCCTGCATTGCATAAGGGTATGGTTTCTTAATGTTTTTGGCTGCAATTACCTTAAAGTTGTAAGGTGATACAAATAATATTCTTAAGATGTTTGGGTACTTACGATTCATGACTGTAACCTCAAGTAGCCGCCCTGGCCTGGCTTGTGTTGGTCATGTTTGACAATCCTTGCTTTGGTTTCCTTTGAAGTGTCAGGCAACCTATCATCAAAATTTTCAAGTATGTTATATATAACCAAACTTTTATTTATATCTAAAGAAAAATAAATCTAGTATTGAATTCAAAAAATTGTAATTTACCTTGGTGTACCAGTTATTTGTTCTCCTGATTTTTTCAAAATATTCTCTTTTGCATCATCAATGATCGCTTTCCACTCCCTCTCTGGAATTGAGGGAGGACACTCATACCTAGGATTTCTTGCCAAGATTCATCTATAAACATCCCACGTATATTTTAAATATTCACCCGTTGCAGATGTGACCACTTTTGTATTGAACGTGTCTACACCAAAGAGGCCTTCAAGATAATCCATAAGTTCCTTTTTGAGGTTGGAATTCTGGCAATTCCACCTCATGCATAAGGTTTCTCCAAAAATAGACAAGGCCTTTCTCTCTACGTGCCTATAAAAAAGGTTGTTTCCTACACACAAAAGATATGAACATTAATTTAAAATTAATAATCTAGATGATTTTTGTATGAGGACAACATTAAACGATTAAAATATGAATTAAAACTACCTGGGAGTCTTGATTGTTTTAAGGGAAGTCCATTATCGTCAACCAAAAATGTGCATGGAAGGGTCCTCGTGCTTGTCACACATCTAGCTCCAAGAAATGCAACCATCTCAACTAGATCACTATGTTCCTCATCTATGCCACCATCTCTAGACTCTGATCAAGTTGTGGATGTCTGTCGGTGTGTGTCATGGATCCTATTTAAATGAGGTGTGGAATATGGAGAAGTAAATAGTGCTCTAGCAGCTGTATGACCGCCAGCATCAGGACTCTATAGCGTCTTTGTAGCGCCACTATTACCAACACCGGGCCGAGCAAGCTCCAAATATTCCTTTATAAAAAAGAAAATATTTTTCGTGAGATAATGTAAAAGTTAAAGGATAAAGTATCATAATTGAACAAATTAGTGCATTAAAAAAAATAAAAAAAAATTATGGTTATTACCCTATATGTGTTAAGTTGTGACATAAGGAGCATGATCTTTTCTTTGACGTCGGGAGTTTGTTTTGGACAATCTAACAAGCTAACAAGTTCCTTGTTATCTTTAATGATCTTTTTTTTAATAAGAGCATTGGATCAATGCAAGAATAAAACCCCTCCTCATCGACAGAATGATCATGATCCACTTGGCCTGATGACTACATATAATTTCAGCAAAAACAATGTTATTTCAATAAACTTATATAAGAAAATAATAAAAACAATGTAAAATGAAAGTGGAAATTGATAATCATTTACATGTTCTATAACTGGCCCTTTTCCACAATCATCCTGCCACATTATAATATAATTAGAACCCTCAAATATTTAAAAAAAAGTTAATGATAACTAAAAAACAATGTTAAAGATAATAAAAAAATATAATGCAATAAGTAGAGGTTTCTTAAAGAGGTGTTGCATAAGAACCTGCACACTATTAGTCAATGTTTCTATTTGATTCAAATGGTAATCCACTAATAACTCTTCCACAAGAGATATTTTTTTTATTGCGCACAGGACTACCTGATTCTCTTCACGTCCCTCGTATATGCAATTCTGTTGTTTGTTTGTTGTCTCGGGTCATGTGCTGTTTATAAACCCTGCAATATTGCCAGAAGCTTAAGGCCTTCCATCAATATAGATAGTCGCTCCCTTATTTTTATCCTTGTTTATTATATGTATATAATTTGTGGTGAGTGCATATCTTTGCATACTTCACATGTACTGGACCAGCCGAATCCAATCGTTATAATTGTAAAACGGTCTGACATAGTCCATCAATTTAGTTATTGTATTGTATTTTGCAATTATTCCATCCATGGAAAATAGCCCCAAGCCATACAGGGAGGATGGTGCAATGCGATATGTTCTATTGTTGAAGACAAAGTCAACATCTATAGGAGTTAGTTCCTTAGGTACAATCTATATCATACTAGAATATACCCTTTGGAATATTAACAACATGAGTACGCATATATGGAAAAGTATTTATGATAGATTTCATAGCAATTAAAACACATGGAAAATTAAGAACATGTGATACCTTACTAGGAAGGTCACACCTAGAAGGAGAAATAGTCATTGATGATTAGTGATCCAATACAATTGCATTAAAAAAAGGAGAATATTGAATAATTATTGATTTAATAAGTTGCAATAGTGAATGAGGAGTTGGCTATTTCTAGTGAATCCTCTAGAAGTAGGCAAGATGAACTATATGAATGCAAAGGGAAAGGGTAGTATAACTAGAGGATTTCTTAGAGGAAATAAATCATTTGATAGTGGATCATTGTAGCATTGGAAGATGGATAATGTAAGTTTTTTGTTTCTATAATATAGAATCAAAACTAATAACTAAACCCAAAGGGAAGAATCCACTCAAGTAAATGATGAGAAGGAAAATTACCCATCACACTTGACCAATGTTACCATTGGTAAATGTAAAATTCAATGAAGGTATCCCATGACCATACTAACTAAGATGTTCTTAAATATAGGGAATGCATACCCACTCAAAAAATTAATGTAGAAATGAAGAATGAACCTCAACACATCATAATGGGAATTGAGTGGAGGATAGAACTGTTAGCTAAGAAATTAAAATATTTAAGAATACAAAGAATTATTTTCATGGTCCTATAAATATGGAAGCTAACCCATTGTTCAATAGGGGAGTGGGGGAATTTATCCACCCCAAAATATGGAAGCTAAGTCCAAGGCCCCGAGGGGACAAAGGTTGAATTCTAATTTGGTTGGAATATTCCATTAGAAAAATTGCTTCATTTATTAGATGTTATGGTAGATAGTTGACGACATTTAGAAGAATAAAATACAAGGCAATATTGGAAGAGCTCGAGGAAATTTCATGAATGCCTCATCTTATCCCTCAGTGAAGAAAAACTGACCAAATAATGAAAAATACTAAATCTTGACGAGACATATAAAGTAAAGGGGGGGGGGATAAAAGTTGGGTTCCATTGGATTAAGACATGTGAGAATCCTACTATGATATTTTTCAAATATCTGACATCCAAGGAATTTGTGAAGCATATTAAGGCCCTCAAAATAAAAAACACTAGAATCATTGACCAGTGGAACATTGAAAAGGATTTTGTTAATCATTACAAACTGATTTTTCAATCTCAAGGAATTATAACAAAGGAAATAAAGTTGTATATGGAAACTTGTGTTGATGTAGTCCCAAGAAAGTCGATGCAAAAGGAATAATGGGTATGTGATCAAAGGCTTATAATGTTGTTTGAATTAATGACTACCCTCAAAGAGATGGTTGATGATCAATTTCTCACACGAGACTACTTTCCACTCTAGTCGTCGAGGATTCCCTTTTGCACTAACCTTTTATGTGATGGTTATTGAAACCCTTAACTACCTCATCCAAAAAAAATGTCTCAGTGGATTATCTGAGGCTTGCAAATGGAAAATTTGTATATGACTCCTTCCTTACTATCCTAGAAGAGAAATAGTCACTAGACAATAACATGGTTTTCTTGCAATTTTTTTACAAATCCTTTGGATCAAAATTTCCTTGGGCCAATAATTAATGTTACCATCATAGTTAGTAGGAAACCCTAAGTTGACTAGTAGGACAAGGATGGGCATACATACTATTAAAATAATTTATGTTCTCGTTTTCACCATAGGGAATTAATGTTACCATCATAGTTAGTAGGAAACCCTAAGTTGACTAGTAGGACAGGGATGGACATACATACTATTAAAATAATTTATGTCTTTATGCCTATAGATAGTTTCCATGATGATATGATGATGGAATAAAGTGGATGTGTGAGTGAAATTTGATTCCAAAAACCATCCCATATCATTAAGGCATGTGAATAGCTTATCCATGTCAAATTTCAATGTAGACAAATACAGTTTGAAAACATTTTAACGTTGGCCCCATTCACATGTCACTGTTGCCCACCTCTAGTATTTTTATGGTGTTGATTAAGAAATCAATGAAAAAGAGGGATTTTTAATCACAACTATGAAACAGATACATTGTATATACATTAATGTAGATCCTAAAAGAGAAATGAAGAAGGACTGTCGAAAACTTAAAACTTGTGTCAACCAAATTGTGTACTTTGAAAGAAAATTAGGGTTTATGGTTTACATGATGAATTCATGATGATGGAAGAAAGTGGGTGTGTGATTTAAATTTGAGTCAAAAAACCCTCCCATATAGTTAAGGCATGCAAATAGTATATCCATGACAAATTTCAGTGCATACATAAACTATTTGAAAAAATTTCAACGTTGGCCCCATTCACACGTCACTGTTGTCGGTGTCTAGTCCTAGTACAATTTCCATTCCTTGTTCCTTGTTATGTGTTCTTCATTCCTCATTGATCATTCCTCGTTCCTTGACCATGGTGTAGTCCCCAAAATCCATTATTTTTGTACAAAATTATATACTAATGGCATATAATGTCCCACACAAAGACCAAATTAATATCCACTACATAAGAATTTTGTCTTTTTTCAAGGACTATGTAATGGATCTCAATTCTAAGAAGATTCAAATAGGACCTAATAACCTTAAGTTCTTTCCTTAACCATGGGTGACATAATACTATTATTCAATAGTAAAATTGTTACGTTTCATTGTTTGGCATCATGTGTACTGAGGGCTTGAGCCACCATATCCACAAAGGAAACATACCAAGAATATTTGTCTTATGAACAAGATATGGTACTATACATTTTGAGGTTTGGCATAGAGATTGTTCTTATAGAATACACTACATTGCACCATAATATAATCCCTACACTCCTTGAAAACCATGTAACACCATTCAAATTAGACACAATATTCTTGTGACGAATTAGCTATACTATCAATGAACTTTTTTCGTCGATAGTATAGCAAATTCGTCGCAAGATTATTTAAATTCATCTCTCTTGCGAAGATATCAAATGATGCTTGGATTCATTTCATAATTGGTTTATCAACTTGAAATCTCAATTTGATACTTTGCAAGCTAGCTGGACCTTCAGTCAAATACAAATATGAAACTTGGAATCATTAACATATCTACTAGAACATATGAAAAATAGGGTTTATGGTTTCCATGATGAATTGATGATGGAAGAAAGTGGGTGTGTCAGTCAAATTTGAGTCCATAAAACCTCTCATATCATTAAGGCATGCAATTAGTCTATCGATGTCAAATTTCAATGCATACTGATACAATTTGAAAACATTTCAACGTTGGCCCCATTCACATGTCACTATTGCCCGCCTCTAGTATATTGATGGTGTTGATTAAGAAATCAACTAAATAGAGGGATTTTTCATCAAAACTATGATGCATATACATTTTATATACATTAATGTATAACCTGAAAGAAAAATGAAGAAAGACCGACGTACGCCTAAAACTTGCGTCAACCAAATTGGGTACTCTGAAAGAAAATTAGGATTTATGGTTTACATGATGAATTGATGATGGAATAAAGTGGGTGTGTCACTCAAATTTGAGTCCAGAAACCCTCCCATATCATTAAGGCATGCTAATAGTCTATCCATGACAAATTTCAGTGCATACAAAAACTGATTGAAAAAATTTCAACGTTGGCCCCATTCGCAGGTCCCTGCTGCCGGTGTCTAGTCCTCGTGCAATTTTCGTTCCTCGTTCATAGTTCCTCATTATTTTTGTAAAAAACATACTAATGGCATAAAATGTCCCATGCAGATACCAAATTAATATCTGCTACATAAGTCTTTTGTCTTTTTTCAACGACTATGTAATGAATCTCAATTCTAAGAAGATTCAAATAGGTAACAATATTGATGAAATATTATACGATCATGATGGTATAAAAATGAAAGAGATTCTCTTGGTTTCAAAAATAATTTATCCTCTACTGAACAAGGCCAACCACATGAATATTGAATCTCACATGGCCCCTCCCCTCCCCCTCACATCACTCTCAATTGATCCCCAAAACCTAATCTATAAAATATAAAATAATTGAAAGCAACGTCCTATTAAGATTCATGCATAGAAACTACAAAAACAAAAATTAATGAAGGTAAAAGAAATGATGTGTTTCTAAATGATATTTTTAGTCTACCATGTACTTTACTATATTGACAACTATTTTCAGTTTTCAAATAATAATTAAACAACATGTAACGTAGGATATTAAAATGTCGCATAAAACTTAAAAACATGTAATTAACCCATGACATTAAAAGTAAATTATTTTAAGAGAATAATTCATACAAATTAAAATATTATATAGTCACATACCTAATCCAACCTCAACATCTATGTAATCATCTTTATTCTCTATCTTGATCTTCTTCATCGAACTCGACATCTGTATCACCATTTGGTTCTGAAACGATGTTGAAAGGATTGATGATATCATCATCGTCATCAATGTCATTTTCGAGCATATTTTCATCGACATCATCATCATGAATTGCAATATTGTCTCCTATGCCTAGATCACGATCTTCTTCATCTTCTTCATCTGTCGACCCTCCATGATCTTTCGGCTTTTTCTGATATTCTGTCGAATCATCTTCTTGATCTTCAATATCATATTCTTCCTGTAAATGAGTATACTTAATTGGCCTTCCTCTTGGATCATATCTAACAAAAAATGACCAATCCATTTCACCTAGAACATTTGAGTAAAAGACCTGTTCACATTGGCTTGGAAAAACATAGTGATCATGTCCTCTTTCAAACATCATTGTTTTAATCATTGGAAATCCATTGGCATGTTGAATAACAGTTCTTTCCTCATCACGTTCATGCATTAGTAACCTATACCATTTGACATTGAAAATAACTAATTTGAAGGAATTAAAGTCACACTCAAGTATATCGTTTAAATACCCATAGTATCTATTTTCATATTCTTGGGGATGTCTGTTACTCCTAGAGGAAACATTAGTAACCTGGAATACTACAGTTATCCCACTATCAAAATTTTTCCTGGTTTCATCCAATTGTTTGATGCACAATTTACGACCATTGCACCACATAGCCTTGTGATGTTTCAACTGCAATATGTCAAATATGTAAAAGATGCATTGTCAATCAATAAATTAACATATATTTATATAACTTCAAAAGTATCTGAAAAATACAGTACACATGTAGTCACATTAGTATAATATAAAATAATTGAATAAAATGGGTGAAATTGCTTACCTTTCCATCTTTCAAACCATATGCTAGATCAATTTCCCTCTGCATAACATTGGCATCTCTGTTACGATGAGATTCTCTAACCAATTCAGATAGTCGTTGCCATGATAACCTACCTCCATTATGTTGTTTACATCTTTCAATCCACACATTCATCCAGTAAAGATTGTTTCCAATGTATAAATGCAGTGCATCGCACTTTAGAGAAACTGAATAAAAAAAACATAATTCACCAATATTAAATATTAGTTATAATGGACAATATGCAGGTAATTATAAATATTTATAATTTATGAAATAAATTATATTAATATATTAATGAGTATGATCATATACACAAAAACGAAACTTTATATGTATTATTAATATAAATTATCACAATTATTAATATATTACCTCTCATTTTTTTCATTGTACCTTTCCTCAACAGATTCTCTTGATCTTCAATTTTTTTAATGGAGTTCACATCCCAAATGCGATCCACTACATGCTTAGTTGGCACTGCTAATTTAGGAAGATACCGAATAATATACACCATGGATTGATATACCATATATCCCTCCACCATAGAACCCTCAGGACGTGGTCTTTGTCTAACCAACGCCTTCAATGATTTCAAGTGCCTCTCCACCATCCACATTGACCTTGTGTGAACAGGTCCACAAATTTCAATCTCCTCAACTTGGTGTATGAGGTAGTGTTCTTGTGCATTGAAAAATGTAGGAGGTATATACTTTTGCATTTCCCACATTAGACAAGGAATTTCTCTCTTCCAATACTTTATATCATCTTCATGGATTTCTTTCAATGAAAACCATCTACATGAGATCGTGACACAAGAAAATAACATGTTTCAACATAAAATAATATAATATATTACATTACATTACAAGTAAAACACGTGTCATTAAGTACAACAATAACTTGAAAGAACATTTTGCATATAAATCACTACTATGTCTTACCTCATGTATTTTCCAAGATCATATATAACTTGTTTGACATTTTTGTCAAAGTCATTTGGGAGAGATAGTGGTAGAACATACTATAACAAAAAAATGAATCGTTATTTGTTTCGACCAAAGTAGACAAGAAAAAATAAAGAAAATAAAATATCTATAAGGCCAATATATATAAATATGTATACCAAAATTATTACCTTAATGAAGGTATGCCAATCATGTGTCTTTACCCCACCAAATTCACCTCTCTTCGTTAAGATATTTTTTATGTTTGAAGAAAAACCCATGGGAAATTTAATTCTTTGAATGACCTCTTTTACATCATTGCTTTGTTGCTTTGTTAATAACCATGGAAGGTTATTTTGGTCTAGTACTCCATCTGATCTGTTTGAATATCGGATCACACTTTGCATTGCATGATTGGCTTCCTAAATGTCAGTACAAATTTTGACAATTTTTTCTTTGTCCCTCCTACCATCTATGATTCGCCATAATGTTTCAGCCACATTCTTCCCGATATGCATTGTTTCAAACAAATGAGCTATTTTTGGCTCCTCATAGTAGGTAAACCTCATGAATTGAGCGGGATAAGATTTCATTCCTCGTGGAATCCCATTATTAATACCTTCATGATGATTGTGACCTTCATGAAGCACAAAATAAATCACAAAAATAATTATCAAATATGGTAAAATAAATTCAATGATTAAAATAAGCATTCAAAACATTACATGTTCTACGATACATTATGAAATTGAGTACCTTGACGTTTTCTATTATATTCCAACCTCCATAGGTGAGGTGTAATTCTTCATGGTTTTAAACCAGTCTCTTCTTTCCCATTGAAAAGATGTTTTTCAGTAGTACGATACCTATGGTTCTTAGGAATAAGGTGCCTATACTCATCAAACACCATCTTTACTAAACTTTTTGAATGACGATACTTCATCTTAGGGCCACAAACTGGACACACAAATTTACCCTTTGTTTGAATACCTACAACAAATGGATTAATGTCAATTATACGATGAGATTATTTAAAAATTAAACATGCACCATGATAACATTAAAATATTATATAGTATTAAAGAACAATTTTAGAATGCTACATACCACAAAAATGTGTTAGTCTAGGGGCATCATGAATTGTCCATAAAATTATTCCATAGAATTTAAATTTCTTCTCCTCGATTGGTTTACATATTTCATACATTGTGATGCCAACCCATAACTTTAGTAGGTCGTTGATAAGAGGCTCGACATATACATTCATATATTTAACTTGGTACTTACCTAATTGTTTGAAATTGCACATAATTACTAAAGGAATGATATCATGTAATATATATAATTAAATAAATAAACAAAAGATATTATGCAAAAATTGAAACAAATGAAAATGGTAAATTCAAAAAATTAATGTAAAAAAATACGTGGAACAATCATTGTCAACATTATGTGCTCCCTCTTTATTGACATCCAAGGAAGACTGTTATTGTTGATAACAAAAATAGGCCACATTGAGTAAATATACCTAAGCTCTCTGAATGGATTAACACCATCAACTGCCAATTAAAGCCTAACATTACGAGGTTCATCTTTGAAATATGCCCATTTTTCCTCAATTTCCCTAGATGTAGAACCATCAGAAGGAATTCAAAAAACACCATATCCACTTCTGTTACATGCATGGTAATCCATAAATTGTTCCATGCTTTCACACTTGAACAATCGCTGCAAACGTGGAATTATGGGAATATGACAAAGAACCTTTTGAGGCACCCTTTTTGTTACTTGATCGGTTCGATATCTATTGATAAGACATTGCAGACATTTGGTTTTCGAAGCATGTTGTCCATAATATATAATATGGTCATTAGGACATGCATATATAGTTTGATAATCCATTCCAATGTCTTTCATAATGGCATGCAAACCTCGATATGTGCAAGGTAAAATATTTGACAATCGTAACAAAAATTCACCTAACAATCTACAACATAACAAACAACTAGTTATTGTAAGAATATTAATTGTAAAAAATGCATTCTTATTTTACACATTAATTAACACTAAAAACAAATATAAAAAAATCAACATTTATTTATAGTATGAGATGAAACATATTACATACCTTAGTATCTGTGTCATACAAGTGTTCGACAAATTATTCATAACCTTTAAGTTCACTAGAAACAATGTAGAAGAGAGAATATTTTCTCTTGATCCTTCATAAAGTCGTTTATTTGGCTTTTCTAATAGAGGTTCATCATAAATACCAAAATTTTCCCCATCCTCATCCGACTACGAAAAGAAATCTTGGATCATTTGATTTGTCCCATCATCTTCTTCCATGAGGTCCTCATTTTCTTGGTCATGATGATGTTCCTCAGCTTGTACAACATCATTTCTACTAATACTTGGTGCAATATTCTACGGAAAGTTAGAGGGAAACTCTAACTTTAGAATTAAAAATAATCATGCAAAATTAGTTTATACTATAACAAACATTCAAACAATATATATATATATATATAATTTTATATAAAATTAACAAAATAAAAAAATATAATGAATATATAGCTAATTACCATGGGATGATATTCATTCGATCTGCCATCAATGTGACCATATTTCCTACAATGTTTTGTGGTTGTTTCTATTAAAATTCTTACGGGACATCCGAGGAAACATTTTTTACAAGGGAAATAACATCTACCATCACCCTTTTCACCCACTTTACATTTTTACCCACCTCTAACAACATTCCGCGACATTTTTCCTCACAAAAACACCCTTTCAGAACCATCGTTGTTATAGCAAGATTGCCGCAACATCTTTAAATCAACAAATATTTATAGTCCAATTTTAGGTCACTATTGTCGCAATTGCGACGATATTGACCAAAAAATATTTCTTTTCCACCTATTTATTTTAGGTCATTTTTAATGGTCAATTTTAAGGTTAGGTAAGTCGTYKCTCTTGCGATGGACAAACTGCATTTGTCACTCTTGTGACGAACATTGGCCATAATAATTTAGTCAAACTACATGCATCAAGATAGCGACGAATATGGGGTGGATTTAGAAAAAAATGAATTTTTTATCTTGCATGTTGTGACGAAAGAGTACTTTCGTTGCAAGTGGTCGTCGCAAATTTTTCAATATGTAGTAGTGATTCCTCTCGGTCCCTTCAAAAAATCCTTCTTTGTAGCAGTGTATGACTTCGCAGTATCAACTGCAAACTCAATAAAAAATCTTGAAATAATGTTGTCTAACTAGAAATCCACTACACACGTGAATTTATTAGAGTCTATGTATACGCGCAATATTCTCAGTAGTCCACTCTATTAGTATTATCCGATTAGTTGGATGATTATCCTTCAATCTCAATATCCACTCTTGCAGAAACTATGGAAAATAACAGAAAAATGCCTCATGAAGATCAGTGAACACACACCCTTGCAAATACTGGCTTGAAGTATACTTGGAACTTCTAGTCTTTCTATGAAAACTCAAGCTCTTTTGTTTCCAACCATCTTTCTGTCAGGCTGCTAAATTGTAGCTTTTAAGTGTCCTGAATCACTAAATTGTCAAACCGGGGCTAGTATACTTTGAGCTGATACACAGTATGTGCAGGCAAGCGTCTAGTCTTTTATTCGAATGCTATCCTAAAAATAAAGCACACACCTATTCTAAGAATTTGAATTCTGATGACTAACTCAAAACTGAGCATTTCCTATGAAA
>JASDQU010010772.1:0-11965 GCA_032191745.1 Picea mariana | reverse complement strand
GGCCTAAGGCTCCTGCTTAGACAGAAAGGAACTAAGTGCTTTGTTTTCTGTTAGATAGAGTTTATTGTTTCTGCATTATTATTTCCATGAAAAAGTATTGATACTGAATATCTGTTGAGAATAAGGGTCCTGTTCTCTGATTGCAAGATAGTTGTTCTTTCCCATTGCAATGATGTTTTGAAATGTAATCCAGGATTCTTAATTTAGCTGTGAAGAATTGCAATTAGGGAGATTTCTTTCATGTGATCTAATTCAGAACTTCAGTTCACTTCAGCAATCATAGATAGAATGATTTCTTTACTACAACACTAAATGCTTTTGGAATTGAGCATATACAGTGCATGGCTATCTTTGAAACAAAAGACTTCCCTGGGTTGATAATTTATGTTTCACTTGGTTGTTTAAAATTAATTAAGCAATTATAGTGACCAACAACTCCATAGCCCAATGAAGAAGGCGACTGGAACTACATGTTCTTGGTTTCTCACTTTGAGAATGCCATCCCCTATGGAGCCAAATGTTATCACATATAGTTGTGAAGGGAAGCAGGTTGTCCAAGTTCGTGGTCTGCATAGGAAGCGTTCGAGCACAACATGTAGAGAAACTCATTTCAGGCTTAAAATACAAACATACAGGTTGAATTTAGTTAGTGGTGGAGATTCTGTGTATTCAGGATTTCAAAATTGCACAAAGTATAGCACCATGAGAAAGGTCAAAGCCCGAAGTCCCAAAGAAGATCTCGATCGTCGATTAAAAAAGGGAAGATTTGTTCCATTGATCTGAATAGGGAATATTTGAGCCACTGATCATAAATCCTTGCCCAAGATCATAAGATCGATGACCACAATACATTATGGGGACATGATATGCTCGGGCGATAATTTTCTTGAGAGGTCCTGCAATTGAAGCCATGGTTTGGAAAAATTAATAGGTCAAAGAAGGTGGTGGATTGCGGGCTCAAAAGTGATGTGAACCCAAAACACCTTTGAGTGGCCCCGAAATCACGCATTTATATAGTGTCCTATCCAAGAGCAGTGTGTGGCCACCCCCTGGGCATTAAGCCACGTTTCATTCCTGAGAAAAGGTAGTTAATGAAGTGAGGTGGAAGTTGAGACCTCGTCTCACCCCATAAATGGAAATCCAAAAAGGAATGGCAGAGGAGAGCTTGCATCTGACCGGGGAAGGCATGCGCAGAAGAGACTGCATGCACAGTCTGACTGATAAGACACAAGCGTATGGAATTGGATGTGAAGCTTGAACATGCCTCTGCTTGGTGAATTTTTGAGTATATGTATGTAGTTTTGATATTTTTTGAGGGTCGATGGTCGAGCTACACTCTCACACTATAAATTTTTTATAAAGCATGCTGGTTATATGGTTATGTAATTCGATTTGAGATTTCTGGTTTAATGAAAGTCAACTTTTTGTTTCCATTCTTTATTGCCTTTGATACTAAATATTCATGATTGAAGGATTCACATGGATGTTTATGACTGAGTTGTAATGGATGTTAGATTATAGCCCAGTTATAGTGTTTTGAGTCTCTTGAACTCCGAATCCAAGAAGATCTTGTTTTCTGAGTTTTTCCTCCTTAGGCTGTTAGAAGACCTATTGTCTAGAGAATACCTTTCATTCTCTCCTCAATTTCTTCCTCCTTCTCACCCTTACTACAACTTACTGACTAAATTTGAATCGAGACCTCATTTGCGGGTTCATGCTGGTCCATTTTTCTGAGTTAAAACAATATTATCCTGAGCCTAAGCCCATTTGACCCGCTTTAAAATTGTTCATTGTGACACATAAACAGATGGGTACTGGGCTTACCTCTTCCACAACCCAGAGGTGACTTATGGTTCTAATAGATTCCATGGCATGGAAATCCGCTTCTACTACTGCATTCTCTTCACTATCCTTCTCATCAAATACCCTCCGATATGATCTTTTGAGTTCCAACTGGCAAAAAAACTATTTGTTGGAATGTTTGGGCTGGCCCAAGTTCTACCTTAGGTTTCCAACAAAACCCTGCAAACCATCATCCCTTCTGGAGACTAGAAGGAAATAATGCACACAAAGTGCACAATGAAGTCTCACTCGAGATGGATTATGGGTGACTGCAGGACCTAGATGTCTGTAGTCATTGAAGGGATGTTTCTCATGGGGATGTTAGACATGATTTTCTACTTCAAAATATATCATATCTACTATGCTACCATCATATTTAGTCATTAAAATTCATTATGTATTAAATATCATCATTATCCTAGCGCGCACTTCATTTTACTACCTAACATATTCATTCATTCATCATAAACCATTGCAAAACATAATAGAAGCATTCCACATAGTGACACACTGTTTTACCATGGTTCAACCCCCCCCGAGGCTACATGCATAAATATCTAACATGCATTTCTCTTTTATTCATCTTCATCAAGTCATTTCATTTCACATATTACATCATAAGTTCATATGAAATGCATAAGTATATGTGAGGTTGAACAATGTCACACTAATCTCCACAACTGGCAACCTGAACCTTAGTTACAATTCATAATTTTGTCTCCAAAACTAGCTCCACAACTCTCAACCAGAAACAACTCTCAAAAACTAGTTCCACAACTCTCAACCAAAAACAACTCTCAAATACTAGGTCACTCAAGTTATTCTCTCGCAACTACTCAATTCTCATGACATTAGATGATCTCCTTAGATCTTACAATACATATTTATACTACAAAAGTGGGTTAAAACCCATTACAATCATGACCAAAACCCTAACCCTAAGTGGATTATGCTTTTCCACATTCTAACTTTTTGCGTGCAGTTGATCCACTTCCTCCTTCCTTCCTTTGACTCTTCCTTGCACTTCTTTTCCTTGTTCTCGAGCACGTGCTCCTTTTTTGGTCCCTTTTCTAACTATGTTCCATAATTTTTGTGATGTCCCCCAAAATATCCTGCACCAACACCACCTATGGCTACTTCCGCTCTCTCTCCTCCTTCATCTATATGACCTCATATGAAAGTCCTTATCCACCTATCAATACCTTGAATCATGATCCTTTGTGATTCAACCCTCTCATCAATACTTGGATGAACTCTCTTCACCCAACCAATGAGATCTCCTCACTCTAGTGTAAGAAAAATTCATTTGTTCCTACACTCCTCACATTAGAAAAATTCCACCTTTGCTATCATCAACCTTGGTATCTCACCAAGTCTCTTGACCTCAAACTCTCGTCAACAATCCTGACCATTTTGACTCCCTCAACACAAGTGAATTCCTCTCAAAGCGACTTCTCCTTTACCCCAACCTTTCTTTTATAATCATGAGTTACTATTAAAAATAATTATAAAGTACCTAGCCAAGTGTTTCTCATCCCTTAGGCACCTAGGGGGTGGGAAAATGTCTAATGAGGACCCTATTCATTAATTTATGAGATATAAATTAAAAGTGACTTTATGACTTAATTGAAGGGGGTGACTGAATGGACATTCACTCTCAACCACTCATCTAATCCAATATCAATCGTTGGATTAATAAAACCTTCAACTTCCCTCATTGAGTCAGTTAGGGTAAGGAGGCACACCCATTTGTATTCTTCTTCATGATTTTTGGAGAAAAAGAGAAGAGAGAGAAGTCGATCAAGAGAAGAGAGGAAGTTTGTTGAACATTAGCATAAATTCCAAGGCAAAGGTACAACATGGAAATCGAGGAAGAGGATACAACCAGTAAAGAGGCCATATAGTACCGATTGTGTAGAGGTTGTACAACAAAGAAAAGTACAATCCATACAACAGAGGTGGTGCATGCATTTTGAGGAAGGTTGGCACATAAATCGAGGAACATTTAATGATGGAAATTTTGTACAACAAAACTAGAAATTGTGGCACGATTTTCTAGACAGTGCATACAACATTATATGTTGTGACAGTGGTACTATGGTATGGATTTCTTGCACATAAATCGAGGAACATAATTTCGGGATTTTTCTGGAGGTTATTTGGATCATCTTCTGACATACATTTTTGTAATTTTGGCTGTGAATATATATGTTGTAACAGAAGATTTCTTTGATCTCTGGAAATAATAAAAATCCCCTCTCTCACTGGTTTTCCCTTGTGGGTTTTTCCATTGTCAATTTTAGACCAAAAATATTTGTGCATTTATTTTTTGAGTTAGTGTACTACTGATAGAATTATTTATTTATGAATTTATTCTTGTTCAAAATCCTTATTTTTCAGTTCTGATATTTGTTTATATTGAGAAACTATTTATGTCCTAAAAATGGGTTTTGGGCATTTAACAATGAGTTGTCTCATTGAGACTTGAAACTGGGTGGAATTTAAAAATTTTACATGGTATCAACACTGAGCTGAAGAGGAATACATAATTAAATCAGCCATACAGAGAGAAGGATAGAGGTTACTCCACCGAACATACTTTTGGAATTTGTTATTTCAGTCGAGAAGGTTCAATGGCTATAGGCTTAAGAGTTGAGGACAAACTTGATGGGGCAATAAATTTTGGTGCTTGGAAGGAGAGAATAATTTTTCTTCTATAGGAAAGTGAGTTATGGGAAATTGTTAAGAACTCCAAAACAAACCCATTAACAGTACCTATAGGTGATACATTTCTAGAATCATATACCAAGAAGAGTATCAAGGCTAAAATAATCATCCTTGATGCCATCAAGGATCATTTGATTCCTCATGTGACATGGAAGACAAATACCTATGAGATGTGGGAGTCCTTGACAAAGTTGTATCAAAGTACAATTGAGAACTGGAAGATGGTTTTAAGAGAGAAACTGAAGAGAATTATAATGACTAAGGCTGAAAATGTGGTTACATATCTTACCAGGTTGACACAGGTGAGAGATGAACTTTGTGTTGTTGGGGAGGCGATTGTTGATAGTGAACTTGTGAGGACAAGATTGAATGGGGTGACCAAACAATGGGTTTTTTTTGTTGATGGAATTGTGGCAAGGGATAATATTCCCAAGTGGGGACATCTTTGGGATGACTTTGTTCAGAAGGAAACCCAGAGAGGGTATGTGCATGGTGGTTCATCTATTGGTAATGATGAGGAGAATGTGTCTCTTGCTGCTAACAACAAGAATAAGTTCAAAAAGGGCCCTAAGGAAGGGAGCAAGCCGAAGGGTGAAGGCAAGAAGGACATGAGAAAATTCAAGTACTTTTCATGTCACAAGTTTGGTCACTATGCAGGGTAGTGTCCTAATAAGAAGAGGAAGTAGATTGCAGCTTCAACATAGGTGAAAGAGTTTTCCACCAAGTTTGATAAGGAGTTTTCCTTAGTGGTGTGTCTTTCCACTAGAGCCACACATTCCAGTGTTTGGTATATTGATAGTGGTTCCTCCCTCCATATGATAGGTGTTCATAATCATTTGAAATATATTGCACAAATTGGTGATCTTGAGGTAGTGCTTGAAGATGACCAGGTGGTCAAGGTAGTGGGTAGTGGGATAATATCATTTCAAGGGGAATCTCAACCTCACATGTTGTTAAGAGATATCCTATATGTTCCTGTCTTGAATAAGAACTTGATTTCAATTTATACTATTGAGGAGAGGGTGTATGAGGTGTTGTTCCATGATGGACAAGTGCTCCTATTTCCCAAGGGGTCCAATATCACTTTGGCCAAAGTGATTGGGACTCGACATGAGAAGTTGTACAAGTTCATGTTTCAACCAGCTAGTGCATTGTATCATACTACCAACAAAAATGATATTTGTGAGCTATGGAATCATAGGATGGCCCATTTTCATCATGGAGCTCTGAGGATACTGAGGGACATTGTGACTGGAGTGCCAAAGTTCAATGCATAGCACTAGGAGTTGTCCAAGGGGTGTGATTTGGGGAAGTACACCAAGACTGATTTTCCAAGCAGTGACAACTGAGCAACATGTATACTTGATCTGATTCATTCTGATGTATGTGGTCCTATGTATTCTATATCAATGAGTGGTTGTTTGCACTATGTCATATTTATTGATGAATTCTCTAGGAAGTCTTTGATTTTCTTCATGAAGACCAAACGATAGGTATTCAATCGGTTCCAATAGTTCAAAGGTCTTGTGGAGAATCATATTAGGAGGAAAACCATAGTATTGAGGATAGATAATGGGGTGAGTATACTTCCAAGGATTTTAATGATTTTTGTGCAGGAGTGGGCATCAAGAGGGAGTTGATTATTCCTTACAAGCCATAACAGAAAGGGTTTTGATGAGAAAAAGAACATGGCCATAGTTGGGTCTTTGAGATCCATGTTGCATGATTAGGGGCTTCCACTCTTTCTTTGGGATGAGGCATGTTACACTGCAGTTTATCTATAGAACAAGAGCCCACACAGAGCATTGGGGGATAAGACTCTTAAGGAGGCTTTCTCTGGGAAGAAGCCTAAGGTTGGGCACTTTAGGATTTTAGGTGCCTTACATATTCACATGTCTCTTCTAAAAAGAGGAAAAAGCTAGAGCCCACATTAGAAAATGGCATTTGTTTTGGGTATAGTGAGACTTCAAAGGCTTTCTTCATATATATCCCTTGCTTGAGGAAGACTACTATGAGAAGGGATGCGATATTTGAGGAGGATAAAGCCTTTAGCAATTCATGAGGGAATAATAAGTGTGATCAACAGTCATCACATCATATTAAGGTAAGTCCACAACAGGCTTCAGTGATACAGAGTTCAGTTCCACTAGTTTCAGTGACGACTGGTCCATAGGGCATAGGGCCACATATGTCAGGATCATAGGTTATTGATCCTCATATTTCAAGATCATACGCTCTAGATTCTACTTTAGATTGATAGTCTTGAGGTGATGGATTTGAGTAGGGGGGTCCCTTCCACAGGACACTACTTCAAAGAGGAGGAAGCCCAAGTGGCTTCATGACACTTTGAAGGAGGCACATGGATACGTGGGGAATATCGGATAGGTTGTGATTGAGAGTAAACCTCCCTGAAAAGTTTTTCATCTATCTTATGATGGTGAGCAACATCAGGGAGTCTGATTCTTCCACTTTTGAGGACGATGCTAGAACATAGGTTTGGAGAGATGCCATGATGAAAGAGTACAATTCCATCACAAAGAATGCTTTTTGGGAAGTTGTTCCTAGACCTAAGGGGAAGTCAGTGGTGAATTCTAGGTGTTTCTATAGAATCAAATATGTTGTATATGGAATCATTGAGAAGTAGAAAGCTTATTTTATGGATCGAGGGTTCTCATAGGTTGAGGGATTTGATTATGATGATACCTTCACTCCAGTTGCTAGATATACCTCGATTAGGGAAGTGATCTCTATTACAGCAGAGATGGGTTGGAAGATCCATCAGATGGATGTGAAGACCGCATTTATGAATGGTCTCATATAGGATGAGGTGTACATTGAGAAACCATTGGGATTTGAGGTGAATGGGAGAGAGTCTTATGTGTGCAGACTAAAGAAGGTATTGTATGGGCTAAAACAAGCTCTCAGAGCTTGGTATTCTAGGATTGATTCCTACTTGTAGTAGTTGGGCTTTGAGAAGAGTGCGGCGGATCCAAAACTATACTTAATTGTGGTTTGAGAGGATCCTCTCATAATATTTCTATATGTTAATGATAGTTTTATTACAGGGGTTGAGAGACTCATTACTAGTTGCAAGGAGAACCTTGCTTCAAAGTTCGAGATTAAATATATTGGACTGATGAATTATTTTTGGGGGTTGGAGGTTTGGCAAGAGCCTAGAAACATCTTTCTGGGATAGGGGAAGTATGATTTTGACATTCTAAGGATATTCTAGATGGAGGATTGTAGGCCCATGTCCACACCCATGATTTCCAACTGGAAGAAGCTCAATGATTTTGAGACACAGTTGGTTGATCCCACATTATATCGTCAATGGATCAATTCATTTATGTATTTTGTCAACACCAGACAAGATATTTGTTTTTCTATCAAAACTCTTAATCAGTTTATGGTGGATCGTAGGAGAGTGCATTGGGTGGCAGAAAAACATGTTCTCATGTATCTTTGTGTTACTGTGTATTATGGCCTAGACTATCTGAGAGGGGATGGAGTTCGATTGGTGGGCTATACTAATTTAGATTGGGCATGATGTGTCAGTGACAAAAAAGTACTTCAGGTTGTTGTTTTTGATTGGGCTCAACAATGGTGTCGTGGTTCAGTCGGAAGAATAAGCCAGTGTCTTTGAGTTTTGTAGAGGCTGAGTATATGGCTGCCAAATAGGCCATTTGGATTTGCAAGTTTCTGGTGGGATTATTTGGTGTGCATTTGAGATTGAATGTGATTGTAATGACCTCCTTGTTATGACAACCATTATAGTGACAGGTGCAATTTTTTTTTTCTTTAAAGTGTGTGCGCGCGTGTAGAAGTAACAACACACCTAACTGTATGACGCCACTCGACAACCCACAAGACGCAACCACAACAAGGCAAAACTGAAGGCACACAACGAGTAACTGCAATGATATACGATCACAGGCATAAGGTGCACAACACAGCATTAAGACATACTGGGGTGCATAGTAAGAATATAGAGGGAAAAATCCATGCTGTTAGGGTTATTATTTTTGCACAGGAAAGTAGGGAATTTAGTCTTATGTCTTCTCCAAAGAAGACTAGACAGGTTCCTGGCCGACTGCTCAGGCAGAAACTAGTAACCCGACCTAGAACAAGACGCAAGAAAGACAAACACAACAATACGACCCCGACATATCACAGCGACAACAAGAAATAAACACCCCTAGTCATAAGGCGTACAATTAGTAGTTGTAAGCAAAAATGACACTAGGTGTTAAGTACAGTACAGTCACAAATGGAAGAATCCAACAATAGAGTTTACTATTTCTGCACAGAAAAGCAGGGCTTTTAGTCTTATGTCTTCTCGAAAGAAGATTAGACAGGCTCCTGGTCGACTACTCAGGCAGAAACTAGTAATCTATGTCAGGTGTGTCGCAAGAGTGGAAACCCTGCCTTTAAAGGGCCCGAGACTCTTGATACGGCACTGGATTCTTTACACAGAAACATCACACACACCGAAATAACACTAAGGCTGCAAGGAGGGGTCTATACCCCGCCCGACTTAAGCAGACTATGTGGCTAACTGATTGCAATCAAGTACGACATAAATAAGAAGAACGATTACGCCCCTTACGGAAGGTGCGTGACAAGGACTCTGACAATGAACCCCCAAGTTCAACATTATCTAAATGAACAACCACCCTAATATACCAACTCGGAGTAATTTATGGTACGTAAATCCAGGTTATTGCGCCACATATGTTAGTAACAATAATTAAAAGTTACAAAAACCCTGTCATGAAACATTAACCATCTATCATTTATTTCACAATCCGGACCATGGTTTTACAATTATCATACCTCTTATATGCTACTACCCCTAAATTCATAACGACCTTACAAGATAAAATCATTCACTAAGGTCCAAAAATAATGCACTAAAAATGACATCATATTATTAGATAATATCAATTGAATATAACAACCTACATCATAAATTAAAATGACAATCTAATTAAATAAAAGTTAAATGACAAAAGTTAAAAAAAAAGGGCATTATTGAATATGACAAACTATCAAGGTCTCAATCACAATAATTAAAGATAGTAATTAATTAAAGAGGTCACTATATGGAAATAGCATCATGATTATAGGAATCATCAATTGAAAATACAATTTACACCATAATTTAAAGGGGGCCATCTTATAATATAATAAAATATAAAATGACAATGACAACTATCCACATTACAATTGACAATAAATTAAGATAACAAAGTAATGACTATGTCAATATAAAGCCATTTATTTACTCTATAACCTGGCAATAACTTTTCATCACCTTACTTCATGTATTATCTAAATATTTACCTTAACCATACTCAACAACGTTATTTACATCTATGAAAAACATTTACTTCTTATACTTAAATCTGGCTATGAAAGGTTTAAATATATTATATTCATATAATGTAGATACTATTTAGTTTTAAAAGGTGACAATCAAATATTGTTCAATTGCGTACACCTGTAAGAGTTTTTCTGGTGTAAAAATACAAGAGAATAATGTCCTTCATAAATTTCAACCATTGTTGGTATTGCCTTCTTACACAAATAATTGATATTATGTTAAGAGCTATTTTTTATAATTAATTAAAACCGTTACCCTAAAACTGACAGAATCATTAAAGGCTGCCAAGAGTTAGTCAGAAGAGGGAACTCAGTCAACTGGAAATGGTACACAAGAGGGAAACGTTCTTCACTGGCTACATGGTTCGGTGATAGTTAAAAGGTCTGAGTCATCGACTGGCGACTAACGAGATAGAATTATAGTTAAGAACATGGCTGTATATAAAGAAGAAAATTTAAATGACAATAATGAAATGCCAAATATCAATATGGGAAGACAATATTGAAGGGTAATGATAATTTAAGGATTCACTATACAAAAGAAACATCATGTACAGATTTTGGTGAAATTACAGCTGGCAACGCAAATTCCTACAAAAACGCCCATGAAAAGATTAATTGCCACTGTAGGTAATAAAAGCGCAGCCCCAGAGGAAAATGCACTGTGATTTCGACCCTAATCGAGGAACGCAGACACAGAAGTAAAACGAAAGGTAAAGGAAGTCGGACTGGAATTCAAGTTTGCAATTACATTGGGATTTACCATTAACACGCTGACCCCAGGAGACAAAATGAACTGTAAAGGAGGCTCCATCTTGAACAGAACGCCCACATAACAAATGCTCACTGTATATAAATGTAACGCCCAATATAACTGATGCAACATGCCCAACAACAGTTTGAAAAATGCCCCATACCACAGTATACAGAACAAAATGATGATGCTCACGGTATAAGGTAAAAACACCCAAAATAACTGATGTAACACACCCAACAACAGTTTGCAAAAACGCCCAATAGCACAGTATACAGAACGAAATGATGATGCTCACGGTATAAGGTAAAAATTCCCAAAATAACCGATGCAACACACCCAACAATAGTTTGCAAAAATGCTCAATACCACAGTATATATAACGAAATGATGATGCTCACGGTATAAGGTAAAAACGCCCAAAACCCCAAGAAAACGCAGATCAATGTAAAACGAATCCGCAGTCCATGGATGCCATCAAATCTAGAATGCCCAATGCCCAAACCCAGAAGGAAAATGCCCGATCGAAATGATGAATGCATAAATGAAACCAGAAAGTGGAAATGCCGAATCAATCTACAGGAATGCCCAACACTCAAGGGAAAACCCCCACACAGTAAATCCTTTTCCCAAAAACGTGTCACTACCATCATCAACAGCTACGAAATATAAAAATGAAAATTCCAGAAATCCATAATCATTAACAATTTGAACCCATCAAAAGATTCCAGAATGATATCGTCGTAGCATATGAAAACGAACCGCAATAGCTGAAGCCACATATTACATATAATGCATCATAATCGCCTAAGAGAACAACTAGAAAATCTACTCTACCAGAGTGTAAAATTCATACCGTTGCCTCTCGCCTGCTTGGGAAGACGTCCCGTGCTCCGTGCCGCATCCCGCGCTCCATGCCGCTCCTGCTCGCCAACCTTAGCGACCTCACCGGTACCTCCCAGCCAATTTCTCGGGGTACTCTTCTTCCCCCTTAGCCCCCCCAGCTGCAAAGGGGCCACACAAGATCCAGAGATAAGACTAGCTTCTCAGCTCGCCTCCACGACTGAGCTACCACTCCAACACAGCTGAGATAAACCCAACTCCTCACAAGCAATCCGTCAAGCCACAATCCGGCAGCGTAACGTTACGCTAACCGTTCATCCCCTTCTTCCTTCCTTTCCCCTTCTTTTATAGAAATTTGAGACCCACCTACTTTCCTAAATCATTATTTAATTAATTTTTAATGACAAACCTCTAAAC
>JASDQU010010771.1:51216-75267 GCA_032191745.1 Picea mariana | reverse complement strand
TATAAGCAATGTGCATAAATGTTGAAAGGGATTGAGTTTTTGGACTTTCGTGGTCAAAACAAACATCATATAATCATGGTATTATATAAGCAATGTGCATAAATGTTGAAAAGATAGATGATCATATAATTGTATATTACTCTTTATAGGTATATTTAGAAACAAAAAAGCTATAAAGGTTAAGTTAATTGGGTGATGTTTTTTTTGTTTTCAAGATGTTAATAATTTGACACACTTTGTAAGTTTATGGTTAAATTTTTACTGGGTCATGTGCATTAGTTTTATATTGTTCATTTTATACTGGGTACCATCTTCAAAATGAGGGGAAGTGTGCAAGAATTTCTTGGAGATTTATTTCCAAGGAAAAACAAATATTGAGAAAAAAATGTTAGATGACAATATAATTTAAAATTATTCTACCGATTTATTGGAAAATAATTATTTTGAAAGTGTGAAGAATGTAAAGTGACTTAAAAAAAGGTGGAAGATAGTGTATTAATATATGACTTGAGAAAGAGTTGAAAAATGACAACAAGAGAAGAGATACAAAGATATAACACTGACGTTGACTAAAAAATAAAGTGATTTTTCTTAACATTTGAGATTGAAAAAATGGAATAATACACCGCAGTGAATTTGTACTTTTAGTGGTACTTGAAGTCTGCACTATATAAAAGATTTGATGTCGAGTACTCCTCTAAAACTTAACATGTTCCAAGTGTCTTTCCTTATTTATCTAAATAATGAAATAGTAAGACAAGGAGTCTTAGTTGGAGAAAAATTTAATGGTATCTAACAACTTCATTCGAAATTGAGTAAGCTTTGTAATGAAAAAGACAACACACATTTGCTTTGCCACACAAATACCTTAATTGTGTTTAGGGGAAAACACTCAAACAATTGACAACATTTGAAGTTATTTGTCGGATAATCCACAGTTGGTGTCATTTTTGTCATCGACGTTTCGAATCCGAATTGGGATTCATCATCAAGACTAATCATCAATTCAAAGCTTGCTGATCTTGATCAATTAATAGGTTAGATGCAGAACAATTTGAGATTATAATCAGGTCGGCTATCTATACACCCTATTTCCATAGCTAAAACAAAATTAAAATCAATAAAAATTAATAAAATAATGATAATTAATAATATATCATAATTCTAGGTGTTGATAATAGTATATATAAGTCTATCTTTTAATATTGGTCTAAAGACATTAACTATGATATTGGAGTTAAACAAGGTTGTTCTTTATCCCCTACCCTTTTTGGAATTTATATTGATCATTTGGAAAAGTACTTAGAAGAGGTTGAAGAGGTTGGGTGCAAAGGCACCAACCTTCACTACTACATAATTATTCTACTTTTAAACATTGACAATATTGTTCTCTTGGCCAAGCATCTTGTAGATCTTCTGAAACAACTAAGTGTTTCTAAAGAATTTTGCAATAGGTTTGGTTTAACAATAAACACCAATCGATCCGGGGATTAAAAAGTGCTCCAAATCAAAGTGTTCAAAAATGCTCGAAAATGATTTTATTGCGTAGATCTCGTCCTCATGATCCCAACTCAACTTGAACGGGCTAAAACAGAGTCAGTATGGAAAAGTTATGGTGTTCTGTTTGTTTTCCCAAACATGCAAAATTTGAGCTGACTGTGCATTCTGTACAGGGTGACGTGGCCACTGACTCTGCAGTCCATACAGGTGACATGGCAAGGCTGATCAAGTAGGTGGCATGTCAGGGTGATGATGTGGACCAATGGATGGTCGACACGTGGCAGGTGACTGGTGCATATGTGGACCAATGGCAAGGCACCACGTGGCCCACTCAAGGACTGCCACTTGGCACCCCACCGACCTGTAAAAGATTGGTTGGAATCCGCGGGGATTGAACGCGAGACCTCCGCGTAGAAAAGCCTTGGCACGGGCCGGTTTACCAGTCCTCCTACACATTATTTATTAACCATTAACGACACAGATTTTATTTGAATTTAAATCAAATTTTGATCGGAGGTTGGGCCTGGGCTAAGCCCAGCTCGTGGACACACGACCTGCCACCAACTCACATGACCGAGCGTGGGAAAAAGGCGGGGGGCCGACCGACGGGTGCGGGTAGTTAGCCCCATACCTTGGACACGTGCCCCATGCGACCATGACCTCCGAAATCAGGGGCTAGATGCACGCTAACGATGCACCAATTTCACCCAGGAGCGGAAATCATGCATGGAGTCGGGTTTGGATGTGGGTGAGCCAAGTTTTGGTCTGTGTGTGCATTTTGGAGAAGGGTTTTCTTGTTGTAGGTTTTGGGGAAAACTTCAGAAGAGGATAACTTTCTCATTTTTTGACCAAACCAGGTGCAGAAAAATCCTAGACATGGGTTTTTGACAGTTCTGGAGCCATTGGAGCAGTGATTTTTTCCATTTGAGCATTGTAAATTATTGTTTTTCACATATTGAACACTTAATGAAAGATGACCATTGAAAGTTGGACCAGGAGATGTAGCCCAAGAGAGGGGTGAACTCCTTTATTATTTGTTGTGTTATGTGTGATATTTGATGGTTGTTTATCTCTGTTATTTCTGCAATTTTTAGTTCCAAAACTCATTAAAAATCTATGTGCTTGCAAATTGATCTGTTGCCCAAGTCACATAATATTTCACTTGCATGTTGTACAAGCCTTCATTTTCAGATCAAGTTGGTATCAGAGCATAGGTTATGGTGAAGGTTTGATTTGTTTGCAAGTATTTTTCTTATGCTTACAAGGTTGAAGCTTACAAGAGGAGAAGGATAGCTTGTGAAGCCAAGTTCTCAACTTTCAAGAAGGAGAACAATTCATTCACCTCAAATTTCAAGGAGACATTCACCAAGTATGGCTCATGAGGAGAATCATGAAATCTTAACTTCGGATGAATAAACTTTCAGAAAATACTTCTTCGATATGACAAAAATGGTGAAAGTTTTATATGAAGAGAGGAATGCAAGGTTACAAGGAGAGCTCAAATCCTCCAAAAGGTAATGAAGATAATGGTGATAAGACTCCAAAAGGTGATGGAGGGAATGATGGCACTCCACCTCCTTCATCCCCATCTTCAACTTTTTCTACCCTTTCACAACCATCTGCAAGTTCTCCAAAGGAACATGGTAAAACTTCTTTGCTTAAGCTTGATATTAAGTTTGAATTGACTATGTACAATGGAGAGGTAAATGATGAGAAATTGGATAATTGGATTCGTCATATTGAAGTGTATTGTAGGATACAAAGAATCTAGGATGATGAAACCAAAATTCAACTTGCTTCTCTTAGATTGGAAGGTGCATCACTCATTTGGTGGGAAACCAAAACTCAAGAGGACATGAAGAAACATGGTAAAGTTTTATCCTCTTGGAATGACTTTGTTGTTGCAATTAAAAGACAATTTTATCCATTAGCATACATGCAGAAAGCTATCATGAATTGGCAAAACTTTAGGCAAGCTAAAGGGAAAAATGTGCAAAGCTACACTCAAGAATTTAGGAGAAGAGCTTTGATTTTGGGTATAGATTTATCTTCTCAAGAAACTTTACTCAAATACATTGGAGGCTTGCATAGCTACTTGAGACACACAATTCTTATGCTTAACCCTACAAATCTAGATGAAGTTTGTGTACATGCAACTCATTTAGAAGCACTAGGGAAGAATGGTCCTCAAGAGGGAAACAAGAAGCCATTTTATAATGGAGACAAAGGAAAGGGGAAATTCAAAGGAAAAGGAAAGAATAATGCTTCATTCAAGAAAGAGGGAGAAAAACTCCCATGTAAACATTGTTCAAAAAGAAGGCCATGATGAAGACCATTGTTGAAAACTTCATCTTGAAAAGAGACCCAAAAAGTTCAACAACAAAGGGAAACCAAAGACTGCTACAACTACACAACATGATTTAGGATCTGATTCCGGAGATGAAACTAAGATCACAGCCATGGGTTTTCAAGGTAAGGACTCTATTGCTAGTATTAGTTCTTCAAGTAGTAGCCTCAATGAAACTCAACATGAAAAAGAAAGAATAGAGATTTTCCACATAAGGGTTATTTCAAAGCATACCAAAATAGACACTCTATTTGATACTAGTTCACAAGCAAACCTCATTTCTGAAGACACTGTCAAGAAACTAAAATTGAAAACAACTCCTCATCCTAAACCATATCATTTAGGTTGGATACGTGACAATGCAAAATTGCATGTGACTAAAATATGTAAACTAAGATTTGTTATCACTGCAAACTTTATAGATGAGGTAGAGCTTGATGTCATTCCATTGTATATTTGTGGTATTGTTTTGGGAAGTCCATATTTATACGATAGAAAAGCCATCTTTCATCGTCATGAGAACAAATATCATTTGTTTAAAAATGGATTTGAGTACATTGTTAGAGCACATACCAAGAAATTGAATTTTTCACTTTTGAATGCTGGACAAATGAAGAGGTTAGTCAATGCTAGTAATAATTTTGTATTCATGATGATCAAACCCAAATAGAATGTTGAAAAAGAAGCTTTACAAGGATGTGATGCAAAGTTAAAATCTGATTTGTATGAGGTTGTTAACGAATATGATGAGATGTTTCGAGAGCCCAAAGGATTGCCTCCTAAAAGATGTATCCAACATGAGATCTAATTGCAACAAGATTGTCCTCTTCCAAACATTGGCATGTACAGGATGTCAGTCATGGAGAATGCTGAAATCAAAAACAAATCCAAGAGTTGCTTGACATAGGGGTTATCATGCCAAGCACATCGCCATGCGGGTCACCAATTATTTTAGTACCAAAGAAAGATGGTACATGGCGCATGTGTGTAGATTTCAGAGCCTTGAACAAGATTACAGTAAAGAATCGTTACCCTCTTCCTCGAATTGATGATTTGCTTGATCAATTGAAAGATGTTGTGTATTTCACTAAGTTTGAATTGAGGAGTGGTTATCATCATATTAGGATTGTTGAAGGAGACACATGGAAGACAACTTTCAAAACAAAGCAAGGTTTGTATGAATGGATGGTTATGCCATTTGGGCTTTGTAATGCTCCTGCAACATTCATGAGAGTTATGAATGATGTTTTAAGGCCTTTTCTTGATGATTGTGTAATTGTCTACTTGGATGACATATTGATATTTAGCAAATCTTGTGAAGAACAATTTAGGCATGTGAAACAAGTCTTAGATGTCTTGAAGAAAGAAAATTTGTTTTTAAAGATGTCTAAATGTGATTTTGGAAAGACCTCATTAGTTTACTTGGGACATATTGTTGGAGGGGGGAAATTGAAGATAGATCCCTCAAAGGCCAAAGTCATTTTATATTGGCCCAAGCCCAACAATGTAATAGAGATTAGAAGCTTTTTGGGAGCAACCCAATATTGGAGAAAGTTTATTTCTAATTTTTCTTCAATTGCAGCTCCATTACATGCCGTGACAAACATTAAGTAGGTTTTCCAATGGGGAGGCAAGCAACAAAAATCTTTTGATGCATTGAAGGAGAGAATCAATTCAAATCCAGTTCTTACACTTCCTGATTTAAGGCAACCATTTGAGATACAAACAGATGCAAGTAACTATGTCATGGGAGCATTCTTGTTGCAACATGGTAAGCGCATATGTTTTCATTGTAAAACTTTTAACGGTGTAGTAGTTAATTATCCTACATATGACAAGGAATTGTATGCATTGGTGAAAAGTGTGAAAAAGTGGAAACACTATTTGTTGGGAAAAGAAACTATTATTCGCATTGATCATCAACCTTTGCAATACTTGCAATCACAAACTAAGCTACAACAAACAAGACATTTCAGATGGATGGGTTTATTGCAACAATTCCACTTGGTGATAAGGTACAAGAAAGACATTTATAACAAGGTTGTTGATATGATTTCTAGGCCTATTATTAGTGCTTCAGTTATTCTTAAGCATAATTCTATCATGCATGAGATCTATGTTGAACAATATGCTTTAGATGTTGATTTTAAAGATGTATATGCAACTTTGTGTCAATCTAACCAAGTATAGGATTTGGATTACCATGTACATGATAAACTTTTGTATCACCTTGACAAGCTATGTATTCCACAGGGTGAAAGAGTCAACATCACAAGGGAAGCACATTCTTCTCTTACTGCTGGCCATTTCGGTGTAGGTAAGATGGTGGCAAACTGCAAAGGTATTGCTATTGGCCTAAAATGAATGAAAGTGTATCACAATATGTAAGAGGATGTTCTTTATGTGCTAGAAGTAAGCATAACAACAAAAAGTTAGGATTATATACTCCACTTCTAGTTCCTTCCCCTCCTTGGGAAAGCATTTCCATGGAATTTGTAGGAGGATTACTTATGTCTAAAAAGAATCATGATTATCTTTATGTTGTGGTTGATCGTTTCAACAAAATGTGTATTTTAATGCCTTGTAAGAAGCATGTTATAGCTGAACAAACATCACAAATATTTTTTCAACATGTATGGGTACATTTTGGGTTGCCCAAATCCATTATTGCTGATCAACATTCTCAATTTCTTGGGAACTTTTGGTCAAGCTTATGGGCACTCGTGGACACCAAGTTGAAAAAGAGCACATCATTCCATCCACAAACTGATGGTCATATAGAAGCGGTGAATAGAACAATAGTACATCTTCTTTGTGGTTATTGTAGCAAACATCCTAAGCTTTGGGATGAGCACCTACACTACATTCAACATGCTTATAACCGGGCTAAGCATTCATCGACTCAAACATCTCCATTTGAGGCATGTTTTGGTTACTTTCCAAAATCTCCTTTAGATTTTATCTTTGGGAAGGATGTTGCTATTGATGGTCATTATGACATTGATAGAGAAAAGAAGTTCATTGAACAAATTCAATTGGTGAATCAAATGGTACACGAACAGTTGGAAAAGAGCCAAGCCAAGTACAAGACAAGACATGACAAGCATCGTGTTGATCACAGTTTCCAAGTTGGAGATGAAGTTTGGCTTTACATTAACAAAGAGAGACTTAAAGGAGAAGGTAAAAAGTCAAAACCAATCAGATATGAACCTTTTAAGATTATTGAAAAAATTGGTAACAATGCCTTCTGCTTGGATTTGCCTCTTTATATGAAAATGTATGCAGTTGTTAATGTTGAGAATTTGAGATTGTATGATCCTCCTTTAATTGATGATCAAGGAGAGCATGTTCAGATTCCTTCAATAGCTGACTTCTCGCCAGAATATCTTTCAGAATTGCAATAGGATACCATCCTTGATAGAAAGACAAGAACTTCAAAATGAGGGAATGTGGAGTACCTTCATGTTGGTCTCAAAGGCAAAAATCCATGAAAAGATAAATGGATTGAGGTTGGAAGGGTGAGGGAATTGTACCCTCATCTACAGGATGATTGAAATAGTCATTTGGAAGCCCAAAAGATTCCCAATGGGGAGGAGTGATCCGGGGGATCAAAAAGTGCTCCAAAATCAAAGTGTTCGAAAATGATCGAAAATTATTTTATTGCATAGATCCCATCCTCACAATCCCAACGCAACTTGAACGGGCTCAAACAAACTCTGTATGGAAAAGTTATGGTGTTTTGTTTGTTTTCCCAAACATGCAAATTTTTTGCTGACTGTGCAGTCCATACAGGATGATGTGGTAGTTGACTGTGCAGTTCGTATAGCCATACATGTGACGTGGCAAGGACACATGGCAGGGCTGACCGGGAAGGTGACTGGGTAGGTGGCGTGGTAGGGTGATGACGTGGACCAATGGATGGTCGACACGCAACAGGTGACTGATGCATATGTGGGTCAATGGCAGGGCACCACATGGCCCACTTAGGGACTGTCACTTGGCACCCCACTAGCCTATAAAAGGTTGGTTGGACTTTGTAGGGGTTGAACGCAAGACCTCCGGGAAGAAGTGCCTTGGCGTGGAACGGTTTACCAATCCGCCTACACATTGTTTCTTAACCATTAATGGCGCATATTTTCGTTGAATTTAAATCAAATTTCGATTGAAGGTTGGGCCGAGGCTAAGCCCAGCTCGTGGACACATGACCTGCAACCAACTCAGATGACCGAGCTCGGAAAAAAGGCGGGGGGCCAGTCGACGGGTGCACATAGTTAGCCCCAGACCTTGGACACGTGCCCCATCTGACCATGGCCTCCAGAATCAGGGGCTAGCTGCGCGCTAACGCTGCGCCAATTTTGCCCAAGAGCGAAAATCACACGTGGAGTCGGGTTTGGATGTGGGTGAGCCAGGTTTTGGTCTGTGTGTGCATTTTGGAGAAGGGTTTTTTTGTTGTAGGTTTTGGGGAAAACTTTAGAAGAGGATAAATTTCTCATTTTTTGACCAAACCAGGTGCAGAAAAAGCCTAGACAAGGGTTTTTGACAGTTCTGGAGCCATTGGAGTTGTTATTTTTGCCATTTGAGCATTGTAAATTGTTTTTTTTTTTCACATATTGAACACTTAATGAAAGAGTACCATTGGAAGTTGGACCAGGAGATGTAGCCCAAGAGAGGGGTGAACTCCTTTATCATTTGTTGTGTTATGTGTGATATTTGATGGTTGTTTTATCTATGTTATTTATGCAATTTTTAGTTCCAAAACTCATTAAAAATCTATGTGCTTGCAAATTTATCCATTGCCCAAGTCACATAAAATTTCACTTGCATGTTGTACAAGCCTTCATTTTTAGATAACCAATAAAACCAAAATAATGATTATAAAATCCAAATAGTCAACCAACTTTGATTTTTTTTCTTCAATAATCAACCTTTATAGATGGTCCACTCTTATAAATATTTAAGTGCAAATCTTAATCATAATATTAATTGGAACCTTAGCATTGAAAAAATATTTTTCACATGATGGAAGGCATATTACGGCTTGGAAGACCTCTATAAAGATGTGGAATTTTGGGATTGAGATAAAAACAAATCACCTTTCTTTAGCCTTTAATGCTAGTGTTGCTCTATGGTTGCGAGGATTGGGGTGGAAACATATCTTGAGAAACTTGGGTTAGAATTGAGCAAATCTAAAAACAATTCATTACTTACAACTTCAAAATTGAAAACAATCCTCCCAGATCCATTCTCATGGAAGTCAGTATGTTCCCCATTGAATGCAAAGCCCTAAAATGTTATATTCTATACAAACACATGTTGGATAAGCTTAACCAAACATGCTTCCCATCATTGCCCTACAATTTTGCCTAACCCATATTAATATATAAAGAGGTTGGAAACGAGACTATGATGAATTGTTAAAACTTTGTGCGATCCAAAATGATATAAGTCTCTCCCATGATGAAAAATTTAAATTGAAAATAAAGTGTCTAAATTCCCATGGAGTGATGAAAATATCAGAAACAAAAGAAAGCTATGCTATTATTGTTGGATATTTGCAACTTTGGGCAATAGTTATCCACAAGAAAGTATAAGAAGACTCATTTATACCATTACAGAAGTCAGAGGAAGAAGTTGAAGACCCAGGAAGGGAAGTTGGCCCCACAGGAAAAATAATAATAAAATTGAAGACCCATAAATAAGAAGTCAGCCCCACACTGGCGCCCAGATTAGTATAAATACAAAATTGGCTCATTTCATTTGGACATGCATACAACTCCTTCTGTAGTGCGCACAAGGCAGTTGTCGCTGTAGTTTTGGCAGTTTCACTATTTTTTGGTTACTGGTTATCTTGGAGAGTGCACCACACTTGGAGAAGCTCTTGCTTGGTTATTCTTGGTCATGTTATTGATGAGCTAGGTCTTGGTGATGCTAGCCTTGGGGAGGATCTTCTCTGTATGGTATTTTGTCTATTGATGGTGATGTACTGGTAATATCTTGGATTGAATTCTTCTAGAATAAGGTTGTTGGGTTTTCTCCCAAGTTTGGGTTTCCCAGGATAAACTCTTGTGTTCTTGTGTTGTCTTCTTGTGTCTAATGTGCATGGTTAATATTTCTAGATCTTGTTATTTCCGCTGCATTGTTATTGTTGATATTTTTAGTGTATAGTTATTCTATGATAACTGCTGTATGGAAGTGAATCTCGTTATTAATCATAAGGCAATAACTATTAGATTTGAGAATCATGTAAACACCAACAATTATAAAAACACCATCAAGATCATTTTTGATTATCTATTTTATCGTTGTAAGCCTCAAGCAAATAGATGATGATTGCGAAATTAAGAACTAACTCACATGAGTTGCAAAGTGAAACCGACAAATAAACTCTTGCAAAAACTCCATGGGAAAAAAATATGTAATTTATGCAACTTATAGAAGACTAACGACAAAGTTCATTTTCGTTTAAGATGCCTTATACAACAATATTATATATGTTTATACTGGTATCCACAGTCGCAAATTGGTTCATAAAATCCTAAACCAAGACGACCAAAATAATTTTGGATGAGTTTAAATTCACATCAAAGCAACCATCTTAGTTTTCTTTTTCCACTCTCTCTCTCTCTTTTTAGAGTCCCATAGAATAAGGTGGTTTAAAACACATCATCATCACCATCATTTTTTCTACATGTATACAAAAGTTTATAAATTGGTAATGAGATAATCCCCTTGATTTTAACATATCTTATTTTGTTTTAATATAACTATAGGAAATCAGTAGTTCATTATTGTGATTTGGGCTAGGCTCGAGATCAAACCAACTCATTATAGTGGGAACTAACTCATTGCCACTATAAACCAACAATATATCCAAGAACCCACAAGCTAGATATATCAATAACTTATGACTTAGCAAGGACCAAGATGTCCAAAAACACACCTACAAGGGGCTAAGGGAAGTGTAAAACTTACCTCCCAAACATTTGAACTATTACTCCTCGACTTAATTTAACATATCTTAAGAAAAATATAGAATAAAATTTTGTTCACATAAAAACAAATATCTAAATAAATAATTAATTTTTTTTTTATGTTTTTAGTTTTTTTCTTCTTAGAATACAACATCATCATCACCATCATTTTATTTACATGTGCAAGATAATTTATAATGATAATAATAATAATTAATATTTATTAAAATCAAATTTGATTTATATAATTTAAATTGGTTATAAACTTATAAATTGATATTTTTAATTTTAAATATTTTAAAAAGAATATGAAATAAAATTTTGTCACAAATATATGTTTGTATGTTTGCATGAATAGATATTTGATTATTTCGTCCACATATATGTGTTTGTATGAATAGATATTTGACTACTACTTTTAGATGGTCGTATCACTATTTTAAAATACCAAATAAAAGTCTTACTTTAATTAAAGTGAAAAAGTCATAATCCTGATCATTAATTTCAAGAACTTTAACAATTTTTAAAACTAAAATGTAATTAATTTCTTTGAATCATACATAACAATTATTACTTATTTATGAAAATCATAGTAAACATTGGGAGAACACAGATTACAACGTCACTAATCTATTAGTTAATTATTACTAATAAAACCTTAGCCAATAAGTTACGCAAGTTTGATATGCGATATTAATTTAATTTTAAAATTATTAATAACAAAAACTATATAAAAAACGGCACGACAGTCGTTAAAGGCTTTCCTTGCACGGCGGTGTCTCCAGCGATAATCTGCAAGGTCCGTAAGTGCGCAAGGATATGTACAAGATCTCCGGATATTCTAGCGATGGCGAGGGTTTCAATGGGATCCACTGTCCAGCATTTAAAAGATTCAATCGTCCCAGCAGCTAAGGTAAATGTTAACTTATTTATGCTTCAATTTCCTTTGTCTTTCAACATGTTTTAGGGTTTGATTATCACAATTCAATTTGGTTTCCTTTCGGTTTTTCAAAGACATCCCAAACTCTTATTCGGAGTTGAAATTGGACGAAGGGGAGAGATTTGAATTTCACGATCTTTCGGTGATGTTTTAAAGCATGATTCGGAGAAATTTCTGCCATATCACCCAATTGGTCATTCAAAATTTGATTCCTATCTGCATCAAACCCGTAAGAGGTTTCTAATTTTGCCTAACAAATAGGAGGCTCTTTTTTGCCAAATTCATCACCCGAAAAAAATTGCGACATTAGATCGAAACTATTTTATAAGTTTGTGTCCAATGGTTACAGTGAGGCTCTTACATTTTCGGCATAGTAGAAATTAAACCGTCATAACATCAGACAATACACAGAGAGCACAGTATCTACCATAGTTACCAATTTCGATTTCGAATTCGATTACGATTTTATTTATTTATTTATACGAATATGAATATGATATGGAAAAAATTCGGATGGAAAAAATCCAGCATGGAAAAACTTGGGAGTATACATAGCCCTAACACAAAAAATACAAATTTTCCAGAACTTTTCACTGATAGGGATGGTGCTATCCTTCTTAAATGCTCAATTCCTAAACACAAGAACAATGGCCGCTGAACTCATTTACCTATACAACAATGGAAAATATTTATTCATTTTCTAATAACCTTAGCATTTCATTAAATTAAACTCACTTTAATTATAAAAAGACATTTACTTTAATAATTCTTTTAATTAAAATGAATTTCCAAAGTTTCTGAAAGGTCCTTTGGACTACTTCCACACGTCTAGACACTTAGATTTGGGTGGAAGTACCTATCCAATGCTACAAACATCAACACTCCCTCTTAGTGAGGAAGATACTTCTAGAAGAGCCACCTAGAACTTGCTGTTCCTCCGATTCCGACACAATATCCTGCATCATGGCATCCTGATAAACCTGATGCTCTGTTGCTTCTTCAATGACGTTACTCCTTAGTGCCATGAAGTTTGAAAACTTCTTTGGAGGCTTGCTCTCCCCGACTATGCTCCTAGGAGCCTCAACATGCTCTCGAGCATCCTTCAATGTTTGCTCAAACCACTTGGGTCTCATGACAGAACTGGAAGGGGCTAACTCCTCCTCCCCTTCTAAAGGTTGACTCCTTGAACTGGAAGACGTTGAACGTTGTTCTCTCTTTAGAGCCTCCTACTCCTCGTCCTCTCCCATTGGTGGTAACTCATGAGACTTCTTGGATGCCAAGTTCTCCTCGAACTTAACATATCTACTCATAACTGCCTTCCTCTGCATTGTATGAAGATCCTATAAGCCTTTGAGGTCTCGCTGTACCCCACAAATATGCCTTTCTCTCCTGAAGGCTCAAGCTTCGTCCTCTTCTCCATAGGCACATGGATGTATACTGGATAACCAAAGATCCTTAAGTGTCCTATCTCTGGCTTCACTCATGTGAATGCTTCCTGAGGAGTCTTGTCCCCCAATATCCTTTGAAGACTCTTGTTCTGCACATACTCTGTCGTGTTACATGCCTCTGCCCAAAGGAGCATAGGAAAATTCTAGTCATGTATCATAGCCCTGGCATAATCAATGATGGACCGATTCTTTCTCTCCGCAACCCCATTCTATTGAGGGTTGTATGAGTTGATATGATGGTAGCTGCGGGAGTTCTTAAACCTCCACGTGTAACCTTGACAAGACTAGAATATTTCGGGAAGCAAGAAAAAACCCTAAAGCATTGGACATAACCCTAGAAGACAAGTCGACTAAATAAGATAATTAATATTCAGTTTTTTAGCCTCCAGAAAGAGAAGTCGGCCCAGACAGCTAAGAAAGAGCAGTATAAATACAGGATGCCAGAGCTCATTTGGACACACACAGCTCGCAACTGCAGAAATTTAGTAAGTGCGCAAGTTTGGAGAGTAGTTGCAGTTGCAGCTACTGCAACTTGTATTTCCGGTTTTAGGCTTAGACTTTCTCTTGGTTATGGTTTGGAATTTCTGCTTGGTACGCTAGCTTTGGAGAGTGATACGCTACCTTGATTGGCTATTAGGCCCAGGGTTTGCTTCCGAAATTATTCTCTGTCAAGGTTAAGGTGCTCGGGGGTGGCTTCGGCCTATGGTTGAGTGACAATATTGCTATATTGTCTATGGTGAAACGATCACACCTATTTTTTCTAATAGGTTATGGGCCCACACTATCTTCGGACAGACTAACTGCTGGAAGATAGATTGGGAGGATTTGCTCAGTTACAGTTGCAGTTACAATCAAAGTTTTTGTTGCAACAACGAAACCCTAACCCTCTTGTTAAGGCACCTTAAGTGAAGAGATTGACCTAATTTTTGGATAGCCTAGTGCGCCCTAACCTAGTGCACATCCTGATACTCTCAGCAAGCTAAGACGTCAAGTTTGAGTTTTTGGTCAAAGTCAAAGGTTGACCAATCAAAGCAGTCATGATTTACTCTATGAAGTCAGAAAACAAGTTAGAAGGGGCTTCTAACTTCAGAGCATGGAAGACCAGGATTGATGTCATTCTTGCCAAGAATAAAGTGTTAGATATCGTGAAACGAAAGATCGTGGAACCACAGTTTGAAGAAGGAAAAGAGAAGGAACCTTAGAACGTTGTAGTTATGGAGAAGTTCAAGGACAATGACATCAATGCTATGACTATCATAGTGGACTCTGTAAAAGACCACTTGATAAGTTGATACCTTACATTTCTCATCTTGACTCATCTAAGAAGATGTACGATGCCCTAACTAACCTCTTCTCAGTCATAAATATTGGACAGGAAGTGAGTCTGAAGAATGAGTTTTGTGACATGAAAATGAATGATGATCATAGCATAACATCATACTTTGTGAGAATCTCTCAGTTAAGAGATCAATTATAAGCTATTGAAGAAATCATTTCAAGGAACTAGTCAATATAGTACTCAATAGCCTTCCCAAGACATGGGATGCATTTGCCGCAAGCATGAACACAAGAAAGGAGTATCTCACATTTGAAGAACTTTGGACTTGTTGTGCACAAAAAGAATCAAGGATTAGCACAAAAGAGAAATTCCAAAAGAAATATGATGATCAAGCCTTCACAACAAAATTCAAGAATTTCGGGAATAAGAGGAAGTTTGGCTTAAGGAAGGAAATAGATGAAGCAACAGTTGTCGAAAAAATTGAAACCTCAAAGAAAGTTAAGCAGGATGAAGCAGACTTCTTCTAGTCAAGGTAACAATATTCTTCTATAATGTAGTTCTTGTACATACCATGTTTACATAGTTCCTATACATATCATGTATATCTATTTCTTAGAAGATAAGATGGTCAAGTGAAACAATACCTATGGGAGAATAACAAGATAAAGATTGCTATCACGATGACTACAAGTCAAGCAATACACATGGAAAAGATGAAGTATGTTGACAATCTTTGTTAACAATTCCTGTGGAAGCTATTATATAAGTAACCACTGCCAGATAGGCGAAATTAGAATCAAACTTGAAGAGACCCAGAAGAAGTCAAAACAAAAAGAAGTCAGGAATCAAGAGAAAATTAGAAAAAAGACTTGTGACACTTCGCAGAAGGCAATAAGGATGCAGACGAAAGTGTGGACTCTCTTAGATGGAGGGAGCTGATTACATAATTCCAAAAGAAGAGCATGCATTCATGCATGAAGCAAGGATTAGGAGGGAGCTAATCCTAAATGATATGATCCATTGAGGATTATGAAGTATCTATCCATGTTCCCAGTGAAAGTAGCAGCCATGATAAGCAACACGTGTTCAATTTGACTCTAGAAGAAGTCTTCTTCTAAAAGAATCCTTAAGTATCCTTGGTTGTCCATCTACATCTATGTTCCTATGATGAAAGGAAGAAGTTGGAATCTTTAGGAAGAAAGGGCATGGAATCTATAGAAGACTCCATGGACCCAAGAGCTAAAGAGAAACATGAGGAAGAACATGAAGATTCCAAGAAAGAAAGAAAAGCCAGAACAACCAGTTATTATACCGAGAATCACAAGACTACCAGCTTGGTTTGAACCCACTAGAAGCAATCAAGCAGAAGAAATGGAAGTCATGATAAAGAACAGTGTATGTAAGAAAATGTGAAAAAGACTTATGAATGGAAGCATTGCGAGATTCAAAGGTTCTTCCAGAAGGAGGGAGAAGACTACGACGACAACTCCTTTCAGTAAACCAGATATACCTCCTGCAGTGTCCATGGATTGGAATTTACATGTAAAAGGCTGTTCTTCCCAAATAAAGCAAATTAAGAAAGAAGATTATACCAAAAAGAGACCCATGTATGCAGATATAAGAAGACCTTGTATGGATTCAAACAACTTGATGCAGAGTATCTCATATACATCAGAAGTGTAGTGGAAACTTTTTATGACAGAAGTAGTGTATTAGAATGGTTACTCAGAAGTCCGGGATGATGGATTGCTAATCCATGGCAAACTCTCATGATGACAGAAGAAGTGCTACTTGGATATGTTTCAGTTTGAGCTTTGCCACGATGTCATGAGCTAGCAGGAAATAGAAGTACTGAATTCGACCATGATATATTGTAATGATCAGAGCTATATGAAGTCTTTAGAGAAAACCAGTGTTCCATAACAGACTGAAGTACATTGAGATCAAGCATTATATTCTCTGTGATGAAGTCTAGAAGAAAGAAGTGGTTCTCCAATATATCTCCACAGATGAGCAGATAGTAGATATTTTGGTAAAGCCTCTGTCCAAGATGACAAATTTACGTACTTAGGAGATAAGCTAGGGCTCGTGGAGACGACTTCCTTATTGAAAAAGGAAGAGATTACTCCCAGGTTGGGAGGGAGCACTGATATGTTATTGATTTATGGACAATCATTTTCTGGTTCAGAAAATGGTCTAGGATGGGCAGTTCCTCTCCAGTTCGGAAAGTGGTTTGAGATTTCTAACGGGCAGGCATTTTCTAGTACGAAAAATGGTCTAGATCGGACAGTCATTTTCGTAATGAAAATGGTCCGATAGATTGTTGTTGTACCATAGACAACGATTCCCCTTGTGGCCAGTGTGGGGGAATGGTCTAGGACAATCATTCTTCTTGGCAGTCACTCTGAGTAGTGGTCAAGTAGAATGGTCTGCCTCGCTGGGCAGTCATTCTTTCGAAGTTCATAGTTGTGAGCAGTTTCGAAGAATGGTCTGTTTTGGAGGTTGGTACAGGACAGTCATTTCCATAGGAAATGGTCCGGACAGTCATTCCCTAGGGCAGACTCATTCTCTCCAGGTTGCACTATGATTAGTGTTGGAGGAATGGCCCATTTAGGTGAATGGTTCAGGTTCAACAATCAGGGACAGGCATTCCCTAGGGCAGACTTGTTCTCTCTAGGTTGCACTATGATTAGTGTTGGAGGAATGGCCCAGTTAGGTGAATGGTCTAAGCTCGGAAATCAGGGACAATCATTCTTCTATGCTTGAGAAGAATAGTCCAGATAGCCAATGGCTGATGTTTTACTTTATGAGGGCAGATGCTCTTCCAGATGTCACGGATGTGAGTGGAAGAATGACCCAGATGACTCAGTTTGTATCATGATATTGTTATGCAGGTTGATATTGAATGATATGATTACTGCGGAGACTGTATAGTAGCTGTATGCCACTATGGTGGATGTGTTCCACTGGTTGTGACTATGTGTCACTGGTTAAGTAGCCGTGTGCTACTTGGTGTGGTTGTGTACCACTGGATAGTAGTTGTGTACTACTATGGATAGACACAATTGTGTTCTATTGAATGGCATTGTTCTGATTGCCATGAAAACTATCAGTAGTGTTGGAAATGATTACCAGCTAGATGGATAGTCAATGTGCTGGTGGACAGACATTCTCCAGGCGGAAAATGGTCCAGGATAGTTATTCTTCTAGGACGCATGTCCAGATTAGAAAAATAGTCCTTATAGCCCATGGCATGGCTTCCAGCATCTGTTGGAACAGTTGTTCTTCTAGGACATATGTTCGGATTAGAAGAATGGTTCTTGTATCACTCTGTGGAGTGAGTGAGTTATTCAACATCATGCCTGATTACTCAGATGAAGTATTGCTTTGAGAGATGATGTAATTGATTTTATCAGATGATATTGATAGTGATGATGGTGCTCATGATTTGATCATGAGATAGCCTATGTGGTTATGATGATGCTACTGGTTGAATGGTATGTTTGTGCTCAAGACCATTACTTTTAATACCACCCTAGCTAGGAGGGAGCGTTGATATTATGGTAGCTGTGGGAGGTATTAAACCTCCACGTGTAACCCTGACAAGACTCGAATATTTCGGGAAGCAAGAAGAAACCCTAAAGCATTGGACATAACCCTAGAAGACAAGTCGGCTAAAGAAAATGATTAATATTGAGTTTTTTAGCCTCCAAAAAGAGAAGTCGGCCTAGACAACTAAGAAAGAGCAGTATAAATATAGGATGCCAGAGCTCATTTGGACACACACAACTCGCAACTGCAGAAAGTTAGTAAGTGCGCAATTTTGGAGAGTAGCTGCAGCTACAGCTACTGCAACTTGTATTTTCGGTTTTAGGCTTGGACTTTCTCTTGGTTATGGTTTGGACATTCTGCTTGGTACGCTAGCTTTGAAGAGTGATACGCTATCTTGATTGGCTATTAGGCCTAGGGTTTGCTTCCGAAATTAAGGTTAAGGTGCTCGGGGGTGGCTTCGGCCTATGGTTGGGTGACAATATTGCTATATTGTCTATGTTGAAACGAGCACACCTATGTTGATATGTACGTATAATTATTTATATATCATAGATTCATTTTGTAGTTATGATGTTGTACTTTAGTTATTTCATTATGTAGATGTTGTTTATAGCATTTGTTTATTTCATTATATATATGTGTATGCTTATGTTGGATATTGGTGAGCACCTTTTTGTAGATGCTGGATTCTCGTATGCTCTCTGTCCCATGTGAGAAGATCGAACACACGTCCCCATGTGGAGCCAGATGTTGACCGCCTATTCAACATCGGGGGTCAACTCTATGTGCCATGAAGAGATGCATCATCAGATGCTAATATGTCGAAGATAGTTTGGTTCTATTGGGCAATTTATGCCTCCAACACATATTTTTGTAAACGGAATTTCCGCACCTTTGCGTGGGTTAATAATGTAATAGGTCTGCATGGGTTACCTTGATATTTCTTTCATTAGGGGAGTTCCTCTCATTGAGGGTTTTTTATCCTCAGGTTATTAATTGGGCTTTTCACCCTTATTAATTTCCCTTGAGTTTTTCCCTCCCACCAACAATAATTCCTCCAAAGGGGTGAAAGGCGTTCTAATAGGGTTATCTTCTGGTAGCTATTGTTTAGGAATGATGTAAATGACCATGTATGACATCTTAGAAAGTTTCGCGGAATTTCGTCGTGTCTAGATAGGTTTTTTTTAATTAATTAAATTAATTAATTTTTCCTAAGGTTGAAGGTTTAATTATTTAATTAATTAATTGTTTTTGAGCAAATATTGTAAAAACTAGGTCCTTGGGTTTTTGATAGGGGTGTTTGTGCTCAAAAGAAATGAAATGAGACCCCCTACACCCTTGGACCAAGTTTCAGCTCAGTCGGACAACTTTTGCTAGGTGTTTGTTCACCAGGAGTCTCAGTCAGTTAAAACAACAATTTTAATTGCTAAGTCATGACATAGGTAAAATGTCATTCTTGTAATTTATAAACAAATGGATGAAAGTAATGATGGAAAAGGTGAGAGAGATTTTTCCTAACCTTTTCCAACCCTCACATCACCCCCTCACCTAGCCATTAAGCAAAAACGTCACTTTTCCTAGAGTGGTGTGCCTCCCTAGAGCCTACAACTCATCATTTCACTTATCAAAGCCTTGCCAACTCACTCCAACTCATTTCCACTTCATCCATCCATGCCAAAACCCTAACTTACCAAAACCCTAAAAGTGACTTTTTTTTGATGTGTGACACTTGTAACTCATCCAAGAGGGGTAGCTTTGCTTTCCCAAGTATAAATAGAACCCCTCCCTTACTCATTTGATACCATATCTTGAGCTATTGTTATGCTACTGGATTTTCCCCTCATCTCTCTCTCTCTCTTGTTCATTGTTCTTCCTTCTATTTTGCTCTTGAGAGTGTTGGAGCAACATGTTGCTACAAGACTCTTCTCTTGAGTAATAGAATGGCTTTGGAGGATTTGAAGAAACAAAGAGTATTCTTGTTTCTTCTTGCTACTATTGAGGTGATCTTGTTCTATTCTTCTCTCATTCTTGCTTCAAGTTTATAGATCTAGAGTAGAAGCTCCAAGCAAAGTATTTTGTTTGGATAAATTTGTGGTAGTATTATCATAGATTTAGTGAAATGTTTATTAGGGTATTTCAAAGTATTTTGTTTTACCATCTAGATCTACTCACATTCTATCTATTTTTGTAACTTTTCTCACAACTTTTGCAGGTTTACCTCTAGGGTTTTATTGGGCTAGCCTCAAGGAAGAGTCTACTCTTAAAAACTACCTAAAACTCCATTGCTTTTCAGATCTGATTTCTTTGCTCACTCTTTCCATATTTCAGTTTGCTAACAATCATAAATAGGTCACATTAAATCTACTTTTATTGGAATACTTGTATGTGAAAAATTTCTGCATAAAAACATAATTTTTTCTTAACTTTTCTTGTGTTGTGCAGCATTTCCAGCAAGCAATAACTTGCTGGTTTTTGCAGGTTCTTACCAGGTCAAGGGGTTATGCTGCCCACATTCGGTCACAAAACACTCCAAAAGTCTCTCCTTTGATTGGGTAACAAAAATCACCCTTTCCCTACCTCTTTCTAAGCATTTCTAAAGTCATTTTCTTGCTTCCAACCCCCCTTGGCACAACAAAGGTAGGCTTGCCTCCACCTTGTGCCATTGAGAGTGGTTCTTAATTCTTGCTTTTCATTTCAAGTCTTGTTCTTCATTGTTGCCTACACCTTGGGTGAGACATCCCCAATATCGTATGGCTAGATTAGTTATGTGTTGATGATTTGCTTATGCTCACATGGTTAAAATATTCTAGAAATAGATCATAGATCTCATACACATACTAGATCTTAGCTTAAGCCCTGCATAATTTACTTGCATGCTTTAAGTTGCTTTGAGTTTCATTTTATTGCACATGCTCTAATCCAATATACACATGGTTTAATGCAATGATGGTGGTTTGAAAAGTAATCATTTTAACTTGCAATTAACTTATCTTTAAGGCCATTCGCCATCATTTAAGTTAAAAATATAAGTGGGGCATGTTTATGGTGTAGGGACACACTCTCATTTTAGCAAGTAGTTTTCATCTCTTAGCACTTTCTCTTAATGCAATAACACTCATTGGTTAAGTGGTGATGAGCTAAAGCATTTTCTTCTTTCTTTGACAAGCTGTTCTTGTCCTTTCATAGCATTCATTTCTTTCAAGTTTCTTACATGTTTTAATACTATAATCACATGGTGTAAGGACAACATTTCATTTCAGCTCTTCTTTCAAGTATTCTTACATGTTTCAATGCTATAATCACATGGTTTAAGAACACTTTCATCGCTGATTAAAGTTTCGGTTTTGGACATTTTCACTAATTTTGGACAAGTAAAAGTCACCTAAACACTCATAAACAACCTAAAATACTTAGTCCATAGGCCTTGTTATACCCGATTTCTAGGGATAACTAGGAGATCATGTCTCGAGGCCCACAGGTCCTAGACATGGAGTACCGAGAGCAGGATTGACCTGAGCATGGCCCTGGAGGGCCCATCCTTCTATTCTTTCATCAGATTCGTCTTGTTAGCAGCAACAACATCCATCACCATCGACCTGGTCTTGTATCAGAGAAGGCTCTTGCTTCATGAGGTAATTGGTCCAGGTATCATGGTATGTGTCACTTTTGATCATTATAACCTTTAGATATATGCATCTTACTCCTTTTATTTCTAACAACTGCTTGGATCTTACATTAACCCACTTGACCATTGTTGAGAGGATTGATAGGGTGTCCTAGCAAGTTTGTACCCAAAGGTTTTGGTTTGCCACCGGGGGGATTTCTGAAGAGCCATCGTTCGCTCCCATCATATCATCACTTTTTCATCTTATCTCCTGCTCATCTGTCCCATTCCCCTAGTCCGGGCATTAGGATGATTTGTTTGTGGGGTTGCACCTTATCTCGTGGGAAGAAGGGGCTAAAAGCCCAGCAGGTAAAAGTAGCTGGTAAAAGATAAAAGCCATAAAATGGAACCTAGAGATGCGTTGCCCAGGGATCCCCGAGAAGGCAATAAAAAGCCTCTCAACAAGAAACAAGAGGGATCCAAAGAAAAATAACAAAACAAGACCTAGCTAAGAGGATAGGGGGTTTCATCACGAGCCAGCCTATTATGTTCATGGGTACCTAGCAGCATGACATTGCCACTATCTGGTTACCACGCCAGGGCAGTGACCTTTGGTTGCATGGCCAAGGGAAAGGGGGTCTCATCACGAGCCAGCCTTATCATCTCTGTGAAAGTGCTTGTGGGTAACACTGTTAGCTGTGGTCACCACGCCAAGGCAGTGTCCTCTGGTTAGTCCTTGAAATAAAAAAAAGAAAAAGCAAATAAAGAAAAGAAAGAATAAAGGCAAGAAAGGGCTTGGAAAAATTGCATCCATGACGGGTACAACTCTCCTTTTACAAAGGCACCCACTGGTAATATCATGCATCCCTGTCTCTCACTCTACCCGTATGTCTGAACATCCCTTATCCACATCACCTCGTTTTACATGGCTTGGATGATACCCCTTGGAGACTTTCCTTTCCTTATGGATACTAGCCTTATAGGGTGTCTTGTCTTTTTCTTCAGCCTTGTATTGTAGGTCTTTGTAATATCTTTGAGCTATTGGATGATATATCAGGGTTTTTATGCATATGTCTGATAATATTAATGATGAGACGTGATTAACATTGTTATGATCCCTGTGACTAATGAGCCCATGGAGGGCGAAGTTTTTAATGTGTAGGACCATGCCCGACGGACAAGTACCACGTGGACTGGTACACATGGGGAGATGATTAGTTAAGACCTCCATGGGGTTGAAGAGTGCATCAGATGGTTGCTGGGACCCCATCAGGGGCAGAGACAGGACAATGTTTGACCGAGGTCTTGCACCAGAGAAGAAGAGGACGTTCCATTAGGGGCACTTTGGCTGAGCTCGACCTAGCGGGGTTGACCCACTTCCAATGGAACGTTTCTCTTGGATGGCCCAGGACGTCACCTAAGAGCCATTGACATCACCCTGAGCGTGTGACAGTTTGACAGGGCAGCTGGCACGTGTGGCATGGTTGGGAGGCCCAAAGAGGGCCAACGTTTTGTCATTTTGTGCTGCATTTGCCCTATAAAGGGGCTAACGTCTTCCTCAATAGGGCTTGACGTCTTGCTTATGCTCAGTTAGGGTTTTGATTTGACAATTTAATGTAAAAATAGTATAATTTTGGTTTGTAGCCTTGTCGACTATTTTTAATGACCTAAATTTAATTAAAGGTCATGATACAGTATATATTGAGGAGTTTTATCCTCATTTTGACATAAGACATAACTCACTCTCCTAGTGAGATCTGATTTTTGCGCCCTTGTTGGGTATTTGGTCTTTTAAGTGAGGCGCACTTGTTGAAGGAAGGATTTTCTTGGCATATTTTGGCATTTCTCTTGAAGGAAGGTTTACAACTAGGGTTTGCAATGTTATTTCTTGATGGTATGTAAGTGTTTTTTCTGCAAAACTTCTTAATTGAATGGTTGTAGTCTTATATTCTTGGATTTATTATAAATTTTGCTGATTTTAAAACCCTAGGGGACAAACACACAAGTAGGTTGTTGTCTCATGTCCCCTAAAAGAGAAATTCTTAGCCATTGAAGAAGGAAGGAAGAGCCTAGCCATTGCTACACTCTTTTTACTTCTTCCCTTGTGCTAGCCATGCCTTTTAAGAGTTAAGAAGGAGGAGACATCCCAGGCCTAGGATATCTATACCTAGGGCCGTCCTGCTTCTAGGGTTTGGTGATAGGGCCTTGCCATTGCAACACTCTCTCTCACCTCATTCTCTTGTCTTGACTTATCTTTTATGCTAGCCGTTTTGCCAAGTTTGACCTAAGGAAGGAGGAAAGAGCACGAGGCCTTGCTTAAGCAACACCGGAGTGAGCCTCTTTCCCCTAGGGTTTTGATTCTAGGGCCCTGCCATTGCAGCACCTTAGAACCCTTCCCTCTCGTCCTTAG
>JASDQU010010771.1:15086-51196 GCA_032191745.1 Picea mariana | reverse complement strand
TAGATATTTGACTACTACTTTTAGATGGTCGTATCACTATTTTAAAATACCAAATAAAAGTCTTACTTTAATTAAAGTGAAAAAGTCATAATCCTGATCATTAATTTCAAGAACTTTAACAATTTTTAAAACTAAAATGTAATTAATTTCTTTGAATCATACATAACAATTATTACTTATTTATGAAAATCATAGTAAACATTGGGAGAACACAGATTACAACGTCACTAATCTATTAGTTAATTATTACTAATAAAACCTTAGCCAATAAGTTACGCAAGTTTGATATGCGATATTAATTTAATTTTAAAATTATTAATAACAAAAACTATATAAAAAACGGCACGACAGTCGTTAAAGGCTTTCCTTGCACGGCGGTGTCTCCAGCGATAATCTGCAAGGTCCGTAAGTGCGCAAGGATATGTACAAGATCTCCGGATATTCTAGCGATGGCGAGGGTTTCAATGGGATCCACTGTCCAGCATTTAAAAGATTCAATCGTCCCAGCAGCTAAGGTAAATGTTAACTTATTTATGCTTCAATTTCCTTTGTCTTTCAACATGTTTTAGGGTTTGATTATCACAATTCAATTTGGTTTCCTTTCGGTTTTTCAAAGACATCCCAAACTCTTATTCGGAGTTGAAATTGGACGAAGGGGAGAGATTTGAATTTCACGATCTTTCGGTGATGTTTTAAAGCATGATTCGGAGAAATTTCTGCCATATCACCCAATTGGTCATTCAAAATTTGATTCCTATCTGCATCAAACCCGTAAGAGGTTTCTAATTTTGCCTAACAAATAGGAGGCTCTTTTTTGCCAAATTCATCACCCGAAAAAAATTGCGACATTAGATCGAAACTATTTTATAAGTTTGTGTCCAATGGTTACAGTGAGGCTCTTACATTTTCGGCATAGTAGAAATTAAACCGTCATAACATCAGACAATACACAGAGAGCACAGTATCTACCATAGTTACCAATTTCGATTTCGAATTCGATTACGATTTTATTTATTTATTTATACGAATATGAATATGATATGGAAAAAATTCGGATGGAAAAAATCCAGCATGGAAAAACTTGGGAGTATACATAGCCCTAACACAAAAAATACAAATTTTCCAGAACTTTTCACTGATAGGGATGGTGCTATCCTTCTTAAATGCTCAATTCCTAAACACAAGAACAATGGCCGCTGAACTCATTTACCTATACAACAATGGAAAATATTTATTCATTTTCTAATAACCTTAGCATTTCATTAAATTAAACTCACTTTAATTATAAAAAGACATTTACTTTAATAATTCTTTTAATTAAAATGAATTTCCAAAGTTTCTGAAAGGTCCTTTGGACTACTTCCACACGTCTAGACACTTAGATTTGGGTGGAAGTACCTATCCAATGCTACAAACATCAACACTCCCTCTTAGTGAGGAAGATACTTCTAGAAGAGCCACCTAGAACTTGCTGTTCCTCCGATTCCGACACAATATCCTGCATCATGGCATCCTGATAAACCTGATGCTCTGTTGCTTCTTCAATGACGTTACTCCTTAGTGCCATGAAGTTTGAAAACTTCTTTGGAGGCTTGCTCTCCCCGACTATGCTCCTAGGAGCCTCAACATGCTCTCGAGCATCCTTCAATGTTTGCTCAAACCACTTGGGTCTCATGACAGAACTGGAAGGGGCTAACTCCTCCTCCCCTTCTAAAGGTTGACTCCTTGAACTGGAAGACGTTGAACGTTGTTCTCTCTTTAGAGCCTCCTACTCCTCGTCCTCTCCCATTGGTGGTAACTCATGAGACTTCTTGGATGCCAAGTTCTCCTCGAACTTAACATATCTACTCATAACTGCCTTCCTCTGCATTGTATGAAGATCCTATAAGCCTTTGAGGTCTCGCTGTACCCCACAAATATGCCTTTCTCTCCTGAAGGCTCAAGCTTCGTCCTCTTCTCCATAGGCACATGGATGTATACTGGATAACCAAAGATCCTTAAGTGTCCTATCTCTGGCTTCACTCATGTGAATGCTTCCTGAGGAGTCTTGTCCCCCAATATCCTTTGAAGACTCTTGTTCTGCACATACTCTGTCGTGTTACATGCCTCTGCCCAAAGGAGCATAGGAAAATTCTAGTCATGTATCATAGCCCTGGCATAATCAATGATGGACCGATTCTTTCTCTCCGCAACCCCATTCTATTGAGGGTTGTATGAGTTGATATGATGGTAGCTGCGGGAGTTCTTAAACCTCCACGTGTAACCTTGACAAGACTAGAATATTTCGGGAAGCAAGAAAAAACCCTAAAGCATTGGACATAACCCTAGAAGACAAGTCGACTAAATAAGATAATTAATATTCAGTTTTTTAGCCTCCAGAAAGAGAAGTCGGCCCAGACAGCTAAGAAAGAGCAGTATAAATACAGGATGCCAGAGCTCATTTGGACACACACAGCTCGCAACTGCAGAAATTTAGTAAGTGCGCAAGTTTGGAGAGTAGTTGCAGTTGCAGCTACTGCAACTTGTATTTCCGGTTTTAGGCTTAGACTTTCTCTTGGTTATGGTTTGGAATTTCTGCTTGGTACGCTAGCTTTGGAGAGTGATACGCTACCTTGATTGGCTATTAGGCCCAGGGTTTGCTTCCGAAATTATTCTCTGTCAAGGTTAAGGTGCTCGGGGGTGGCTTCGGCCTATGGTTGAGTGACAATATTGCTATATTGTCTATGGTGAAACGATCACACCTATTTTTTCTAATAGGTTATGGGCCCACACTATCTTCGGACAGACTAACTGCTGGAAGATAGATTGGGAGGATTTGCTCAGTTACAGTTGCAGTTACAATCAAAGTTTTTGTTGCAACAACGAAACCCTAACCCTCTTGTTAAGGCACCTTAAGTGAAGAGATTGACCTAATTTTTGGATAGCCTAGTGCGCCCTAACCTAGTGCACATCCTGATACTCTCAGCAAGCTAAGACGTCAAGTTTGAGTTTTTGGTCAAAGTCAAAGGTTGACCAATCAAAGCAGTCATGATTTACTCTATGAAGTCAGAAAACAAGTTAGAAGGGGCTTCTAACTTCAGAGCATGGAAGACCAGGATTGATGTCATTCTTGCCAAGAATAAAGTGTTAGATATCGTGAAACGAAAGATCGTGGAACCACAGTTTGAAGAAGGAAAAGAGAAGGAACCTTAGAACGTTGTAGTTATGGAGAAGTTCAAGGACAATGACATCAATGCTATGACTATCATAGTGGACTCTGTAAAAGACCACTTGATAAGTTGATACCTTACATTTCTCATCTTGACTCATCTAAGAAGATGTACGATGCCCTAACTAACCTCTTCTCAGTCATAAATATTGGACAGGAAGTGAGTCTGAAGAATGAGTTTTGTGACATGAAAATGAATGATGATCATAGCATAACATCATACTTTGTGAGAATCTCTCAGTTAAGAGATCAATTATAAGCTATTGAAGAAATCATTTCAAGGAACTAGTCAATATAGTACTCAATAGCCTTCCCAAGACATGGGATGCATTTGCCGCAAGCATGAACACAAGAAAGGAGTATCTCACATTTGAAGAACTTTGGACTTGTTGTGCACAAAAAGAATCAAGGATTAGCACAAAAGAGAAATTCCAAAAGAAATATGATGATCAAGCCTTCACAACAAAATTCAAGAATTTCGGGAATAAGAGGAAGTTTGGCTTAAGGAAGGAAATAGATGAAGCAACAGTTGTCGAAAAAATTGAAACCTCAAAGAAAGTTAAGCAGGATGAAGCAGACTTCTTCTAGTCAAGGTAACAATATTCTTCTATAATGTAGTTCTTGTACATACCATGTTTACATAGTTCCTATACATATCATGTATATCTATTTCTTAGAAGATAAGATGGTCAAGTGAAACAATACCTATGGGAGAATAACAAGATAAAGATTGCTATCACGATGACTACAAGTCAAGCAATACACATGGAAAAGATGAAGTATGTTGACAATCTTTGTTAACAATTCCTGTGGAAGCTATTATATAAGTAACCACTGCCAGATAGGCGAAATTAGAATCAAACTTGAAGAGACCCAGAAGAAGTCAAAACAAAAAGAAGTCAGGAATCAAGAGAAAATTAGAAAAAAGACTTGTGACACTTCGCAGAAGGCAATAAGGATGCAGACGAAAGTGTGGACTCTCTTAGATGGAGGGAGCTGATTACATAATTCCAAAAGAAGAGCATGCATTCATGCATGAAGCAAGGATTAGGAGGGAGCTAATCCTAAATGATATGATCCATTGAGGATTATGAAGTATCTATCCATGTTCCCAGTGAAAGTAGCAGCCATGATAAGCAACACGTGTTCAATTTGACTCTAGAAGAAGTCTTCTTCTAAAAGAATCCTTAAGTATCCTTGGTTGTCCATCTACATCTATGTTCCTATGATGAAAGGAAGAAGTTGGAATCTTTAGGAAGAAAGGGCATGGAATCTATAGAAGACTCCATGGACCCAAGAGCTAAAGAGAAACATGAGGAAGAACATGAAGATTCCAAGAAAGAAAGAAAAGCCAGAACAACCAGTTATTATACCGAGAATCACAAGACTACCAGCTTGGTTTGAACCCACTAGAAGCAATCAAGCAGAAGAAATGGAAGTCATGATAAAGAACAGTGTATGTAAGAAAATGTGAAAAAGACTTATGAATGGAAGCATTGCGAGATTCAAAGGTTCTTCCAGAAGGAGGGAGAAGACTACGACGACAACTCCTTTCAGTAAACCAGATATACCTCCTGCAGTGTCCATGGATTGGAATTTACATGTAAAAGGCTGTTCTTCCCAAATAAAGCAAATTAAGAAAGAAGATTATACCAAAAAGAGACCCATGTATGCAGATATAAGAAGACCTTGTATGGATTCAAACAACTTGATGCAGAGTATCTCATATACATCAGAAGTGTAGTGGAAACTTTTTATGACAGAAGTAGTGTATTAGAATGGTTACTCAGAAGTCCGGGATGATGGATTGCTAATCCATGGCAAACTCTCATGATGACAGAAGAAGTGCTACTTGGATATGTTTCAGTTTGAGCTTTGCCACGATGTCATGAGCTAGCAGGAAATAGAAGTACTGAATTCGACCATGATATATTGTAATGATCAGAGCTATATGAAGTCTTTAGAGAAAACCAGTGTTCCATAACAGACTGAAGTACATTGAGATCAAGCATTATATTCTCTGTGATGAAGTCTAGAAGAAAGAAGTGGTTCTCCAATATATCTCCACAGATGAGCAGATAGTAGATATTTTGGTAAAGCCTCTGTCCAAGATGACAAATTTACGTACTTAGGAGATAAGCTAGGGCTCGTGGAGACGACTTCCTTATTGAAAAAGGAAGAGATTACTCCCAGGTTGGGAGGGAGCACTGATATGTTATTGATTTATGGACAATCATTTTCTGGTTCAGAAAATGGTCTAGGATGGGCAGTTCCTCTCCAGTTCGGAAAGTGGTTTGAGATTTCTAACGGGCAGGCATTTTCTAGTACGAAAAATGGTCTAGATCGGACAGTCATTTTCGTAATGAAAATGGTCCGATAGATTGTTGTTGTACCATAGACAACGATTCCCCTTGTGGCCAGTGTGGGGGAATGGTCTAGGACAATCATTCTTCTTGGCAGTCACTCTGAGTAGTGGTCAAGTAGAATGGTCTGCCTCGCTGGGCAGTCATTCTTTCGAAGTTCATAGTTGTGAGCAGTTTCGAAGAATGGTCTGTTTTGGAGGTTGGTACAGGACAGTCATTTCCATAGGAAATGGTCCGGACAGTCATTCCCTAGGGCAGACTCATTCTCTCCAGGTTGCACTATGATTAGTGTTGGAGGAATGGCCCATTTAGGTGAATGGTTCAGGTTCAACAATCAGGGACAGGCATTCCCTAGGGCAGACTTGTTCTCTCTAGGTTGCACTATGATTAGTGTTGGAGGAATGGCCCAGTTAGGTGAATGGTCTAAGCTCGGAAATCAGGGACAATCATTCTTCTATGCTTGAGAAGAATAGTCCAGATAGCCAATGGCTGATGTTTTACTTTATGAGGGCAGATGCTCTTCCAGATGTCACGGATGTGAGTGGAAGAATGACCCAGATGACTCAGTTTGTATCATGATATTGTTATGCAGGTTGATATTGAATGATATGATTACTGCGGAGACTGTATAGTAGCTGTATGCCACTATGGTGGATGTGTTCCACTGGTTGTGACTATGTGTCACTGGTTAAGTAGCCGTGTGCTACTTGGTGTGGTTGTGTACCACTGGATAGTAGTTGTGTACTACTATGGATAGACACAATTGTGTTCTATTGAATGGCATTGTTCTGATTGCCATGAAAACTATCAGTAGTGTTGGAAATGATTACCAGCTAGATGGATAGTCAATGTGCTGGTGGACAGACATTCTCCAGGCGGAAAATGGTCCAGGATAGTTATTCTTCTAGGACGCATGTCCAGATTAGAAAAATAGTCCTTATAGCCCATGGCATGGCTTCCAGCATCTGTTGGAACAGTTGTTCTTCTAGGACATATGTTCGGATTAGAAGAATGGTTCTTGTATCACTCTGTGGAGTGAGTGAGTTATTCAACATCATGCCTGATTACTCAGATGAAGTATTGCTTTGAGAGATGATGTAATTGATTTTATCAGATGATATTGATAGTGATGATGGTGCTCATGATTTGATCATGAGATAGCCTATGTGGTTATGATGATGCTACTGGTTGAATGGTATGTTTGTGCTCAAGACCATTACTTTTAATACCACCCTAGCTAGGAGGGAGCGTTGATATTATGGTAGCTGTGGGAGGTATTAAACCTCCACGTGTAACCCTGACAAGACTCGAATATTTCGGGAAGCAAGAAGAAACCCTAAAGCATTGGACATAACCCTAGAAGACAAGTCGGCTAAAGAAAATGATTAATATTGAGTTTTTTAGCCTCCAAAAAGAGAAGTCGGCCTAGACAACTAAGAAAGAGCAGTATAAATATAGGATGCCAGAGCTCATTTGGACACACACAACTCGCAACTGCAGAAAGTTAGTAAGTGCGCAATTTTGGAGAGTAGCTGCAGCTACAGCTACTGCAACTTGTATTTTCGGTTTTAGGCTTGGACTTTCTCTTGGTTATGGTTTGGACATTCTGCTTGGTACGCTAGCTTTGAAGAGTGATACGCTATCTTGATTGGCTATTAGGCCTAGGGTTTGCTTCCGAAATTAAGGTTAAGGTGCTCGGGGGTGGCTTCGGCCTATGGTTGGGTGACAATATTGCTATATTGTCTATGTTGAAACGAGCACACCTATGTTGATATGTACGTATAATTATTTATATATCATAGATTCATTTTGTAGTTATGATGTTGTACTTTAGTTATTTCATTATGTAGATGTTGTTTATAGCATTTGTTTATTTCATTATATATATGTGTATGCTTATGTTGGATATTGGTGAGCACCTTTTTGTAGATGCTGGATTCTCGTATGCTCTCTGTCCCATGTGAGAAGATCGAACACACGTCCCCATGTGGAGCCAGATGTTGACCGCCTATTCAACATCGGGGGTCAACTCTATGTGCCATGAAGAGATGCATCATCAGATGCTAATATGTCGAAGATAGTTTGGTTCTATTGGGCAATTTATGCCTCCAACACATATTTTTGTAAACGGAATTTCCGCACCTTTGCGTGGGTTAATAATGTAATAGGTCTGCATGGGTTACCTTGATATTTCTTTCATTAGGGGAGTTCCTCTCATTGAGGGTTTTTTATCCTCAGGTTATTAATTGGGCTTTTCACCCTTATTAATTTCCCTTGAGTTTTTCCCTCCCACCAACAATAATTCCTCCAAAGGGGTGAAAGGCGTTCTAATAGGGTTATCTTCTGGTAGCTATTGTTTAGGAATGATGTAAATGACCATGTATGACATCTTAGAAAGTTTCGCGGAATTTCGTCGTGTCTAGATAGGTTTTTTTTAATTAATTAAATTAATTAATTTTTCCTAAGGTTGAAGGTTTAATTATTTAATTAATTAATTGTTTTTGAGCAAATATTGTAAAAACTAGGTCCTTGGGTTTTTGATAGGGGTGTTTGTGCTCAAAAGAAATGAAATGAGACCCCCTACACCCTTGGACCAAGTTTCAGCTCAGTCGGACAACTTTTGCTAGGTGTTTGTTCACCAGGAGTCTCAGTCAGTTAAAACAACAATTTTAATTGCTAAGTCATGACATAGGTAAAATGTCATTCTTGTAATTTATAAACAAATGGATGAAAGTAATGATGGAAAAGGTGAGAGAGATTTTTCCTAACCTTTTCCAACCCTCACATCACCCCCTCACCTAGCCATTAAGCAAAAACGTCACTTTTCCTAGAGTGGTGTGCCTCCCTAGAGCCTACAACTCATCATTTCACTTATCAAAGCCTTGCCAACTCACTCCAACTCATTTCCACTTCATCCATCCATGCCAAAACCCTAACTTACCAAAACCCTAAAAGTGACTTTTTTTTGATGTGTGACACTTGTAACTCATCCAAGAGGGGTAGCTTTGCTTTCCCAAGTATAAATAGAACCCCTCCCTTACTCATTTGATACCATATCTTGAGCTATTGTTATGCTACTGGATTTTCCCCTCATCTCTCTCTCTCTCTTGTTCATTGTTCTTCCTTCTATTTTGCTCTTGAGAGTGTTGGAGCAACATGTTGCTACAAGACTCTTCTCTTGAGTAATAGAATGGCTTTGGAGGATTTGAAGAAACAAAGAGTATTCTTGTTTCTTCTTGCTACTATTGAGGTGATCTTGTTCTATTCTTCTCTCATTCTTGCTTCAAGTTTATAGATCTAGAGTAGAAGCTCCAAGCAAAGTATTTTGTTTGGATAAATTTGTGGTAGTATTATCATAGATTTAGTGAAATGTTTATTAGGGTATTTCAAAGTATTTTGTTTTACCATCTAGATCTACTCACATTCTATCTATTTTTGTAACTTTTCTCACAACTTTTGCAGGTTTACCTCTAGGGTTTTATTGGGCTAGCCTCAAGGAAGAGTCTACTCTTAAAAACTACCTAAAACTCCATTGCTTTTCAGATCTGATTTCTTTGCTCACTCTTTCCATATTTCAGTTTGCTAACAATCATAAATAGGTCACATTAAATCTACTTTTATTGGAATACTTGTATGTGAAAAATTTCTGCATAAAAACATAATTTTTTCTTAACTTTTCTTGTGTTGTGCAGCATTTCCAGCAAGCAATAACTTGCTGGTTTTTGCAGGTTCTTACCAGGTCAAGGGGTTATGCTGCCCACATTCGGTCACAAAACACTCCAAAAGTCTCTCCTTTGATTGGGTAACAAAAATCACCCTTTCCCTACCTCTTTCTAAGCATTTCTAAAGTCATTTTCTTGCTTCCAACCCCCCTTGGCACAACAAAGGTAGGCTTGCCTCCACCTTGTGCCATTGAGAGTGGTTCTTAATTCTTGCTTTTCATTTCAAGTCTTGTTCTTCATTGTTGCCTACACCTTGGGTGAGACATCCCCAATATCGTATGGCTAGATTAGTTATGTGTTGATGATTTGCTTATGCTCACATGGTTAAAATATTCTAGAAATAGATCATAGATCTCATACACATACTAGATCTTAGCTTAAGCCCTGCATAATTTACTTGCATGCTTTAAGTTGCTTTGAGTTTCATTTTATTGCACATGCTCTAATCCAATATACACATGGTTTAATGCAATGATGGTGGTTTGAAAAGTAATCATTTTAACTTGCAATTAACTTATCTTTAAGGCCATTCGCCATCATTTAAGTTAAAAATATAAGTGGGGCATGTTTATGGTGTAGGGACACACTCTCATTTTAGCAAGTAGTTTTCATCTCTTAGCACTTTCTCTTAATGCAATAACACTCATTGGTTAAGTGGTGATGAGCTAAAGCATTTTCTTCTTTCTTTGACAAGCTGTTCTTGTCCTTTCATAGCATTCATTTCTTTCAAGTTTCTTACATGTTTTAATACTATAATCACATGGTGTAAGGACAACATTTCATTTCAGCTCTTCTTTCAAGTATTCTTACATGTTTCAATGCTATAATCACATGGTTTAAGAACACTTTCATCGCTGATTAAAGTTTCGGTTTTGGACATTTTCACTAATTTTGGACAAGTAAAAGTCACCTAAACACTCATAAACAACCTAAAATACTTAGTCCATAGGCCTTGTTATACCCGATTTCTAGGGATAACTAGGAGATCATGTCTCGAGGCCCACAGGTCCTAGACATGGAGTACCGAGAGCAGGATTGACCTGAGCATGGCCCTGGAGGGCCCATCCTTCTATTCTTTCATCAGATTCGTCTTGTTAGCAGCAACAACATCCATCACCATCGACCTGGTCTTGTATCAGAGAAGGCTCTTGCTTCATGAGGTAATTGGTCCAGGTATCATGGTATGTGTCACTTTTGATCATTATAACCTTTAGATATATGCATCTTACTCCTTTTATTTCTAACAACTGCTTGGATCTTACATTAACCCACTTGACCATTGTTGAGAGGATTGATAGGGTGTCCTAGCAAGTTTGTACCCAAAGGTTTTGGTTTGCCACCGGGGGGATTTCTGAAGAGCCATCGTTCGCTCCCATCATATCATCACTTTTTCATCTTATCTCCTGCTCATCTGTCCCATTCCCCTAGTCCGGGCATTAGGATGATTTGTTTGTGGGGTTGCACCTTATCTCGTGGGAAGAAGGGGCTAAAAGCCCAGCAGGTAAAAGTAGCTGGTAAAAGATAAAAGCCATAAAATGGAACCTAGAGATGCGTTGCCCAGGGATCCCCGAGAAGGCAATAAAAAGCCTCTCAACAAGAAACAAGAGGGATCCAAAGAAAAATAACAAAACAAGACCTAGCTAAGAGGATAGGGGGTTTCATCACGAGCCAGCCTATTATGTTCATGGGTACCTAGCAGCATGACATTGCCACTATCTGGTTACCACGCCAGGGCAGTGACCTTTGGTTGCATGGCCAAGGGAAAGGGGGTCTCATCACGAGCCAGCCTTATCATCTCTGTGAAAGTGCTTGTGGGTAACACTGTTAGCTGTGGTCACCACGCCAAGGCAGTGTCCTCTGGTTAGTCCTTGAAATAAAAAAAAGAAAAAGCAAATAAAGAAAAGAAAGAATAAAGGCAAGAAAGGGCTTGGAAAAATTGCATCCATGACGGGTACAACTCTCCTTTTACAAAGGCACCCACTGGTAATATCATGCATCCCTGTCTCTCACTCTACCCGTATGTCTGAACATCCCTTATCCACATCACCTCGTTTTACATGGCTTGGATGATACCCCTTGGAGACTTTCCTTTCCTTATGGATACTAGCCTTATAGGGTGTCTTGTCTTTTTCTTCAGCCTTGTATTGTAGGTCTTTGTAATATCTTTGAGCTATTGGATGATATATCAGGGTTTTTATGCATATGTCTGATAATATTAATGATGAGACGTGATTAACATTGTTATGATCCCTGTGACTAATGAGCCCATGGAGGGCGAAGTTTTTAATGTGTAGGACCATGCCCGACGGACAAGTACCACGTGGACTGGTACACATGGGGAGATGATTAGTTAAGACCTCCATGGGGTTGAAGAGTGCATCAGATGGTTGCTGGGACCCCATCAGGGGCAGAGACAGGACAATGTTTGACCGAGGTCTTGCACCAGAGAAGAAGAGGACGTTCCATTAGGGGCACTTTGGCTGAGCTCGACCTAGCGGGGTTGACCCACTTCCAATGGAACGTTTCTCTTGGATGGCCCAGGACGTCACCTAAGAGCCATTGACATCACCCTGAGCGTGTGACAGTTTGACAGGGCAGCTGGCACGTGTGGCATGGTTGGGAGGCCCAAAGAGGGCCAACGTTTTGTCATTTTGTGCTGCATTTGCCCTATAAAGGGGCTAACGTCTTCCTCAATAGGGCTTGACGTCTTGCTTATGCTCAGTTAGGGTTTTGATTTGACAATTTAATGTAAAAATAGTATAATTTTGGTTTGTAGCCTTGTCGACTATTTTTAATGACCTAAATTTAATTAAAGGTCATGATACAGTATATATTGAGGAGTTTTATCCTCATTTTGACATAAGACATAACTCACTCTCCTAGTGAGATCTGATTTTTGCGCCCTTGTTGGGTATTTGGTCTTTTAAGTGAGGCGCACTTGTTGAAGGAAGGATTTTCTTGGCATATTTTGGCATTTCTCTTGAAGGAAGGTTTACAACTAGGGTTTGCAATGTTATTTCTTGATGGTATGTAAGTGTTTTTTCTGCAAAACTTCTTAATTGAATGGTTGTAGTCTTATATTCTTGGATTTATTATAAATTTTGCTGATTTTAAAACCCTAGGGGACAAACACACAAGTAGGTTGTTGTCTCATGTCCCCTAAAAGAGAAATTCTTAGCCATTGAAGAAGGAAGGAAGAGCCTAGCCATTGCTACACTCTTTTTACTTCTTCCCTTGTGCTAGCCATGCCTTTTAAGAGTTAAGAAGGAGGAGACATCCCAGGCCTAGGATATCTATACCTAGGGCCGTCCTGCTTCTAGGGTTTGGTGATAGGGCCTTGCCATTGCAACACTCTCTCTCACCTCATTCTCTTGTCTTGACTTATCTTTTATGCTAGCCGTTTTGCCAAGTTTGACCTAAGGAAGGAGGAAAGAGCACGAGGCCTTGCTTAAGCAACACCGGAGTGAGCCTCTTTCCCCTAGGGTTTTGATTCTAGGGCCCTGCCATTGCAGCACCTTAGAACCCTTCCCTCTCGTCCTTAGCCTTTTATCTCTTCAACTTTGCGTCCTCTCTTTAATTAACTCCATTTACCCTTAGGCACTGATCTCAGCTCCCCAACGTTGAAGTGATAGTGGCCAAACAACTCTTAAAACCTTTACAGTTTGAAATCCTAACTAACTACTAACCCTAATTAGGTTGACGTCACTCTTGGTTATTCCATCTTGATGCAACACTTTCTGTTGATAAGCAATTAGATGACGGTTAAGAGCATTTATTGAGTAAGGGATTGATTAAATACATTGTTGGCTACATCATCACAATATTTATTGATGAATTGATATTATTCCATTGCTATATTAATTGACATTGATCTCATTGATATCTATTGTTTTAATTGCTTATATATTGATATCAGATAGTTATATGAAGTACTAACCCATTGAATTATAGCCTACATATATTGTCTTGTTATTGTCTTGTTCCGGGCAGGTGTTCTCATTTGGGGCTACACTTCATCATTGGCTGTTTAGCCGGACTATCTGATCTTGGTGGTAATCTGTGAGGAGGGACTTTTACTTTGACCTTATACCTTGCCTCTTCAAACCCCAGGTTACTGGGGACGTCTCCCCTGGGCCTAACCTCCCTAAATAGAAAGAACCTCCCCATTGTGGTGACATTGGGTGGCGTAGGTTCCTGTTACGCCAGTTTGGCCTCTATCTTCTAGCCATCTGACCTAGCTACAAACTGTGCGATAATATTTTGGCGCCGTTGCCGGGGAACACTGAGTCAATTCTCCTCAAACGACAAATCTTTTCGGTAAGCCTTGCCTCAAAGACCTTCTCTTACAAGCTTACCTAGCGACTCCACTAGGGTGTTTTTCCCCTTTTCTTTGGTAGTTTCAAGTAAACTATCTGGCGACTCCACAAACTAGAAGGAGATTCAACAATCCTCCTTTGTCTTTCAGAAGGAAGCCTCCCTTAAACTCTCCTGTTGTCAAATCAACTTTTCGGGAAGAGCCTTCCTTTAAGAATCATGTCTATCTCTCAGACCGCTACAACAAACCCGACCAACAATCAAAGACAATGGTCATCTACCCTTTTTAGGCCGTTAGACATGTCAGCCATACCAGGCTACCCTAGGCAGATGCCACCCAATTATGAAAAGTGGTTGCCTAAATTCACCGGTACTGATGCAATCAGTGCCGAAGAGCATATGAGCAACTTTTGGGCATTCTTTCAGCTTCACCCCATCAGTGATGATGCTGAAGATTTGGTCATGAAGTTGTTCTCCACTACTCTCTATGATGCCTCAAGGCGCTGGTACCTCAGCCTTCCCGACGGAAGCATCAAAACCATGGATAGACTTGAAGAGGCCTTTCTCAAAAGATGGAGTATCAAAGAAGACCCTAACATGCTTCTCACATGACTGAATAGCCTTGCTAAATATGAAAATGAGTCCATTCAGGAGTTTCACTCCAGATTCGAGACATTGCTACAAAGAATTCCTGTAAGCCATCACCCGAAAGATGACTACCTTGTCCATATCTACATCAGATCTTTCAATGGCCAACTAGGGTATCTTCTTAGAGACAAAAACCCCCAATCCATTCAAGAAGCCCAAGAGCTCGCTACTAGGATAGAGGGGAACCTCCTTTCATCTAAAATTGAGCCTTTTGCTAACTTGAGGGGGAGAATAGACACCAAGCAGAAAATAGTACACAATGCTAAACCCTATGTCACACGGTTCGGGTTCGACAAGGATTAGGTTTGAATTTTCTGATAAAGTTCGAATAAGGTTTGGCTTCAGATTCGACTATACACATTTTTCAAAATATATATATATATATATATATTATAAACTTTTAATATATATTATATTAATATAAACTTTTTAGATATTATATATATTATAAACTTTTATAATATATATAATATATATTATAAAAATTTATAATATATATAAATGAATTATAATACAAAATTAAATATAAATGAATTAAGTTTTAAAATGAATTATAATACAAATTAAGTTTATAAATGAATTATAATACAAAATTTTATAACCATGAAAACTATAACCCGTAACCCTGCCGCCTTTTTTCACGAAATTCATGTCGACCCTGCACTTTTCTTCACGAAATTCGTGTCGACCCTGCGCTCTTCAATTCGTGTTGATCCCGAAGTAACTCATAACCCTGTCGATGCGAAGGCCCTTCTAACACAAAATAAAATGCGAATAGGTCACGCAGGTTTCGTGAGCTGCCGTACAATTTTCAAACTCAAACGATCAGCTCCTCCGTTTGTGGTCGATGGCGACCTACTTTGTTAATACCTGTGCCGAATTGGTATAAAGTTCGGGCCTAATTCGAAACTCAAATTAAATCGGACGAACCCGCCAGACTAGACCACTCATTTGCCGGCTGTATGGAGGTTCAAGAGCACATTTCACAGGTTGAACTAAACGAAACAAACATGAACCGAACCTTAGCCGAACTTGAAATTTTTTTTGAGGTTCGCCGAACTTCGAACCTCAAGGTTCAAGTTCGGCGAACCCTGTGACTTAGGCTGAACCTACTTCAGATCTATGTACCAGTATCAACAAACTACAAGCCTCCATGGATGGCATCATAAAGAATCAAGAAGAAATGATGAGCAGGATTGTCAGACTTGAAAAGTCTCAGATCCAAGCACCCAGGGCCCCGTTCAAAGAACAATTCCAGAAAGGGAACCAATTTTACAAGCCAAAGAATGAGCATGAAGTTCCAAATACCTTGGCCCCTACGAACGTTGTTGATGAAAATCCTTGGTGCCTGGAGTGTAGTGAAGCACATTGGGAGAATGAATGTCGTTATAACGCTGACCATCAACAAGTCAACAACATGGATTGCTTCATGGAGCTTCCTCAGATAAATATCATAGATATAGAACATCAAGAAGCCGTGCGGGAAGCAGCAAGGATGGCGGTAATAAACAACCTAGATCAAGAATCACGAGAAAAGCTAAAGAAACAAGAAGTTCAAGTGTACAGAAGGAAAAACTTGAAACAACCTGCTGCTGATCAGGCAAAGCCCCCGCCCTTAGAGACGCTTCTTCCCAAGACTTCCAAGGCTGGTAAGGTTGACCTAAATTTTGACTTCGAAGGGGCGTTATCAAAGATGCATGTGAATGTTCCCCTGAGAGAAGCAATCAAGATCCCATCCATTAAGTAACGCTTTGACACTTTCTTTTCGGGATCAAATGAACCTATGGACCCCCCTATTATGTTGCAAGCTGATCATTTCAGAGTCCAGTACAGTGAAAACCCGACTTTCTTCATGACTTTAACAATGAACAACAAAAATCTCAACAATTGCATGCTAGATACAGGTGCTGGTGCCAACATGATGTCTCTTAAGGTCATGCAACAAGTGGGTTTGAAGGTCACTAGGCCTTACAGGAATGTGTGTGGTTTCGAATCTAAAGCAATACCCACACATGGGGTGGTTGAAAATGTTGAAGTACGCTTGAAGGAATATCCAGAGAAGACAGTCCACATTGACATTGTGGTGGTTGATGTCCTAGACGTGTGGGGAATGTTATTATCTAGGAAGTTTGGCGTAATGATAGGCGGTTCCCTTGAGATGGACCTCACCTTTTTGCGATTACCTTTGAAAGATGGAATGGTGGGACGTCTACCCAATGTGCCGATAACTGGGGACCATGTGCAAGATATTGTCCATCCCACCAATAATGATAAAACGCAGGACGATATGATACAAACTCTTCAAAACTATTCTCCAGAAGACATGCCCTTTGCAACAGAAGAAGACTTTGATCAGATCGAATGGCCCAAGAAAGAAGAATACCAACAACTCCTAGATGAATTCAAGAACAAAGAAGTTGGGATGGTGAAAATATTAAAGAAAAATGAAGATGATGTACAAATCTGCTCGTCTCAATAAGAAGTCTTTACAGCAGAAGCCCACCCACCTCCCTCAGTACAATACACCAGGGTTGTCCAGGGAACAACCAAATACAAAGTCAAAAAGTATAAGGCGGGAGATATGGTATGGATGTGGGATACTCAAAAAGGAGAGCCAACTAATGTAAAAGGAAGCACACAATCGTGGCTCAGACCCTTCAAAGTTGGAATGGAATCAATTGATAATTCATACTACTTGTCCACTTTGGAAGGAAGAAGGCGCACATTACCTATCAACGGGCACCTACTTAAACCCCACCAAGGTGGGGGGACCCGACTTCACAGGTAAGTGAAGGTAAGTAGGCATTCTTCGTGTATTATACCATTTGCATTTCATGTTAGTTTGTTTTCACATTTGCATATTGATTGTTTTATTTTCAGTTATATATACGTATCTATATATGCGGGGTGGCAATACCACCCCACCTTTGTTACTGATGCCTCTATCGAGTTGAGCAGGTCTGCAGGTTATGCCAGAGATGCTGAGGTTCTCATGCGCTCTACGGTGAGCACATGTCCCCGAGTTGGAGCCAGATGTTATCCCCGATTTCTAGGGATAACTAGGAGATCATGTCTCGAGGCCCACAGGTCCTAGACATGGAGTATCGAGAGCAGGATTGACCTGAGCATGGCCCTGGAGGGCCCATCCTTCTCTTCTTTCATCAGATTCATCTTGTTAGCAGCAACAACATCCATCACCATCGGCCTGGTCTTGTATCAGAGAAGGCTCTTGTTCCATGAGGTAATTGGTCCAGGTATCATGGTATGTGTCACTTTTGATCATTATAACCTTTAGATATATGCATCTTACTCCTTTAATTTCTAACAACTGCTTGGATCTTACATTAGCCCACTTGACCATTGTTGAGAGGATTGACAGGGTGTCCTAGCAAGCCTGTACCCATAGGTTTTGGTTTGCCACCGGGGGGATTTCTGAAGAGCCATTGTCCGCTCCCATCATATCATCACTTTTTCATCTTATGCCTCGCTCATCTGTCCCATTCCCCTAGTCCGGACATTAGGATGATCTGTTTGTGGGGTTGCACCTTATCTCGTGGGAAGAAGGGGCTAAAGGCCTAGAAGGTAAAAGCAACTGGTAAAAGATAAAAGCCATAAAATGGAACCTAGAGATGCCTCGCCCAGGGATCCCCGAGAAGTCAATAAAAAGCCTCTCAGCAAGAAACAAGAGGGGCCCGAAGAAAAATAACAAAACAAGACCTAGCCAAGAGGATAGGGGGTCTCATCACGAGCTAGCCTATTATGTTCATGGTACCTAGCAGCATGACATTGCCACTATCTGGTTACCATGCCAGGGCAGTGACCTTTGGTTGCATGGCCAAGGGAAAGGGGGTCTCATCACGAGCCAACCTTATCATCTCTGTGAAAGTGCTTCTGGGTAACACTGTTAGCTCTAGTCACCACGCCAAGGCAATGTCCTCTGGTTAGTCCTTGAAATAAAAAAAAAGAAAAAGCAAATAAAGAAAAGAAAGAATAAAGGCAAGAAAGGGCTTGGAAAAATTGCATCCATGACGGGTACAGCTCGCCTTCTACAAAGGCACCCACAGGTAATATCATGCATCCCTGTCTCTCACTCTACCCATATGTTTGGACATACCTTATCCACATCACCTCATTTTACATGGCTTAGATGATACCCCTTGGACACTTTCCTTTCCTTATGGATACTAGCCCAATAGGGTGTCTTGTCTTTTTCTTCAGCCTTGTATTGTAGGTCTTTGTAATATCTTTGAGCTATTGGATGATATATCAGGGTTTTTATGCATATGTCTGATAATATTAATGATGAGACATGATTAACATTGCTATGATCCCTGTGACTAATGAGCCCATGGAGGGCGAAGTTTTTAATGTGCAGGACCATGCCCGACGGACTGGTACCACATGGACCGGTACACATGGGGAGATGATTAGTTCGGACCTCCATGGGGCTGAAGAGCCCATCAGATGGTTGCTGGGACCCCATCAGGGGCAGAGACAGGACAGTGTTTGACCGAGGTCTTGCACCGGAGAAGAGGACGTTTCATCAGGGGCACTTTGGCTGAGCCTGGCCTAGGGGGGTTGACCCACTTCCAGTGGAACGTTTCCCTTGGATGGCCCAGGACGTCACCTAGGAGCCATTGACATCACCTTGAGCGTGTGACAGTTTGACAAGGCAGCTGGCACGTGTGGCATGGTTGGGAGGCCCAAAGAGGGCCAACGTTTTGTCATTTTGTGATGCATTTGCCCTAAAAAGATCTCCCTCAGTAGGGCTTGACGTCTTGCTTATGCTCAGTTAGGGTTTTGATTTGACAATTTAATGTAAAAACAGTATAATTTTGGTTTGTAGCCTTGGCGGCTATTTTTAATGACCTAAATTTAATTAAAGGTCATGATACAGTATATATTGAGGAGTTTTATCTTCATTTTGACATAAGACATAACTCACTCTCCTAGTGAGATCTGATTTTTGCGCTCTTGTTGGGTATTTGGTCTTTTAAGTGAGGCGCACTTGTTGAAGGAAGGATTTTCTTGGCAGATTTTGGCATTTCTCTTGAAGGAAGGTTTACAACTAGGGTTTGCAATGTTATTTCTTGATGGTATGTAAGTGTTTTTTCTACAAAACTTCTTAATTGAATGGTTGTAGTGTTTTATTCTTGCGTTTATTATAAATTTTGCTGATTTTAAAACCCTAGGGGACAAACACACAAGTAGGTTGTTGTCTCATGTCCCCTAAAAGAGAAATTCTCAGCCATTGAAGAAGGAAGGAAGAGCCTAGCCATTGTTACACTCTTTTTACTTCTTCCCCTGTGCTAGCCGTGCCTTTTAAGAGTTAAGAAGGAGGAGACGTCCTAGCCCTAGGATATCTATACCTAGGGCCGTCCTGCTTCCAGGGTTTGGTGATAGGGCCTTGCCATTGCAACACTCTCCCTCACCTCACTCTCTTGTCTTGACTTATCTTTTATGCTAGCAGTTTTGCCAAGTTTGACCTAAGGAAGGAGGAAAGAGCACGAGGCCTTGCTTAAGCAACACTGGAGTGAGCCTCTTTCCCCTAGGGTTTTGATTCTAGGGCCCTGCCATTGCAGCACCTTAGAACCCTTCCCTCTCGTCCTTAGCCTTTTATCCCTTCAACTTTTCGTCCTCTCTTTAATTAACTCCATTTACCCTTTAGGCACTGATCTCAGCTCCCCAACGTTGAAGTGATAGTGGCCAAACAACTCTTAAAACCTTTACAATTTGAAACCCTAACTAACTACTAACCCTAATTAGGCTGACGTCACTCTTGGTTATTCCATCTTGACGCAACACTTTCTGTTGATAAGCAATTAGATGACAGTTAAGAGCATTTATTGAGTAAGGGATTGATTAAATACATTGTTTGCTCCATCATCTCAATATTTATTGATGAATTGATATTATTCCATTGCTATATTAATTGACACTGATCTCATTGATATCTATTGTTTTAATTGCTTATATATTGATATCAGATAGTTATATGAAGTACTAACCCATTGAATTATAGCCTGCATATATTGTCTTGCTATTGTCTTGTTCCGGGTAGGTGTTCTCATTTGGGGCTACACTTCATCATTGGCTGTTTAGCCGGACTATCCGATCTTGGTGGTAACCTGTGAGGAGGGACTTTTACTTTGACCTTATACCTTGCCTCTTCAAACCCCAGGTTACCGGGGATGTCTCCCCTGGGCCTAACCTCCCTAAATAGAAAGAACCTCCCCATTGTGGTGACATTGGGTGGGGTAGGTTCCTGTTACGCCAGTTTGGCCTCTATCTTCTAGCCATCTAACCTAGCTACAAACTGTGCGATAACAGGCCTAATAACATACTAGACTTAATATGACACCTAAATCCACCATCTTCGCCATCTAAAACGTGGTTTGAGGAAGGCAACAAAAGGTTGTAGGCCGGGGATGGTCTCACGGCGCGCGATGTCCTTTCTGGGAGTACTCGGATCTTTAGGGTTGACCTGTGAAGCTAGGGTAGGCCTCGTTGCCTCACTTCTTGAGCATCCAACAACCATTTGGTAATTGGGGGAGGAGGAGTTTGGTTTGACACCTAGTTAGGGTAATTCAAATTTTAAAATCTTTAAGTAACTCTTAACTCACTAAGCATTTAAACAACTTAGCTACATTGGTACATCTTATGGTCCAATACTTGCAAGCATAACTCTTTTTCAATCTTACATGCAAGTAACATTTCTTTTGCTTTGTGGAATAATTAACTAAGTGTCACTTTTGAGTATTGTTGAGCGCTTGTTCTTTCAAGCTTTCCATTTTATTTGTTAAGTGTTCTTTTTGGTGTGATCCCTCAAGAGATAGCACATCCCGTTTGAAGGCATCTTCTTGTTGGGTCTTGAGTGTTGTGGTTGCCATTGAAAAATAGTCCAATAGAGTAAGTGCTATTGGGGCATGCTTGGCTTAATGTGTTGATGATCTTCATGCTTTAAAATCTTTTATTTCCTGCACATTAAAACACATGGTTAACTTGCCTCTTTGTATCTTTATATCTTGTAGTTCTTAGATATTCTTGTTGTATCTATTGTATCATCTATTCATCTTGTATCTGATTGTGGATTTGTATCTAACATTGTTGTGAAGTAATTGTAATTTTGATATTGTTGTATATCTATCATTCATTATTGGTTGTAAGCTCCTTTGTAATCTTTTGTAATCTTTGTATTTTAAACCCCTCAAACATTAGTTGACCCCTTTGCCCAACCATAGGCACTAGTCTTAGTTGACTTAGGGAAGGGCTTGCTTGACATAAGTAGATAGTTGCATCTTGCATTGCTGCCTTTGCATCATAGGTTAGACTTCCCCCAACCTTTAGCTAACTAAAATCAACTCCTAGAACATCACGTAAATCATATCTAGTAACTAGGGTCTACCCCCCTTGGCTTCCCTAGGAGTAAGCCTAGACGGAAGAGGTTCAAGCCAAAGTGACAGCATGGGCTTAGAACCTAGGCATTGTGCCTCCAAGGACACACTAAGTGAGCAGGGCTTAGCTCACGTCTGCAAGTGTGTATAAGGACAACAACAAGACCCAACACACAAGTGCATGGGTAAGGGCAAAGCCCACTACATTGAGGTGATCTCAGATGATGAGGGGGATGAAGATTTCGGCCACCTATGGAACATGGAGGCCGAAACTCTACGACAGACAGAAGAGGAGGATTGCTAGTCACGACCCTACAACAGATGAGAAGGTAACCATTGCATCCATCAGTAGGGTACCTAAATTCAACACCTTCAGGATGAGAGGAGTGCTACAGGGGCAGAAGGTCTCAGTTCTCATTGATGGAGGTGCCTCACACAACTTCATTGACTCAACATTACTGCAAAGAAGGCACATACCGACAGTGGAATTTGAGGGATTTCGTGTGGAAGTAGCAGGTGGACACACCATGCTTTGTGATAGGTACATCCCAGGGATGAAACTTACCTTGGGCAAACATGATTTGGCACAGGATTTCTATGTGATGGATCTTTCTGACACCAACATCATCCTAGGAGTACAGTGGCTTAGTACATTGAGGTCAATCACCACAAATTACAAAACCATGGAAATGTCTTTCATAGAAGAAACAAGGAAGAAGGTGGTTCTTAGGGGTATGACAGGCAAGCTACCAAGGGTGGTGACAACAAAGCGCATGGAGGCCATCTTCCGAAGAGAAGACATCACTTATGCAATAGAATGCAGAATTTCAGTCAGAGTAGACAAAAAGGGGGAAACACACTATGCACTAGAGATCAAGAAAATCATGGATAGGCACAACAAGGTCTTTGAGCCTATACCACTAGGGGCACCACCAGATAGGGGGTTTGAGCACATCATAGAGTTGGAGGAGGGTGCGAAACCTGTCATCACAGTCCTTACAGGCACCCCAAGAAGTACAAGGACGAAATTGAAAAGGCAATTAAGGAGTTGTTGGATATGGGTCACATCAGGCCGAGCTCCAGTCCCTTTGCATCTTCAGTAGTGCTAGTGAAAAAGAAGGATGGAACAATGCGCATGTGCATTGACTACAGGGCTCTAAACAAGAAGACCATCAAAAAAAGATATCCCATCCCACAGATTGATGAGCTATTGGATGAGCTCCATGGGGCAGTATATTTCACTAAGATTGACTTGCGCTTCGACCATCACCAGATAAAGATGAGGGAGCAAGATATTTCCAAGACTGCTTTTCGATGTCACTATGGACATTATGAGTTCCTAGTCATGCATTTTGCGCTGACTAATGCACCAACCACCTTCCAATCGTGCATGAGTCATTTGTTCAACAAGCAACTAAGGAAGTTCTTATTAGTCTTCTTTAATGATTTACTGATCTATAGCAAGACTTGGGAGGAGCACCTTCAGCATGTGGAATCGATTTTGACTATTATGGAGGAGAAATTCTTATATGCCAAGGAGTCTAAATGTGAATTTGGGATGACAGAGGTCTTTTATTTAGGACACATTATTGGACTGAAGGGGGTACAGGTATATCAAGAAAAGATACAAGCCATCATTGACTGGCCCACACCAAAGACACTCGCTGAGTTGAAGGGGTTTTTGGGCATCTTCTGCTATTAGAGGAGGTTTGTCAAAGGCTTTTCTCAACTTTGTGCACCTTTGACCGATTTGACCAAGAAAGGGGCCTTCAAATGGAACCTAGAAGCACATGCCACCTTTGAAAAAATGAAGAAAGTAATGAGTACATGCCCGGTATTGGCCTTTCCAGATTTCTCACAACCCTTCATAGTGGAGTGTGATGCATCAGGGGAAGGCATTGGAGCCGTACTTATGCAAAACAGGCACCCAATTGTCTATGAAAGCCGAAAGTTGAGAGGTCCTGAGCTCCTCTACACCATCTATGACAAAGAAATGCTAGCCATCATGCATGCATTGGCTAAGTTCAGGTAGTATTTAGTTGGGGCAAAATTTGTAGTGAGGACAAATCACAACAGCCTCAAGTACTTCCTAGACTAGAAGGACTTGAATGAAAGGCAAAAAAGTGGGTGAGAAAAATCCAGGTATATGACTTCGACATAGAATTTGTCAAAGGGAAGAATAACGTGGTAGCAGACGCTTTGTCCAGAAGACCATCGGTTTATGCCATGACCGATATTTCAGTGGATTGGAAGGCCCACCTCTTGGTGGAATATTCAAAGAACAAATTTGCTTGTGAAGTAATGGATGGGTAGGTGATAGATGACAATTTCAGGATTATGGATGATATCATATACTACAAGGGCCGAATTTTCTTGGTTCCCGAATCAGTCTTCAAGACCAAAGTGTTACAGGCATGCCACGATTCACCAGTGGCAGGGCACCAAGGGTTCATCAAGACGTACAGATAAGTACGAGAGAGGTTTTCTTGGAAGGGTTTGAAAGAAGATGTGATGAGCCACATCAAGGAGTGCAACACTTGCTAGGCCAACAAAGAAGAACACACTCACCCAGCAAGACTACTACAACCACTTCCCATTCCGGAGCAGAAGTGGGAGAACATATCCATGGATTTCATCACAGGGTTGCCCAAGGTACAGGGCAAGGACTGCATTTTCGTAGTGGTGGACAGGTTGACAAAGTTTGCACACTTTTTTTCCATTGCCACAGATTTCAGTGCAGCATAGGTTGCAGACCTATTCTTCAGGGAAGTTTTTAGATTGCATGGGATGCCCAAAACCATAGTGAGTGACATGGATAGCAGGTTCATGAGCACTTTCTTGCAGGAGCTCTTCTAACTAGTAGGTACGACCCTGACACCTAGTACCAGTTAGCACCCGCAGACGGATGGCCAGACAGAGATAGTCAGCAAATGGGTTGAAGGCTACCTCAGAAAATATGTGGCAGGACAACATAAGGCATGGGTCAAATGGCTTCACTTGGGGGAATACTGTTACAACACCACTCATCACATGTCCATTGGTATGCCGTCATTCAGGGCCTTGTACAACTATGACCCTCTCTCCTTTGTAGAGATTGCCTTTGGAGACCACAGGGCTCCCATGGTTCAGGACTGGATTCAGTAGAGTCAGGACATCCTCAGAGAATTGAAGGATCACCTACAGAGGGCACAGAATCAACAGAAGGTACAAGCAGACAAGCACAAAGTTGAGGGCACCTTTGAGGTTGGTGACTTGGTTTATTTGAGGCTCCAACTGTACTGACAGGCATCTATTAAGAGAAGTGGTGCAGAGAAGCTCCAACCCCGTTTCTTTGGTCCATATAGAGTCAGCAGGAGGGTAGGAGCAGTAGCTTATGAGTTGGATCTACCACAGGGCAGCAAAATACATAATGTCTTTCATGTTTCGTGTTTGAAGAGGGCCATCGGCAAGCATATCACTCCTATCGAGGAATTGCCACCCATGGATGAAGAAGGATAGTTGGTACTGATAGCAGAGGAGATAATTGAAGTCAGGGAGAGGAAGCTAAGGAAAAGAAGCATCAAAGAATATTTGGTTAAGTGGAAGAATCTACCTGTGGAGGATGCCACATGGGAAGGGGAGCAGTTGATCCAGGAGATAGGTTCAAAATTGCTTGTGGGCAAGCAATTTCTAGCAGGGAAGACTATAATGTCCCCCACCTCTTGATGAAGAGGGTTGGAGAGACTCAATAGTCTAGCTTTCCCCACTAGGCTATAGTCTCAGGCATATTGGGGATAAAGTCAACCAAAATCATGATATTCTAAAGTTCAGTTGACTTTATGGAAAAAGGGTAACTCAACGAGGAAAAATATGAGTTAGGTTAAGAGTTAACCTTAGGGGTAAACTAACTCAATGGAGGAATAGATTGGAGCTATAAAGGAAAGGGCAGGGCACACTCCTCATTCATTCTGGATTATTATCTTATTTGCATTGGAGCTCTTGAGCACAATCAATTTTGAGGGTTTTGAGTCTAAAACCCTAGAGATCAACTCGGTGGTGAAAGATCGCACCTTCCTTGATCCAGGCTTGGTCTCGGAGGTGAAATAATCTATCTACACCATTCTACAGTGTTGCAGGTTGGTTTTACAGGCAGTTTCCAGGCTAGGGCGCAACCCAGGGGGTTTTCCAACTAGGGGGTGCACCATCTGGGAGATATTGGTTTGATCTGGAGGAAGCAGGAGGCATTTGGGAAAAGTAACACCTGGGTTCTCTTCGCAGGGTCTTTGACATCATTCATGGTCTATTTTAGAGGAATTTATCCTTGCAGTTTATTTCTATGAGCTTGGCACGAATTAGAGAGAAGGAGGGCGCATTGCAGAAAGTTTTCAGTGTTTGGAGGCTCAAATCTTCATAGGTTGGCTTGAGACTTCATCTTGATAGCGATGGCCCAATCTATGATCTGGTGGATTTTGGTGGCATTTGGAGGTTCCTAGAGGGGAGAATGTACCCTCTTTGACTTTATCAAACCAGGGAGGGCACAATCCAGTTTAGGGATTGTCTATTTGGAGAAGCAACATTTCTCAGATTAACTTGAGATTGGATCCAGAGGTTTCTATCAGCCCGATCTACATTCTGGGTGAGTTTTGGAGGTTAGGAAAGGATGGGTCGAAACTTGAGGTTTTGGTAGCATCCAAAGCAGGGCGCAACTCAGTCAGTTAGGGAGGTTTGACAATGCATTGACCAGGTTCTTCGATCTTCAGTCAGATCTTCTTGTTGGTGGCCTATGGAGGCTTGGATCTCTTATCTTACAGCCTTTGGGAGGCATTTATCTTTGTATTGTTCTTATTGTATCGGCTGGCAACCCATTTTGTTATTATTGGTGCTTTCTTCCAGATCTGCAGATCTCTTGTATACGGGGTCTCCTTAATATCTAAATAAAGGTCAGATCCGACATTGTTGATTCTCTACTGCTGTTCTTATATTTCTTGTCTTGTTTATGATTGTATGCTTCATATCTATCGGTCTATCAACATTGAATAATCCCATACACATCATTATGGATGCACCTGCAAATACATGAACAAACATAACAAACAGTAAACAGTTAGTGTTTTGAGCAAAAAATTTGGCTCAGGAACATTACATAAAACCACTTTATAAACCCTAGGGGCCAACTTTACAAATACCACCCATATAAATATGGTTTGACCAATCCACAAAAGGGGATTTGGTCTTATACAATGCTTGACATGATCAATCCACCAAAAGGGGATTTGATCTATAAGATAATAACTTAATGATAATTAGAATATTCTTCGAGGTTACAATATTCCAACACTCCCCCATAACGAAAAGGGTATTCTGCTGACATAACCCAATACAACATCATCAGGAGAGAGGGCAACATCATCATCAACATATGGAACACTGACTGGCACATCTACAAATCATCAGAAGTTTTTCTCATCATCAATATCATCATCGTTCACAGCATGGAGCTGGAGTAGCATCATCATCATCATCAACATGAAGCTGAAACATCAACATTAATATCATGAAGCTAGTACAACATCATCAACAACATGAGGCTGATACAACATCATCAGGCGGCAACAGAATGAGGCAAGTGCAACAACATTTTGTGGTACTCTAACAGACAGTCCTTACCAGACCTTCGAGATCTGCCCAGGAATCATAAGATTCCCTAGGATATAAAATACTAACAAGCTACCACGTGGTACTCTGACAGACCGTCCTTACCGAACCTTCAAGATCTGCCTAGGAATCATAAGATTCCCTAGGATATAAAATCCTAATGGAGCTACCACCACTGACCACAGTTGGCATATACATGCACAGGTACTTTGACAGATCGTCCTTACTGGACCTTCGGGATCTACCTAGGGATGATCAATCCCCTAGGATATAAAATCCTAATGGAGCTACCCGTTGTTGGTCATGATACTATAGTATCATCAACATCACTCCCCCTTTCGAGGGAGGTCCTTTTGGACAACACCAAGCTTGTTTCGAAAGTACTCAAACTTCACNCCTAACAAGCTACCACGTGGTACTCTGACAGACCGTCCTTACCGAACCTTCAAGATCTGCCCAGGAATCATAAGATTCCCTAGGATATAAAATCCTAATGGAGCTACCACCACTGACCACAGTTGGCATATACATGCACAGGTACTTTGACAGATCGTCCTTACTGGACCTTCGGGATCTACCTAGGGATGATCAATCCCCTAGGATATAAAATCCTAATGGAGCTACCCGCTGTTGGTCATGATACTATAGTATCATCAACATCACTCCCCCTTTCGAGGGAGGTCCTTTTGGACAACACCAAGCTTGTTTCGAAAGTACTCAAACTTCACACGAGACAAAGGCTTGGTCAATACATCTGCAACCTGCTCCTCTGTGCCAACATGTTGGAGCTTTATAGCTCCCCTCTGCACCATATCACAAATGTAGTGATATCGGATTTCTATGTGCTTCGACTTATCATGGAACACTGGGTTCTCCGTCATCTTTATGCAACTCTGGTTATCACATAGAATCACAATGGCTTCCATCTTTAGGTCAAATAGACCTGTCAACAACTTCCAAAGCCATATGGCTTCACAACTGGCGGAACAAGCTGCAATGTATTCCGCTTCTGTCGTGCTGAGAGCAATATTGGATTGCTTCTTGCTTTGCCATGAAGTCATGGCTCACCCCAGACTGAAACATCCTGAAGTGCTCTTTCTATCAGAAGCACTTCCAGCCCAATGTGAATCAGTATAACCATACAGTCTGAAGTCATGATCTCCAGTGTAACAGAGACCATAATCCAATGTACCCTTAAGATATCTCATCACATGCTTTGCAACTACAAGGTGAACACGTCTGAGCTCCACCAGATACTGACTCAAGGTGTTCACATTAAAACATATATCTGGCCTGGTATTCGTCAGATACATCAACAATCCAATAATCTGTCTATATAGATAGCATCAACCAATTCCGACGAAGTATCAACCAGGAGCTTCAAATTTGTTTCCATGGGTGTGTTCATGGATTTACATTCCAACATGTCAAATCTCTTTAGTATTTCAACTGCATACTTCCCTTGGTTAAAAAAGATCTTCTCTGGGCTCTGCCAAACTTCAAGACCTAAGAAATAATGCATTTGACCTAGGTCTTTCATCTCAAACTCTGCAGCGAGCTTCCTCTTGCAATCTGTGATGAACTTTTCTTCTCCTGTCAAGAATAAATCATCTACATATAGTAGTAATATAACCGGCTCATCATTCATAACCTTGAAGTAAAGGTTAGAATCAACTTTAGTTTTGGTAAAGCCCAAGCTCGTTAGAAAACTATCAATTCTGCCATACCAAGCTCTAGGAGCTTTCGTCAACCCGTACAAAGCTTTCTTCAACCTGCAGACACGAGTCTTTCTATCTTCAACTTCAAACCCTTGTGGTTGTTCTATATACACTTCTTCTTCAGTAACACCATTTAAGAAGGTTGTTTTCACATCCATCTGGTGTAACTTCCACTTCATTTTGGCTGTAAGAGCTATGATGGTGATGATAGAAGTGTATTTGGCTACAGGAGCAAATGTCTCTTCATAATCAATACCTTCCTTTACAGAAAAACCACGAGCCACAAATCTTGCTTTATGTTTTTCGATACTTCTGTCTGTTGCATGTTTTATCTTGTATATCCACTTGGAAGATACCACATCTTTGTTCTTTGGTCTGGGAACTACTTCCCATACATCATTCTTTATAATCGACTGGTACTCTTCTGTCATGGAATCCACCCATTCTTTCTTCTGAATGGATTCTTCAAAGCAAGTAGGTTCCTTTTTTATGAGATCACACATCAAGGTCATGTAACTGGAGAATGTCTTAGGTTTCTTGCTTTGTCTCATGGTTCCTTCTGGGGCACCATACTTCTCTGCATCTTGAATAAGTTCCCTTGCCCAAGCTGGCTTTCTCTTGTGAGAGATCGTCATCTGGGGAGGTTCTTGAGATTCTATCATATCATGATCATCAGGGGTAACTGTAACTTCCTTTACTGGTTTTGCAACTCTGGGAGCTACAGGTTCTTCTTCATATACTTCTTCAAGATGGCATTTCCTTGATCTCTTGAGTGCTGCATCTTCATCAAAGGTTACATCTCTGCTGATCTCAATATGATGGTAACCTGGTATGTAAATTCTGAAGGCCTTAGAGACCTCATAGTATCCAACAAATATTCCCTTCTTTCCCGAGGGATCCAACTTAGTTCTCTTTTCTTTTGGAATGTGTACAAATACTGGATAACCAAATATTTTGAGATGACTTACTTGTGGCTTCTTTCCGGTGAACATTTCTTCGGGGGTTTTGAATCCAAGTGCACTATGGGATAATCTGTTTTGGACATAAACTGTTGTTCTTGCTGCTTCAGCCCATAAGTGCATTGAAAGATCTTGATTGTGAATCATAGTCTTTATTGCTTCCATAATTGTTCTATTCTTTCTTTTTGCTACACCATTTTGTTGAGGATTATAGGGAGTGGTGAGCTCCCTCTTAATCCCGACATATTTGCAAAAGCTTCCAAATTCATTTGAGGTGTACTCTCCTCCATTATTTGTCCTGAGTATCTTGATTTTTCTTTTGGAGAGGTTTTCTACCAAGGTTTTGAATTCCTTGAACTTTCCGAGTACTTCATCTTTTGACTTCAAGAAATAAACCCAAGTCTTACGAGAGTAATCATCAATAAATTATATATAGTATACATACCCGCTTAGAGAGGTTGATGGCATTGGACCACATACATCTGAGTGGATGAGTTCCAAGATTCCTTCTACTTTACTGTCGCTCTTTGGGAAAGGATTCTTTATATTCTTTCATTGTGCACATCCCTTGCATACACCTTCATGATCAACCTTAAATTCTAGTAACCCTGTAACTACCTTGCTTACATATGGTAAGGCTTTGTAGTTGATGTGAGCTAGTCTTCTATGCCAAAGTTCACAAGGACTTTCAGTAGAGTGAGTTAAGGCTACATCTGAGTGACCTTTTAACTTGTACAGACCTCCTTCTTCTGTACCAATAACAACTGCATCTTCTATAGTTTTTCCTTTAGGCCACATAAGAACTTCACCATCTATGAATGCAACCCTGAAACCTTTCTTATCTAGGGATGAGATAGAAAGTAAGTTCTTTGTCAAACCTGGTACATAGAGTACATCCTTCATTCTCATCGGAGTTCTTGAACCTAGTTTGTAGGTGGATTCTCCCATTCCTTTGATAGGGTACTAATAATCATCTCCAAGTGACTTTCTGGGAGAAGTCCTTTTTTGTAAGGCTAGAGAGAATGTCTTTCTGACCTGTCATGTGCTTAGAGACACCGCTATCTATGAGCCAAGTATCCTCTCCAGGTGTCGCAGATCTTGAGAGGGCGGAAAACAAAACATAATCTTCAATTTCTTCTTTAGTCAACTTCTTAGGTGGCTCATCATCTTCAGCTGCATGGGCATGATGTCTTTTGTTATTTCTCTTCTTGTATTCTTCTTTTCTGGCAAGATAGTTCTTAGCAATGTGTCCCATCTTATCACAATGATAACATTGATAAGAGGAGAAGTCTTTTCCCTTTCTTTGACCCTTATGATATTTCTGGAATCTCTTTGGAGGGTGAGATTCTTTATGAAAATGGGTCTCCTTTTGGAAATGAGACCATTTCTTTCCTCCTTTAGCATGAGCAACTAGGGCTTGATCTTCATCCCTTAATAGTATAGCTTCTCGGTTGACCACTTTTGCTTCTTCTTGAACACATTCTTCCCATAGACTGTCAAATTGGAGTTTCTCTTTTCTTGCACAGATAGTTTGGATGAAGGCATCCCAAGGTCTTGTGAGACCATTAAGAGTTGTCATTATGAGTTCATCTTCGTCTAAGTTGTCTCCAATTACTTCTAACTGTTCCTTGAATTGAGAAACCCTAGAGAAGTAGTCTTGAGCTGTTTCTCCTTTCTGCATCTTTGTATTCTTGAGTTGGGTTCTCAGATTCATCTTTTGGTTGATGTTATTTCCTTCATACATTCTGGTTAGGGCATCAAACATATGTTTTGGAGTATTCTTAGAAGACACTTGAGGGATTAAGTGGTCTTTAATGGAATCTGCAATTATTCTTTTGGCCTTAATCGTATCCTTCTTGTACTTCTCTTTGGCTGCTTCTTCTTCGGGTTTTGGTGCATTTTCTTTTATGAATTTTGGAAGGTCATTCTCTTCAAGAATGAGTCCAGTTTTGTATTTCCAGGCACATAAATTTTCCACACCTTCTAACTTGTCAACAAGCTTGGTGCTTGCAGACATCTTGACTTGGAGCTAGGAAAATGACCAGAAAATGAATCTGAACTTACTAGTAGATGCACTGGGCTAAGGCGAGTTGGCTAGAGCTGACTGTTTAAGAAAATTCCAAGTTTTACCCCTTGAAACTTGACCTACGCATTTTTGGACTGGTACTTCCGGTACTGATTTTGGTTCCCTGGTTTTCTGGTATCAGTCAAAACTAGGGTTTGACTTTCTGGAGAGTCTGGCCACTAAAAAGGTGCGCTCAAGCTGCTAAAGGATGCGCTAGGGTAGGGCGCACTTCCCTAGATGGTTTTTGGTTAGAAATTCCTCTTCGGTAAAAAGCCCTGATTTCCTTGTACGACAACAATGACGTTTTAAGATACCCAGTGAAAGGTGCTCTATTCAGTCAAGCTCTGATATCATGTTAAGTTTAGAGCTACTATTAGGTTATTTTCAATTTACTAGAGCATTCAATACATTTCCAAAACAACAACATAAACAGGATCACTGAAAGAAACACAATCACAAGGTACACAACATTTTATCCTGGGAAACCCTCATGGGGAAGAAAACCCAGTGAAACTTCCTCAATAATAGATTGCCAATACAATGCCAAGACTAAGACCAAACCACCAAGAATAAACTAGGATTGAGCATGTGCCTCTCTTCTCCTTCTTCCTTCAACTGCAATTGTCTTCAAAAGATGCACACTAGATGACTGAGTGAGTGAATGAATAAGTGAGGCGCCATCCTCACTTATAAATACTAGTTGAGGAGGCGCTTAGGGTTATGTCTCTTCACTTACTAGGGCTGACTTCTTCCAAGAGTGGTTAAAACCACTTTATAAACCCTAGGGGACGACTTTACAAATACCACCATATAAATATGGTTTGACCAATCCACAAAAGGGGATTTGATCTATAAGATAATAACTTAATTATAATTAGAATATTCGTCGAAGTTACAATATTTCAACAGACCCCACTCGAAATACTGAAAAATTTAAATTAGAATATATAAAACTTGAAACATAAATGATAAATCATTGAAATTTTATAATCTTATACATAACAATGTAACATAATAATTCATAATGCTTAAATCATCTATAGACTATCACCATTGTATTTCTCATTATATTTAGCAATTTGAAAAATTAGAAGATAGGATTGTCTTTCGAACCTTGGAGGCAAAGTTATATTTTCCTCGATACATTTTTGCTAAAATCATGACAGAGGAGTTCAACATTCAACATCACCAACATCGAGGTACATAGAAGGCTTGTTGCTCTTGATTAAATGTCGATCCCATACCTCCATACATGATAGAATCCAATGGAAATGCTACACTTTGGGTAATCCCGAAATCTTGAAAATTGTTAAGTCTATTGAATTTTGAATGGGATGTGAAATTTTACTTCATCCATATGAAATTCGATGAGGTTGGAACCACTCTCAAACATCTTGAAACTATTAATGGTAATGTTAAAAATTTAAGTAAAAATTGACATTCTCTTTTATCTTTGCACTTCAAGAATTTAACATTACTAGTAATTACCAAGGAGGGGGGGTTCAAAACAATGGGCATTGGTAAAAAGGGAGCGTGGGAGCATCTCTTTTTTTGAGGGGGACGTTTCCCTAATGCATTTCCTTGTGCCCCCCCAAAAAGGGGAGGTGGGGGAATATCCCTCTTAGAGTACCCATATCCTAAGAGCATGGGGGCGCGCCCCCGACCCTTGGGAATGTGTCCTTGTGTAACACTATTACTTGGAGTTTATTTGAGGCTTTATTGTGGAGTGCTCCTCTCTTTGACATAGATTTCAAGGTGTGCATGCATTATTCTATTTTTTGTTGGAGGATGGCACACCTTTCTAGGGTGCAACTTGTAGAAAATTAGTAACAAAAGCACACTAACATACATAGAGCTTTTGTCACACACTTAGCAAACTTAGATTTCTGACTTAAATGAAAATAACCCACATCACAGTTATACTTCAAAAGCAGAAACACACATTACTAAGCACATTTGCAGCGGAAAAATAACAATGAACAACAATCACATAATCATGTGCACACCCAGAAATTTTGGCAATCAGCCAGGGAAAACTCCAACTTGGGGAAACCCACCCAGAGAGATTTTATTATCAGCTTCAGGAATAAATTACAAGCTACAACAGTCAATAATGGAAGCAAGAGACAACTTACAGGCACTAAACAGTTCCCCCCCCCTTTTCTGTCTAGAAATCCATGCCAAATCCGTACTGTTGTACGACCCTCTCACTGAACAACAACTAAATAAATGTGCCAAAAGTCTGCTGTACATACTGTCCAGAGCTGTCCTTCTGCAACAAAGAAAACCCCTAACACACCTTGAAATTCGAGCCAACAAATAGCCTCAAAATCTGTGCTTGTTCTCCTTGTTGTATGGACTGTACGGACCTATACAGTACGACCTCCAAAACTTCACACAGAAAACTCACTTGGGAAATGTGCCCAATATCTCTTGAAAACTGTGCCAAACCTAGCTGCAAACAATTTCTTCCTTACTCTCTCAAAATCTCTCAAAGCTTGTCTTGCACACTACCCTAGGCTTACTCTTATGACCTGAAAGTGACTTTTCACCTTCCCCATCTCTAAATCCAATGGCCAAGATCTAATCTTGCCATTACAAGATCAAGGGACATGATTCATTCCCTCCAAAATAAATCACTTATATTTATTAAAGTAAAATTACACCTTATGACATAAAGTCACTTTAATAAAATATTAGAAATGACACTTTACAAAAAGTCTCTTTAATAAAAGAGTCACTTTATTACAACTTTATAAAAGCCTATTACAAAGTCAAGTGAGTAGTAGTGCAAATGCAAGGTCACTTTTGCATACAAGACAAAACATGCGGAGTACCTCCCGAGCTATAAAAGCTAACACTCCCTCTTAGAAAGGGATGTACTCGTTGCCATCACCATCACCTGGTCTTGTCCTCTAGTCCATCACACTGTTTGCAGTAGGAACTCCCTTTGAACCTGGATCCAACCTCAACACCTACACAGAACTCGAACCTAAAGACCTCCTGCTGGAAACCACTATGAACCCTGAGCTTCTAGGAAAATCCACTCCACCCTGATCTTATGTCCACTCACACCAGTTGATCCTCCTATTGGTGCTCATAAGAGACTTTCTCTCTTCCCTCAGATATCGAGAATGAATCCTTAGTCCCACTGTAGTCTCAAGAGCCTCATGCTCCTCATCCGACTCATCTCCAATTGTAGGTTGTCCTCGCACAACATACAACCTATCAACCTGATCACCAATCAAATGTGGATTGACCAGGTCCGCTCTCTCTCTGTAGATAAAGACATGTCCACCCTTGAACAATGTCGCATATCCAACATCTCCTAATGCTGACACCGAGAGCAGGTTAACCCTCAGCCCTAGTATAAACAAAAATCCATCAACCTCTAGGAGTTCTCCAAACTTGAGTTGGAATCTAACCCTTCCAACTCCACGAATTGCTCGTGCCATTCCCACTTCACTTTCAACTAGTCGGTCTAGACCTGTCTTTGTGATATCGAGGAATATACACCATATTTCTGTCATATGACATGAGGCTCCACTGTCAATGATCCATCTACTGTCACTCACAAATCCAGTACTCTCGACACTTGAAACGAGAGTGAACAAGGAGTATTCCCTATCAAACTTGGCTGCAAAATCCTCTATTGCTGCTGTCATCGCTGCAACTAGCCCTTCCTCCTGTTAATGTTTATGCCATTATTATAGTTCTTTGCATTTCAATAGATAAGAACAATATAAGAACAAGATCACTGAGAAATACACATTCACAAGAGACACATCATTTATCTTGGGAAACCCTCTAGGGGAAGAAAACCCAGCAAAAACTTCCTTATCATAAATTGCCAATACAATGTTCAAGAGATAACTCAAACCAATACAGATAGTCCTCTCCAAAAGATGCACCACTCTTCTCCTTCTCTCCTACTGGTAAGTTGCAGCTTGCCTCTTAAGAATGAGCAAGTGTGTTGTGTGATAAAGTGAGGCGCTAGCCTCTCTATATATACAAGACTGGCACGTGTGAAGGGTTTTCACTGGCAGGGCCGACCTCTCACTCTGGGTGGGTAAACCCACCTTTAA
>JASDQU010010770.1:340478-352700 GCA_032191745.1 Picea mariana | reverse complement strand
GTTATAATTTGAATTTGGTTAAAAAAAAAAAAAACAATTAATATACCACTCAAAACCAAAAAAATCTTAAAAATTTATGATTTTTAATAGCTGCTAATTGTGGATTGAGAGCAGAGTAGAAGGATTAAGAGCAGAGTAGAAGCATATCTGTGTAACAAAGGAATATATCTGCAAAACAAAACAAAACAAAGAGAATATATGGCGAAAGAAAAGTCACAACAGTACACAGTGGAAACCTATGGCTTTGAGTAACAATCTACAATGGATTTTGTTTCTCTAACATCGATGTGGAGTTCCTTATGTGTGAAGCCACAAACAAAAATTCCTATAGGATCTTAATCAAACCAAATCAAATGGAATAGTTGGGCCACTTGAAAGGGTTGGAGAAGACCAACTGAAGCAATGTGCCTTTGGTTATTTCTATATGAAAATTATTTGCTAAGCCTTAAGTTTCAAAATTAGATACATTTTTATAATAAATGAAAAAAAATGAAACAGAATTTCCAAATTTCTTTATTCATTTATCTATTTCAACTAATTTTTATACTTATATGATAAATTCATTGAATATATAAAAGAATAACAATAAAGAACCAACAAAGAGATGGAGGTAATAAAGAACCAACAACAAAGAGTGTAGGTAAATGGAAAAAAAATTAAGGAAAAAAATAAGTTATTATAAACATGAAGATGATAATCATTGTTTATAACATTTGAAAGTTATATTTTAATTTTAATTTTATTAGTTTGAGGGATAAATTTTAGATCATATTTAATTTAAATTTTAAATAAAATAATAAAATCTTATTTATTCTTAATTTTATGTCGAACTAGAAAATGATCCTCAACCTGCATATTCAAGTGATGAGAACGCATTCACAACTAAACAGAAGCTGCTGGCAGTTATGGGTAGAACAATGTTCATCACAGGCCCACTCTGTTTTTGAAAAGACGCCAATTAATCGCTCACATTTTATCAGTCCGTGCAAACTGAAATAACATAAAGTTTTGTCATGTGAATATTTTTCAATATTTTCTTCAATGTGCATCCAATGGTAGATATTGACTTGTACTTTTCAATTATTTAAGTGATAAGATAAAATTGAAAATGAATATCTACTCAAAAATGATACCATGTATTTTGCCTTGTTATAATTTTCAACCCTCTTCTTTATTTATAATAATTTCATTTTAATTTTTAAAATTTAATATATTAAATTATTCTCTTCTCTATTTATAATAATTTCATTTTAACTTTTAGAATATAATATATTAAATTATGTATTATTTGTAAATGTGGTTTAGTCAAAAAAATCTCCCATTGGTGCCATATGACTGAACCACTAAAATTTGCTTAATTTTTGAACAAAACCTATCGCCGGAAAATAGAAAAATACTTCAATTTCAAACCACATGTACGTCAAACGACCCGTTTCTAGAAGGTATATAATGCTTGCGTTAGCTGTAGCGACAGATGCCCTGAACCTAATGGCAGTCACTCTCCATGAATCTTTCAATATTAGCTTTAAGACAAACGTTTCTGTACGAAATGGACAAACGAGCGTTACGACACAAGCAGATAAGGTCGGCGGCCAATATCCATCCATTGGATGTTGTTGAGGCAGATGGATTGTAGGTAATTGGATCTGAAAACAATTCAGATCTGATCGTTTATAATCCACCTAATGCTGAGTAGCCAACTGGATATTGTTATGGGAAGGTAAATTTGTGGGTAGAAATTTGATGTTTATATTTTTAAGAGTTAAAACCATAAAAAAATATTTATAGTATAATTTAAGAGAAAACAATAAAGTCATAAAATGTGATATTTATCCATAACTTTATGTAAAATTAAAAAAAAAAATCGTTCTTAACTATATATAAAATATATTTAAATGAAATAAAAATTATAAAATTTTTGTTACATATCCCCTTTTTATTGGTGTTCTTATTGAGGGAGCAAGTTTTTTTTAGCCTTTTTTTTTCATCTCCATTAACTTGGATCTCTTGAGATCCTTTAATGCAGTTTTATTTCTCTTGAATAACTCTACATTATCACATTTGAAAGGATTTATCTATATTAGTCATTGACCCTTACTCATAAAGCTCATTAGCTTTAATAAAAAAAAGCACCTCAATTCATCCTTTAAAAGCTAGATCCTTCGAATGGTGACATCTTTCAATATGCCCTAATAAACCATTAGGGTTGTTCAAAAGATTAAACGAAACACATCTTTCAATATGCCTTGATGAACCATTGCGACTCTTCAAAAGATAAAAAAGGAACAACTTGTGATATGTCCCAATGTTTAAAAGGGGATATCTTTCAATATGCCTTGATGAAACATTGGGGCACTTCAAATGAACATCTTTTGATATGCTCTAATGAACCATCAAGGATCTTCGAACTATAAATAGAGGGAATCTTTTGATATGCCTTGACGAACCATCAAGGCTCTTTGAAATATTGAAGGAACATATCTTTTAACATGCCTCAATGAACCATCAGGTCTCTTCAAAAGATCAAACATGTTTTAAAGGCTCACCCGATGGCTTTAACATCCAGTCACTACTAAAGTACTCTCGAGACACAAACATCAAACTCTGAATGGACCGTTATTCAAAGTTATCACTTCGAACATGAAAAATGGGTTTGCACTCAATGTTAGACCTATAGGCTTCAAATATCCTTCATAGACTTGAAGGCATGCGTCATATTGACACTTGGCATGTGGCCACACCGATATGAATAATGATTTGAATTAATATGTCATTATTGTGATCCAACCTTGAATGCAACACAAGGAGCCCCATGCATAACATAGCGTCAAACACAAATGAACTAAGGCAATTCAATTCATAAAGGCTCATAGTGTACCATAGTAATAAAAAACTTTGTGCAAAAGAAGTAATTTGAGCTAGTTCAACTCTTCGAGTTACAAGACATGTTTTCAGTACAACAATTGAACGATCAATGTTATACATTCATGAATTCCATTGTTAAATTCAAACATAAGGAAATACAACTTAACTTTAGGATTATCAAGGCATTTAATACAACAAATCATAGCAGAGCTGGAACACTTATCTTATGAGTACATTGTTTCAAGGATTTTGTTGCTAACAACAACTTTCCGCCCAATTGTAGGCAATCCTCTATGGATGTCGCCCCCGAGTTGGAATATAAGGTCATCGAGGAAAAGTAAATAGGCTATGGACACTCAAGCTACTCACCCAACCCAATTTCTCTCATGCTCAACGAAGTTGTTCAACAAAAAACTCTATAGGGAACCTTTTTGCCAACCCAACGACCTCTCCCTTCACCGCCCCATACAACACCAAGAATATACCCTTTCTCTACAAAACAATCCCTTAGGCACATACTAGAAGGCCTTTCATTTATGTAATCAACAATCCCTTAGTAAATCCTCCTTGTATTCTCAATTTGTGCAGAGATACCAAAAGGCCTTTGATTTATCTACTCAACAATGCCTTACATATTCCTCCTCCTTTCTTGTGTTCTTAGTGTGTGCAAAAGAAATCCAATTTGTTTATGCTTTCATGATCAACCCAACAGAGTCATCTCTTAGCCCTTAAACACTCAATGAGCAACAATCTATGAGGAAAGGGAATGCCTTCCTACCAACCCAATGTCTATGATCCTCCACAACCTTCCATCTATATTCTTAGGTCCATAGTCTCTTCTTCCTTAGCTCTATCTAGCTATCTACATATTTGAATCACAATTCCCAACATGAGAGTGCAACCCTAGAGCTCAAAGGTGCATGCATATGGAAAATGGTTCCACTGGTTATTTAGGGTGAATGTGAATGCTTGGGCATAACCTCGAATGCATGAGTGAATGTAAATAGTGTAAAGCAGTACGAGTCAATGGATTGGTCAATTCAAATTTGCATGGAGAGAGGGCACAAAGAAAGAGAAGGTTCAAATTTCTATAGGGATGGAGTCTCTTATAGGCGAACAATATCCAGCCTGCTACATAACATTGAATGTTGCAGTAGGTGGATTATAGGCTGTCGGATCTGAATTGCTTTAAGATCCAACGACCTATAATCCACCTGCCGCAACATTCAATGTTGTGTAGTAGACTGGATATTGGTCGCCATCTCTTAAACCCCTCTTACCTTGTACCTAACCCTTATCACCTCATATATATGGAAGGTGGACTTACCCACCAACCCACCAACCACCACTTCATTCAATAATTGGGAGTTGGAGCTTTTACTAAGACACATGGTGAAAATATGAGAAGGTGGACTTCCCCACCAACCACCACTTCATTCAATGATTGGTGGTTGGAGCTTTTAATAAGACATAAACTTAAGATTAATTGTCATCCTTGAATCCCCTTTTCCTTTTTAATGGACTCATAACCCTTTAGTACTCTCACAAATAGTTTTGCACCTTTACATTATTTTTTAAAATAATATTTACTTATTTTGAATATACCATGACAAGTATATCTTATTATATATTAAAATCATATTTATAAAAATATAACTGAATATTAACAAATAAAAAAATCTTTAAAATTTTGATGTGCATTTTTACACATGGTTATAGTTTTTATAATCATTCTAGAATTTAATCCACCTGCAGCAACATTCAATGCTGCGTAGCAGGCTGGATATTGGCAGCCATATCTTAAACCTCTCTTACCTTGTACCTAACCCTTATCACCTCATAACTATGGAAGGTGGACTTACCCACCAATCACCACTTCATTCAATAATTGGGGGTTGGAGCTTTTACTAAGACACATGATGAAAATATGAGAAGGTGGACTTCCCCACCAACCACCATTTCATTCAATGATTGGTGGTTGGAGCTTTTAATAAGACATAAACTTAAGATTAATTGTCATCCTTGAATCCCCTTTCCTTTTTAATGGACTCATAACCCTTTAGTATTTTCACAAATAGTTTTAGACCTTTACATTAATTTTTAAAATAATATTTACTTATTTTGAATTTATTTTAAATATACCATGACAAGTCTACCTTATTATATATTAAAATCATATTTATAAAAATATAACTGAATATTTACTAATAAAAAAATCTTTAAAATTTTGATGTGATTTTTACACATGGTTATAGTTTTTATAATCATTCTACAGTTTAAACTGTGTACATAGTTTAACTCCAAATGACTATACAACAACTTTCCATACATTCTTCCCCCACTGGATTGCAACAGCTTTCCATACATTCAAATCCCCTCTGTGTAAAGGAAAATGTATAATGTCATCTGATGCATAAAACATATGGAAAATATCCTTATCTATAGTTTACCGACTTCAAATGGGCACATCATCATATCACAGCGTACATTATTTTTTACGATTGGTCTTTTAGAGGGAGTCCCGGAATGACAATTATGCCTGAAATTGTTCCACCTATGCCAATCTGTGATTGGCAGACCGTCAGTGTCATGTGCGGTATCAATAAGTAGTGATTGAAGTTACCATTTGATATTCTCCTAGAGTTGGATAAAAGACATGCTGTGGGTTATGATCGTGGCACTTTAGAGTTGAGTGCAGTTTCATTGCATTTTCAGGGCCCAATTGCGTCTATAAATTTTATGTGTCTTGGCTCATTTCTGTGAAAATTTCATTGGCGCAGAGAACTATAGGCAATCAGAGTGAAGTAGCCCTGTAATAGTATAGTGTTGTGTGAGGTTTTGAAGATGGAACTTGTGATTAGCAGTGTTGAAGCATTGGTTGCCATTTTAGTTGTTTTGTTTGGAAGCATAGTTGTCAAACTCTTTACAGATTCCATATGGAGGCCTTATGCTTTCCAGAAGGCCTATACAGGTCAAGGGATAAGAGGCCCACCTTACCGGATACTCGTTGGGAGTGTGCCAGAGTACACAGAGCTCCTCAGGGAGGCTCATGCAAAGCCTATGCAGAATATTTCTCATGACATTGTTCCTAGAATCATACCACAGTACCATAAGTGGTGTCAGATATATGGTTCTCTTTCATTCATTCTCTTTTCCTTCAAGGCTTGTTTTACTTTCATATGTTCCTCTTGTAGGCATTAACCTGCTGGAACAATAAATTTACAACATACTCTTTCTTTGGATTTCCGCAAGAATGTCAAGGTTGAAAACAATGTCTGATTAGTATTTGGTAATTGTTTCTGTTCAGGAGAGCCATTTTTCTATTGGTATGGAATCCATTCAAGGCTGTACATTTCAGAACCAGAGCTAATCAAGGAAGTTTTATCGAATAAATTCGGTCACTATGACAAGCCGACCCCCAGGCCTTTTCTGTTGGCCTTGTTAGGGCGGGGACTGGTTTTCGCAGACGGATTGAGATGGGTGAAGCACAGGAGGATCGTGAGCCCTGTCTTCAATGTTGATAAACTTAAGGTTTGGATTCTTGGAATGTCCTACAATCACTCTATAGTAAGACCTGATAATAGATCAACAACTATAACAGTTTCTTGAGTAAGGAATTAAAGATTTTGGCAATTTAGAAACTATTATCACCTTACATGTCTAGGACTATTGATTATAGTCATGCTACACTATTGGATATAGGTATGCTACAGACCAACAAAAGCACTTCCTTAAATATATGCACCGAGTTTCTATCAATCTATGCTTATAATTTGACCTTATCAGGCTGGTGCATTCCTCCCAAGTCAAGGTACACTGAAAAGGCAATGGAGGTAAATACATGCACCAAGTTCAGCCCTGTCTTCAATGTTGATAAACTTAAGGTTATGGATTCTGGAGATGTCCCCCAATCACTCTAAACTTAAGGTTATGGATTCTGGAGATGTCCCACAATCACTCTATAATAGGACTTGATAATAGGTGAACAACTATAACAGCAATCACTCTATAATAAGGCTCGATAATGGATGAATAACTATAACAGTTTCTCGAGTAAGGAATTGAAGATTTCGGCACTATAGAAACTATTGTCAGCTTACATGTCTAGGACTATTAAATATAGGTATGCTACATACCAACAAAAGAACTTCCTTAAATATATGCACTAAGTTACTATCAATCTTGCTTATAATTTGACCTGATCAGGCTGGTGCATACCTTCCAAGTCAAGCTAAATGTAAAGGCAATGGAGGTAAATATATGCATCAAGTTACTATTAGTTTATGCTTATACTTTGAACATATAAGGTTGGTGCAGAATTCCCAAGCCCAGCCCAGCCCAGCCCAATTATAGCCCAATTATAGTGAGAACGTTGGTGTTTGACAACTATATCTAATAAGTATATAGCTCAGCAATTAAAAAAAAAAGAATTTATCAAATTCATTGAGACTGAAAAGATTTATTAATTATACTAAAATTTTATGAATCGCAATGTGATATCTTATTTTCAAGAGTGTTTTCCTCTTGCATGTCAAATTATATTTTATATGCTGTGAATTTGCATACATCTGCTAAAGAAGGATGTGCATCAACTAGACTTATTTCTTAAGGAGCCCCTGAGAGTTGGAGTCTTTTAGAGTATGTATTGACTTTAGTTATGTTCTCGTGTTGTCATTGACAGCCAATGGTGAAGAGAATGGCTGCTTGCACTTCATCCATGCTCGAGAATTGGCAAGAGATGATGGCTCAGTCAGACTCTCATGGAAAAGAAATTGATGTTCACAATGATTTTAGAGCATTAACAGCAGACATCATATCGCATACTGCATTTGGTAGCAGTTACAATGAAGGAAAGGAAGTATTTGAATTGCAAAAACAATTACAAGAAATGGCTGCTAAAGCCGAACAATCTGTCTTCATCCCAGGAAGCCAGTAATTATAGTACACTCATCTTTCAATTATAGAGTTTTGCATGTGACTGCAAATTCATTAGTACTTGTATTTCTTTTTATGCTTTTCTTAACGTCCATTGGGACCTGTTGTTCTATGGGCTAGTGCCATAATCCATAGATTTTCTTACTTATGCATAGGGGTCTACGGAGTGCTATACATAGTCCATAAAGCTTCTACACAGCATAATGCTTCATAGTACTTAATTATAACGATTGTGTACTTATATTCCTTGGCTTTTTGGCAGATATATTCCTACAAGAAAGAACAGGCATGCTTGGAAGATTGATAGAAGAGTTAAAGAAATCCTAAATTCGATTATTCAAAGGAGGTTGGATCCCAGAACAACAACAAGAGCTCATGCTGGCTACGGAAGCGACCTGCTTGGAATCATGATGACTGCCAACCAGAAGGAATTGGGTGGGTCTCAAAGCAATCTAAGTATGACTATTGATGAAATCATGGATGAATGTAAGACGTTTTTCTTTACAGGCCATGAGACAACTTCCAATCTGTTAACCTGGGCAGTATTCTTGCTCTCAATAAACCCAGAATGGCAGAAAATATTAAGGAAAGAAGTTATCAGTATTTGTGGCACAGATATACCAGATGCAGAGATGCTTAGCAGGATGAAATCGGTATGTATTCCATTTGGTAATATTCCATATTACTTTTGGGATTCTCTTTAATTAACAAAAATCTAGCCATCATTTTTGTTTGGAAAATGCATCATATATTTCACTGGGACTAAATATAAATGTACATCAAGACTATTAAGGACATGCCATCCATTCTTATCCCCTGTTGTGCCCAGTTTATTATGAATACTGCCTTTTACCTTTTATGATCCTACAAGTTGTCACTTGAGCCAGCAAGGTGATTCACCCAAGGTAGATTCGGACAGATTATTGATATTTATTCTTTTCTCTTATTCGTTATTGGTCTTAAATGTTGTTTGTTTTAAAGTACTCAATTCGTAGCTCCCCAGGGTGGTTGTATCAGTTTGAAGATGCTAGCAGCAATTTTACTGTAAAGATCGGTTCACAGACCCATTATTAAGATGATTTTGTTTTATTCCGAGTATGGAATCAATCATATAATTTTCCAATTCTGGTTAGGATGCATTTTTCTATTCTAATCATAATTATTTATCTATAACAAATTGTCAAACATTCCATAGAACAGAAAAAGGCGCATGTCATCTACGTATGGTTCCGAAAGATCCAGTAATTGTGTCTAGAGTCGATTATGTACTCTGACTAGGCTCTCTGAAGAAACGATTCCATTAGACCCAGTGGCTGGGCCTAGACTCTTCCGAGTCGATTGTCTACTCTGACTCTCCTCTCTGAAGAAAAGAGACTAGTCAGGTTTTCCGAGTCTTGCTTGATTGACTGATGAATTCGGTCCAGACTTTTGCAAGTCACATGTGAGTCTGACTCTCCAACTCAGTCTCCTGTCTATAAAAGATAGAAAAAAACAGAAAAGAGTATTCTGCTTGTTTTGCAGACCCAATTTCACCACAGACAATAGGAGATCTAAAATCCATGGCCTTTTATAATATGATCTGTCAACTGTCTAAAATCCATGGCCTTTTATAATATGATCTGTCAACTGTCTAAAATCCATGGCCTTTCATATGTAGATTCATTAATGAAATTTAGTGTATCTTTTATTTTGATTTTTTAAGTTAACCTTTCTTATTTTTTTCTCTCAAGTTTGAATCAATTCTTACTCTTCAGCCTTGCCCAGTCATCAAGTGAGTTTGGTAAAAAAAAAATTCTGGCATTGCTGATTGTGATTATAACTGTATCTAATAGCTAAGTAGTTGGTAATAGGCCCCGCCCTCCAAGGTATTGTTATATCCTTAAGTTAGAAGGGTTGGTTCCGGTTAACACACTAAGGTCCCAATCAACCTGGTAATCTCTGCAGCTATTTATATTTTAATTAGTTGATTATTTGTCATTTAAGTTGTATTGATGTTTCTTTTTCTTTGGTTTGCAGATGACTATGGTGCTGAATGAAACTCTAAGGTTATATCCACCTGCCGCTAGGATAATGAGAAAAGCATACAACGCGATCAAGCTCGGCCAGTTCTCTCTTCCGAAAGGGGCGGTCTTGTCATTTTCAATTTTGGCAGTGCACCACAATGAGAAGTTCTGGGGTTCAGATGCAAACTTGTTTAAGCCAGAGAGATTTGCAGGGGGTGTTTCAAAGGCAGCCACTAATCCAAATGCCTTTTTTCCATTCTCCTTGGGTCCAAGAAATTGTGTTGGCCAAACGTTTGCCATGTTGGAGGCCAAGATTGTTCTAGCCATGATTTTACAGAGAGTGTCATTCAGTCTCTCCCCTGCTTACAAGCATGCCCCCGCCGCTGTGCTTACTCTACAACCTCAGCATGGCATGCAGATCATATTCAAAAGTATCCAAGTGTAAGCATAATGATTCCTTAATGTTGTATCACAACTGTTCAAGTACCAGACTAAGCCTCCAAGACATTTCATAAAAGTGACAGAAATTGTCCAAGATTCATACTCACCTTTCATTATTAAGATAAATAATGTATATCATTTCTTTTAACTTTTCAAAGAAGTGAGATATTATTTTTTTCATTTTTTTGTTTTCTTAGGTTTCGAACCAATTACTTTAACATCAAGGAGTAGCTTAACAACACACTTTTTCAACACACTTTTTCACCAACTATCCTACACCTCGGGGATATTATTTTTTCCATTTTAATTTATAAACATATTTAACATTTTTTTCTGATACTGTAAAGTACACATTACTTTTTCCATATACAATTAAAATAATGTATATCATTTATATTTTTATATATCATTTCTTTTAACATTTCAARAAKTTAGATATTATTTTTTCCATTTTAATTTATAAACATATTTAACATTTTTTTCTAATACTGTAAAGTAAACATTACTTTTCCCATATAAAATATATGGAAAATTTATTATTTTATTTTATATACTTTTAACAAAATATAATGAAGATTAACAACTATAATTTATACTATGTTTTTTAAATAGAAATGAAAAAAAATGAAAAAAACTAATTATAATCCTTACTAATATTAAAAAATTCCTTAAAACCAAACTTTGACAACAAATACCATAGAAAAATTGACCACAAGGAAGCGGAGGCGGTGCCACGGAAAGTGTCATTTTTTATTTACATCAAATTTTTTTTATTTGTTCATATCCAATCATTCTTATATACTCTATTATCATAGAATTTCAAATTCTTTTTATGTTAAAGTATCACTTCACTTTTTATATTTGTCCATATCCAAGTATTCTTATTTGCTATATAGTACTAGACTTCTATATCCTTATGTTAAAGGGTTATTAAAATTATTCATAAAAAAATAAAGATAAATTTCTAATTAAATTTTTATTATACAAATGATATGAAAAAATTCAAATTCTTCATACAAATGTGGTACGAGAGTGGGAACGAAAGCAAGCCTTAATTAGCATGTTGTTATTAGGTCCCTGTCCCAAGTAGAAGGTCCTTGCTCCACGACTGCGAAAAGCAATGAACATAAGTGATTTGGGTAAGTTGAATAGTTATAATTGTTATACATCGAGTAAAGTGAAAACTATAGGGCGACGTATTTTGAAGGGTGTAATTACATATCTAAAGAACTGCATGTTTCCCCACCCCAAACGAGAATAAAGAGACCTCTCCCTTGAGAATAAAGTGGGTTAATATGGCTCTACTTTTTTCTAGAAGAAAATTACCCATTATATTACAAATATAAGATTACATCGCCATGACTTCAAGTCAATGAACACTGGATCTAAATAGAAATACAATATACGGTTCAAATTGTCAATAAAGATTTCGTAGAATTACACAATGGACAAATAAAGAGGTTCGATAACTAAGAAGAATGTTGCTGGAGCTATTAAGAAGGAAGCTGAATCCAAAAACTTTCCGAATAAAATAACATAAAAAATAAAAGTGTCAAAGAAAACTTAAAAAATTGGATATGATGAGTGGGACCCGTCATCATCGTTCCATCCCAATAGTAGTAAGATAGTCTCCCAGGAGCTGCAAGTGCCTGCTTAGATAACAGGTCAACTTCTATGTTGGATTCTTTGAATATGTTGGAAACTGATTCCTCGAAAAGAAGATGCCATCCCACGTATCCTCCGCCTCCATCCTTCAATATTGGTAGCTTGAAGACAACCCTTATGATTCAACCATTCAATAACTGATCCAGGTGGATATCGGGGGCCACCCATCTTTTCCAAATGGCTCAAAACAGTTTTCTGGCCATTTTGGCAATTTACTATTTTTAGCAGGTTTTAACTTCCGGGGCCATTTTGAGGGCCTAAATGAAGGTTTTTCGAGATCGAGGTTCTCAATGATAGCCAAAGGCATGATTGA
>JASDQU010010770.1:278145-340378 GCA_032191745.1 Picea mariana | reverse complement strand
TTTACAGTCTCTGTACATTTCTTTCATTAATAGAAATCGTGTATTACTGTATCTCTGTGTTTATGGTTGCATCTCTGATATATTTCTGTTATATTACTGGATATACGCGATATCTCTGTGCATTTCTTTATTATATCTCCGCTCTCATTTCGTGCCGAAAATAATCCGGATCAATAACGATTTTAGAATCACCTAGAACCTGAACATTTTGGAAAAGTAATATGGCTCTACTTAATTACATATATAAAGTCAATCGATGTATCATTTTATTCAGGTCATTTTTTTGATATTTATTGGATATCTCCTCTAGTAAGAGACGTAAGACGAACTGGTGTGTATTGTTGAATGTATCTTATTAATGGTGGTAACTCTTATGATGGGTTGAGCATCTAGTGTGGAGATCTCCATGGGGATCCCCACCATGGAGTATGATTGATTTATGATCTTCATATGTGACTTGTTATGATTTACATGGCATTTTTTTGGTGTGATTCTTGTAAGGAAATTTTCACACGTGTCAATATTCATCATAATTGACGATGGGACTAGAAATCAATGTATAGAGTTTGTCTATGTTTTCGGGGAAAATCCTCTATAGTAGTGGGCTATACTGCAGCGTACCAATGACCGTATAGAAAGAAATTCACAAAAAACAACATGCAACAAAGATATAATAACTGATTTCAAAATAAATAACTAACTATTGGGCGTAAGAGAAAGATTGATTCACCTGGAGTCCTATAGTCAATGTCGCAGTTTCTTCGCTCCTTTCCAACAACTTCTCTGCAACCTGCAAGAACCTTAAAGATGCAAGACTATACAAAGAGATAGTTATACTAATAACTGCATGTTAGTCTAATGAAATATATCCATAAAATCTCAGCAACTAGTATTCTATGAAATATATATGAAAAAATTGTAACCAAAACATTACAAATACAACATAATTCGAAGGAAATAGTTTCTATTTTTATTCAACAGTTAAGGTGGTTACAACTTTACACCTATCTTGTGGGGCATTTCCCTGTCGAGAGGGATCCTAGGTTCCTCCACCCTTACTCTTGCTATACAAGATGGTATTGAAGTCCAATCTATCACAGATTCAAAGAGAATATAAGGGAAAACTCTTGGCAAGATAAGTTGATGATCAGAAAGAGGGGTTGGAAACAAGGGTTTCCAAGTCAAAGCAACAACAACAAGGGTGTATAATGGCTTATAGACTTGGTGCGATTAGCCAAACCGAGGTTTGCTTGATGTGTGCAAAGAACCATTACTTGTCATTACCTTTCTCCTTGGGCAAATGATCATTTTTATGTGATCTCTAGTTGGTTAGAGACGATTGAGTACGAGTAAAAAAGGTTAGGAAACCAACCAAACTCATAACTCAACATTTAATTTGACATAAATATATATTTTTAATCATTTTCTAACATGTATGTGATTTTCCTTTTAGTGGCTTGCGTGTACGTGAGTACCATAACTGTGAGGGTGTGTGCATCTTCCAAGAAACTGTTTTTTTGGAAGGTCTGAAGGAGGTATGGGGAATAATAGTTTGTAAATAGGATAGGGATTAGGCCAATAAGCTTGTCAATGCTTCAAAGGTGGCAATCGATGCTATACCAGATTCCCCCAAATGTGTGAGGTCAGAAGAACAACTAATGGTTGGAATACATTATAAGTCTTCAAAAGAGCAGTGTGTCAGGGTGAAGGCTTCCATAATCCAATCTAAGGACAACAACCAAACATAGAAAAAAAATAGAATACTCAGTCCCCGAGGCGGGCATACCCATGCTTAGGTGTGATGATACACATGGTCACCAATCAAGTACATTGTGGATCCATGTAAAATGTATATATAGAAAGCAATGATCATAGACACAAAAGAGATATATAGTGGATCCATGTCAATTAGAGATCATAGCCATGAAAGAGATACACAGTGGATCTATGTCTCCGAATTAATGAAGGATATCTAGAGGCAAGAGTTGGAAATTGATTCTTCATAAGTATCAATGTGAGGAGTGGTGTTATCCAATCGCAATTCGAGCAACAACATAAGGAGGGTGATGCTACTACATTCCCGAGGTCTTCAAATCAATCGTCGCGGTACGAGTCTACACTATGTGAATAGAGGAGTTGAATTTGAACATAGTGAGACATCGTTTGATTACTGATCATTGATGTATACCATTAACAAACATGAGACAACCCACAAATAATGATAATGGGTGCCAAGGTACCCAGTACAATCTAACAAGTGTGAATAGAGGTTATGATGTCGAAGACCTGGTAGAATCTATTGATGAGGGGACATTGATGTATTCCCACTGTCAATATCAAGGGAACGTGCCATTGATGATTGCAATCCCTAAGGTACCAATAATGACTCTAGATCCCTATCACATAACAATATGTGTTAAAGTCGATAGGAAGAGATCTGTTGGAAGGAGGACATTGAGGCATTCCCCATCATCTAAAATGAGGAGTAGTAGAAGGACAAATATTTAGAAGGACTTAGATGAAAGATTGAAAGGACCACCACAAAGTGCGTCTCCCACGTGCACCAGATGTAAATAGTGCACATAGAAAACCCTCTAAATAAAAACCAATAATGAACACTGTCGACAAAGAAGAAGAAACCACCAATGAGGACAAATGGAATTCAATATACTACATGAATCCCAATGTGCAAATAATGTTCTTTCCGTCAAACACAAGGGAAACCACTTACTGAGTGACCAATGATGCAATGTCATCTATTGAGCGCAAGCTCACCTATCAATGATGTAAATAGGCCCAAGGTGTGACTCTAGGTCAAACTTTCAGAGCAGGAGGAAGTCAATGGGGATCCTCCATTCCGACACGAGTATAGGACATAGATACTCTTGATTATGAGATGTAATTGACATAGGGGAAGATGGACTTGTGAAGTCAAGGGAATCTATGGAATGGTTGACATAGGATAAAACTTATTCTGAACAAAAATATGACACAATATGTGACTTAGGTAGCATGGACTGAAAATGAATATTGAAATAAGTATATGATGCAAGAGACAACGACAAACTCTCCATAGTGATTGGAAAAATAACCAGTCGGAGATGTAGAAACTCTATGTAACTGGATCAGTTTCCTAAATCCATACTAAACCCAAATTGTTGAGAATGGACTCAAAACTTTGTGCTTTGTTTAGAGGGGATTCGACTGCTGCTAATAATGATGTAGAAGACTCATTCACGTGCTATTTTTTTGTTATTTGATTATTTTTTATCCTTTTCATATTGGAAATCCTGAAAAAGAATAAAAAAAGACGATAATACAATCGATGAAACGAGTGTCACAAGCAAGAAAACTTGTTCCAAGCACAAGGAACATGCCTATGCTCAATGCAATGAAACATGTGTAGGATATGGACACTCGGGGGAATGTTTCCTCTAGGGATAAAGGTGTCAAGTAGCAAAAGCAAAGATTGCAAGGCTAGCAACTGATGAGAATGCATAAGAAGGTGGCTAAGAAATAATAAGATGAAACTGACATTAGGCTCAAAAGTGCAAGCAGTAGAATGCAATGCAATAGTACAACTTAACACATAAGTATGGGAGCCCCGCGGGTAAATAGCTAGAATAAGATTGAGAAGAATATGAGGTTTCAACACAATGTCATGGTGGGACTAACATGACTCCCGAGCCTAAGAAAGATTTTAGCATGGACACCAAAATGCAAAACATGTGCTAACTAGGATGCCCATGACAATAGGCTCTACCACAAATTGAATGACACTTAAATTGGCTGGAAATTTTGGTGTCGCCAATAAGTGGGGTCGACCCTAAGGAAAGTGTATAATGGGTCACTGAGAATGCAAATATGCAAGGTGGAATGGACCTGAAAGAGTCGTTAAAAATGGACTAGCAGAAAAAAGTAGTATAACAAACATCTTCCCTACAAAATCTCAAATCAAATGGTCATTTTGCTTAATAAATATGGTCCATTAGGAATTTAGCTGACCAAAAATGGTAAAAACTATACAAAAGTGGGTTTAATTTTTTTTATATAATAATGAAAAAATGAACAAAAAACACTTTATTTGAAATTTTACCAAATTAGGAAATTTTGAGTAGAAAAAGGTTTTGAACTTACGAAGGCCATAACCAGAGCGCTATGAGTGTTAGAATCTATCGTTGTTTAGACCAGGTGAAAAAGATCTCAACCCTCTTCCATTCTATCCAATATTTTTCTGATTTTCTGCATTTATTTATTTTTAAAAGAAGGCGAGCTTGTACGCACCCAATCTTGGAACGGGCTGGGTATACCCCATCGTATATGCAGTGGCCTTAAAGGAAGGTGTGTATATACGTGCATGTCTCCAAAGGGGACCACATGTATGACCATAAAGGTGAAAACAATGGATAATACACATTTTTAATGTGATGCAGGGGTGCAAAAATGGTTATAGAGTGGTGAGAAAGAGAGCATGAGGAGGATAAACAAGAATTTGATGATCATCTAGAGATCTTATATGCTCTCTAGCGGTGTGGGTTGAATAAATTTTATGAGTGCCCTAATATGAGAGCAAAACAAATACTGTTGCATTTGATTAAAAATATTTTTGTGGTTGGGGTTTTCATGATTGATCGAAATGGCCACAGTTTTGTCAATAGACTATCGATGTTTCAGATCCAAATCAGGATCCATCTTCAGGACAATGAGCCCGGGTTTAGATAATGAGAAGAATTGGTTTTAAATACTGGAGTTTGGCATGAAATTTAGGTGTCGGCTAGGCTGTTTGGTAAAATTCTTTTTTATTATTTATTTAGTGTGATTAAGTTTTATTAGGGTTTTGTTTTAATTTGTTTTGAGATTATTTTAAATTATTATTAAATCAATGTTTATTAATTTTTGTTTTAATTAAATAGAGTCTAGGTAATTAGTAGGGTTTATTTTTAGGTATTTGAGTAGATTATTTAGTTATTTTAGGGTTTGCTTATTATTGTTATTTAGGGTTTAATGTTTCTTAAAAGTTTTTTATTAATTTTGAGGCTTATTCCAGATCTGCCACTCTTCTCTTTATCTTCACCCGGAGCTTTTCTAAAACGCGAATTTCGTCCAGAGTCTTCCTACTGTACAGGGAAGTAATCTGATTAAAAATATTTCTGTGGTTGGGGTTTTCATGATTGATCGGAATGGCCACAGTTTTGTCAATAGATTGTCGACGTTTCAGATCCAAATCAGGATCCATCTTCAGGACAATGAGCCTGGGTTTAGATAATGAGAAGAATTGGTTTTAAATACTGGAGTTTGGCGTGAAATTTAGGTGTCGGCTAGGTTGTTTGGTAAAATTCTTTTTTTATTATTTATTTAGTTTGATTAAGTTTGATTAGGGTTTTGTTTTAATTTGTTTTGAGATTATTATAAATTATTATTAAATCAATGTTTATTAATTTTTGTTTTAATTAACTAGAGTCTAGGTAATTAGTAGGGTTTATTTTTAGGTATTTTAGTAGATTATTTAGTTATTTTAGGGCTTTCTTATTATTGTTATTTAGGGTTTGATGTTTCTTAAAAGTTTTTTATTAATTTTGAGGCTTATTCCAGATCTGCCACTCTTCTCTTTATCTTCACCCGGAGCTTTTCTAAAACGCGAATTTCGTCCAGAGTTTCCCTATCGTACAGGGAAGTAATCTGATTAAAAATATTTCTGTGTTTGGGGTTTTCATGATTGATCAGAATGGCCATAGTTTTGTCAATAGATTGTTCACGTTTCAGATCCAAATCAGGATCCATCTTTAGGACAATGAGCCCGGGTTTAGATAATGAGAAGAATTGGTTTGAAATACTGGAGTTTGGCGTGAAATTTAGGTGTCGGCTAGGTTGTTTGGTAAAATTTTTTTTTATTATTTATTTAGTGTGATTAAGTTTTATTAGGGATTTGTTTTAATTTGTTTTGAGATTATTTTAAATTATTATTAAATCAATGTTTATTAATTTTTGTTTTAATTAACTAGAGTCTAGGTAATTAGTAGGGTTTATTTTTAGGTATTTGAGTAGATTATTTAGTTATTTTAGGGTTTTCTTATTATTGTTATTTAGGGTTTAATGTTTCTTAAAAGTTTTTTATTAATTTTGAGGCTTTTTCCAGATCTGCCACTCTTCTCTTTATCTTCACCCGGAGCTTTTCTAAAAAGCGAATTTCGTCCAGAGTCTCCCTACCGTACAGGGAAGTAATCTGATTAAAAATATTTCTGTGGTTGGGGTTTTCATGATTGATCGGAATGGCCATAGTTTTGTCAATAGACTGTCGACATTTCAGATCCAAATCAGGATCCATCTTCAGGACAATGAGCCTGGGTTTAGATAATGAGAAGAATTGGTTTTAAATACTAGAGTTTGGCGTGAAATTTAGGTGTCGGCTAGGTTGTTTGGTAAAATTCTTTTTTATTATTTATTTAGTGTGATTAAGTTTTATTAGGGTTTTGTTTAAATTTGTTTTGAGATTATTTTAAATTATTATTAAATCAATGTTTATTAATTTTTGTTTTAATTAACTAGAGTCTAGGTAATTAGTAGGGTTTATTTTTAAGTAACTGAGTAGATTATTTAGTTATTTTAGGGTTTGCTTATTATTGTTATTTAGGGTTTAATGTTTCTTAAAAGTTTTTTATTAATTTTGAGGCTTATTCCAGATCTGCCACTCTTCTCTTTATCTTCACCCAGAGCTTTTCTAAAACGGGAATTTCGTCCAGAGTCTCCCTACCCTACAGGGAAGTAATCTGATTAAAAATATTTCCGTGGTTGGGGTTTTCATGATTGATCAGAATGGCCACAGTTTTGTCAATAGACTGTCGACGTTTCGGATCCAAATCAAGATCCATCTTCAGGACAACGAGCTTGGGTTTAGATAATGAGAAGAATTGGTTTTAAATACTGGAGTTTGGCGTGAAATTTAGGTGTCGGCTAGGTTGTTTGGTAAAATTCTTTTTTATTATTTATTTAGTGTGATTAAGTTTTATTAGGGTTTTGTTTTAATTTGTTTGGAGATTATTTTAAATTATTATTAAATCAATGTTTATTAATTTTTGTTTTAATTAACTAGAGTCTAGGTAATTAGTAGGGTTTATTTTTAGGTATTTGAGTAGATTATTTAGTTATTTTAGGGTTTGCTTATTATTGTTATTTAGGGTTTAATGTTTCTTAAAAGTTTTTTATTAATTTTGAGGCTTATTCCAGATCTGCCACTCTTCTCTTTATCTTCACCCAGAKCTTTTCTAAAACGTGAATTTTGTCCAGAGTCTCCCTACCGTATAGGGAAGTAATCTGATTAAAAATATTTCCGTGGTGGGGGTTTCCATGATTGATCAGAATGGCCACAGTTTTGTCAATAGATTGTCGATGTTTCAGATCCAAATYAGGATCCATCTTCAGGACAATGAGCCYGGGTTTAGATAATGAGAAGATTTGGTTTTAAATACTGGAGTTTGGCGTGAAATTTAGGTGTCGGCTAGGTTGTTTACTAAAATTCTTTTTTATTATTTATTTAGTGTGATTAAGTTTTATTAGGGTTTTGTTTTAATTTGTTTTGAGATTATTTTAAATTATTATTAAATCAATGTTTATTAATTTTTGTTTTAATTAACTAGAGTCCAGGTAATTAGTAGGGTTTATTTTTAGGTATTTGAGTAGATTATTTAGTTATTTTAGGGTTTGCTTATTATTGTTATTTAGGGTTTAATGTTTCTTAAAAGTTTTTTATTAATTTTGAGGCTTTTTCCAGATCTTCCAGTCTTCTCTTTATCTTCACCAGGAGCTTTTCTAAAATGTGAATTTCGTCCAGAGTCTCCCTACCATACAGGGAAGTAATCCGATTAAAAATATTTCTGTGGTTGGGGTTTTCATGATTGATCGGAATGGCCACAGTTTTGTCAATAGACTGTCGATGTTTCAGATCCAAATCAGGATCCATCTTCAGGACAATGAGCCTAGGTTTAGATAATGAGAAGAATTGGTTTTAAATACTAGAGTTTGGCGTGAAATTTAGGTGTCGGCTAGGTTGTTTGGTAAAATTCTTTTTTATTATTTATTTAGTGTGATTAAGTTTTATTAGGGTTTTGGTTTAATTTGTTTTGAGATTATTTTAAATTATTATTAAATCAATGTTTATTAATTTTTGTTTTAATTAACTAGAGTTTAGGTAATTAGTAGGGTTTATTTTTAGGTATTTGAGTAGATTATTTAGTTATTTTAGGGTTTGCTTATTATTGTTATTTAGGGTTTGATGTTTCTTAATTTTTTTTTATTAATTTTGAGGCTTATTCCAGATCTGCCACTCTTCTCTTTATCTTCACCCAGATCTTTTCTAAAACGCGAATTTCGTCCAGAGTCTCCCTATCGTACAGGGAAATAATCTGATTACAAATATTTCTGTGTTTGGGGTTTTCATGATTGATCGGAATGGCCACAGTTTTGTCAATAGACTATTGACGTTTCAGATCCAAATCAGGATCCATCTTCAGGACACTGAGCCTAGGTTTAGATAATGAGAAGAATTGGTTTTAAATACTGGAGTTTGGTGTGAAATTTAGGTGTCGGCTAAGTTGTTTGGTAAAATTCTTTTTTATTATTTATTTAGTGTGATTAAGTTTTATTAGGGTTTTGTTTTAATTTGTTTTGAGAATATTTTAAATTATTATTAAATCAATGTTTATTAATTTTAATTAACTAGAGTCTAGGTAATTAGTAGGGTTTATTTTTAGGTATTTGAGTAGATTATTTAGTTATTTTAGGGTTTGCTTATTATTGTTATTTAAGGTTTAATGTTTCTTAAAAGTTTTTTATTAATTTTGAGGCTTATTCCAGATCTGCCACTCTTCTCTTTATCTTCACCCGGAGCTTTTCTAAAACACGAATTTCGTCCAGAGTCTCCCTACCGTACAGGGAAGTAATCTGATTAAAAATAGTTCCGTGGTTGGGGTTTTCATGATTGATCGGATTATTTAGTTATTTTAGGGTTTGCTTATTATTGTTATTTAGGGTTTAATGTTTCTTAAAAGTTTTTTATTAATGTTGAGGCTTATTACCCTAAAATTATTAATTTAATTTTGAGGCTTAGTAGGGTAATAAGCCTCAAAATTAATAAAAATCTTTTAAGATGAAGTCAAAATTTGAGGGCGTAGATAGCTCAGGTACGTAATGAAGTCTTGAGCATGCAAGAGATAGTAGGGAAAAAACCCATATTAACATATCCCACCTTTGCAAGGAAAAAAAACTACAAAGGGTTTATAATGAAAATGTGAAAGCACATAGATTGAATGTGAATGAAGAGTCATGGAACCATGCGAAAGGTGTTAACTTTTGGTGTGGAAAACTGTGGACCCAGAGCAGGTTAAATCCTAACCATTCATCTACAAAGATGAATAGTTAAGATATAATATTGGGGCCCGATACTCAATGTGCTAGCTTAACCTCATCAGTGCCATGTGTCCAGTCAGATTAGTGCCACATCAGAAGGAGTTCACAACAGTTTCATAACAAGGAAATCTATAAACACCATGTGTAGTTCCATGTGTCAAGATACATACCAATGCCACATAATCTAGTTTGCATGATCCAAGTGGATATTGGTGGGCACCTAGCTATTCCAACTGGCTCAAAACAATCTTCTGACAACTTACTATTTTTAGCAGGTTTTCGGTTCCTAAACTTCCGGGGCCATTTTGAGGGCCTAAATGAAACATTTTCAGGATCAAGCACCTAAAAGATAGCCAAAGGATCTATATGAGCCCAAAAATGAATCTCCTCGACATTACCTTTCCAACGAGCTATCGTGCACCCAAAACTAATATTGTATGCCAAAGTTATGCCCTCGGGAAACTGATACACCAAACTACCCAAAACGGGGTCCACAAAACTGTAGGCTTTTCATCTTCCGGGGTTAGGGTTTTGGATTTTATTTATGATGAAAGGGACTTTGGAGCCTCATTGTAACAATCATCTTCTTGCGAATGCGAGTAGCCGTCACATCTCTTCTCAGAGATAAGCTACCAACATTCTAGCGAGTCTTTGACTTTGTATTTTTATAGTTTTGTACATTTCGCTCATTAATAGAAATTGTGTATTACTGTATCTCTGTGTTTATGGTTTCATATATGATATATTTTTGTTATATTATTGGATATCTGAGATATCTATGTACATTTATTTATTATATCTCCGCTCTCATTTTGTGCCAAAAATAATCCGGATCAATAGATGATGAAAACACCCATGCATAAGACACCTCATCTGCAACATCAACACAAGAGATCTTGAAAAATGACTAAGTACCTGCGGATCCACGATGAAATGTAAAAATAGACTAAGTATGGACATGTATCATGGACCCATGGTAAGACGAAGAAATGACTAAGTATGAAGATGCCTCGTGGACTTACAGTGAGATGTCAAAAATCAACTAAGTGTTAAGACATCACATAGATAATGAAGCGACATAGAATTGGAAGTATGTGAAGAAGTAGGTGTGGACCTGTGGTGAAATGTTGAAAATCGACTAAGTATGAGAGACTCGCAGACTCATGGTAAGACTTCAAATAAATGGATAAGTACTAAGAATTGATCAAACAACCTAGGAGGTCACCACTTGTCACAGATCATACGGTTCAAGAGGTCTCCACATGTCACAGATCAAACAAACATGAGAGTAAGAGATCCAACGACTCATGATGTCTCGTAGAATCATGGTGAAATACTTAGAAAATTATATAAGTATGGGTGAAAAGTGAGTGTGACATAACACGAAGGTGCATTCTGCAGGCCGTGGAAGTATGAAAAGATATGGCTTAGACCTGCTGAGAAATTTGGAGGTCGTGGAAGTTTAAAATAAAGAAGAAATATTCCTTAGACCCGTTGTGAATCCATCAAGATAGATTGATGATCGAGATCAACCCGAGATCTAATCAGATGGTGGTTGTGAGCTGAAGACCAGGTGGTCCCGATATGCGATAGAAGAATATATCGATGGTTGAGATCTAATAAAGGGAAGATCAAAGGACTATTGTGCATTGTGGTTGCATTGCGTGTTTTGATAGGTAGAGAACGAATCAATGACCACAATTGATTTGAGAAGAAAATCTAACAGTTATTAGAATATGAGCCATCGGAGTGGATGCACCATGATGAAGAAGAGATTCAAGGAATGATCTGGACCATAGGTCGAAAAATAGGCAAGATGCAATCTTAGCCGTGGATTGTTGTGGGTCCGACCTAATCATATCACAAATAACTATAATGAAAGGAGATAATCGTCATGTAGGTCGAATGACCAATTCTATTGGAGCCATTGATTTCAGATTCCGAGGATCATTGGATCCATCGAAATGTGTGCCATTGGAGAGGCTTTGGTCGAAGTGGAGTTGTTTATTAGCGGATGGGTTCAGACGAAGGGGAATCCGAGGGCCAATGAGATGTCGATAGGTTGATATATAGATATCGCAGGGACCCGATAGACTATATAGTTCAATGATCTTGATGTGAAGGAGATCAGATTGACGATTAAGGATTAATCCTAGGGAAGATCCAATGACTCCTGAGCAATAAGAGAACATGATTAGATTGCATGTAGTGGAAGGATATTGAGACCAATTTTCATGGAGGTGTTTCGATAGCCTGATTTAAATAAAAACAAAGAATTAGAGCTGGCCCCATAACAAATATTCTGTGGATATGTGGACAAACCTTTGAGTGTATGCTTTGTATAAATAATGATGTTCGAATCCAGTTCATGTGTGTGAAGAATTATGGAAGAATGGAAGTGTGAGAAGTGAGAGTCATGTGAAGAGAAGTTTTGAGGTTCTAAGGCCCAAGGGTGCTAGAGAACAAAAGGAAGAAAATGTTAGGGAAGCTGGGAGGTGCAAGGACAAAGGAACTTCTGGAACTATGTAGATTGAAAACCGTGTCAGTGGAGACAAAGAAACAGACTCGTGCACTATTGAGTTGGTGCTCAACCAAGGGGATTGACATCCCTTGCAGGTGGGTACCTACAAATATAATAGTTGTAGGTTGGTGCCTACAGGAAGAACTGAGTTGGTGCTCTATCAAGGGGATTGGTGTCTTCTCCAGGGTGGTTCCTGTAAACATTATTTTTGAGTCGGTGCTCAAGAGACGATATTGGTGTCTTCTGCAGATTGGTGCCTGCAAGCATTGTAGTAGTAGATAGGTGCCTACAAGATTTTATAAAGAAAAAAATATCTGGTTTTATCCCATTTGGGTTTCCATGTTAAATATATGTGTATAGTGAATTATATGTTTGTATGTGCATTTCTTATTAACTACTTATAATTAGTGAAGTGACAAATTCGTAAAAATTGCAAGAAAATAAAAAACAGACTTCTACTGATTCACCCCCATTTAAGTAGAAGCAAGTGTGCCAATAGTATCAAGACACCTATCTACAACCAACCATGATTATCATTGAAAAGACCCAACACTCATTTATAAATTTTCTTAAAGGTAGGGAATATAATATTTATGGCATATTGGCAAGTCTCCTTTTAATCACATGGTTGATGTCATTTTTCTATTTTGCATTATTCAAAAAATCCTTAGATTCTTATTAATATGTAATACATAATAACATCTACTTTCTCTTAGAAATACAAATTATCGTTTGACTGTATGCAATTGATGTGTGAATTAACTTATCTATCCAAATACACTTTGAAGATAAATAACTTGCAAAATAACTGAGTGTAAATAGAACAACAATATTAAAATCGCATACAAAAGTTTGATAGTTGAGTTCACCCGATTTGGGTTACGTCTTTGAGTCTGCTTCCAATAGGGAACTATTTATTAATGCTCAAATGTTTTTGTTTCACAATGACCTTTTTCTATGTTTCTCAAACTAAAAAAGTAGAGTGCACCACTTAATTCCTTGTGAAAAATCGTGAAAAATGAGTATAAAGTTCTTAAAATTCCATGTCGAAACCTTGTGGAACGCATTGCGATGAAGCCTCCAAGTCTAGTCACCCTTGGGCATGAACTTCGAGACTGTACTCTGCATAATTATGAGTCTTCCCCTTGCCTCAGGTCACATGCCATAAATAAGGAGTGGGCCCTTTAACCTCCCTCTGGATTACGTGGCTCACCTTAACTATTAGTTGGTGGGATTTCAAAACAAAATGTGCCCTTGGTGAAATTGGTTAACATGTTGGAACAAATGGGAGAAGGTCGTGGGTTCCAACATGTAGACCTCTCCTCCTTTCACATTATGTTGAAACCATATGTTATTGATAGTATATCTATTGTTTTGTTGGTTATATGGTTAGAACCATATTTACGGTGGCATATAGTTCGTTATCCCCCCGCGGTTTGACACATCGTTACATGGTATTACATATGATAGAACTATGGGTCGAGGGATTTATCCCTCGACCCCTTTTTTTCCTCCGACCAATCCTTTTCCTGAGGTTAAATATTTTTTCTAACACATATGGTTAAGAAACATATGTGTGGTGCATTGGTAATGGAGCTTTGGATAGGGTCTTGGGAGGTCACGGGTTCGATCCTCTGGACTCCCATAAAAATTTAATAACCTTAAACATAATGGCCAATGGGAGGTTTCCACGTGGAAACCTCTCATTGGCTTATCATCGCCACGTGTTGAATGCCCATTGGTGGCAACTGTACTGCATGGATTGTTGAGTTACTTGCCTGGTTGGGTGTACAGTGTGCCATGTGGCGTTCTATGGTGTGGTCCAATCAACATCATACGGTTGTAAAATTGTGCCACGTGCCACCCTTTCAGTGGTGACATGTGTCACCTTGACCCTTTGACTTTTTCCTTTTCTCCCTGGTTGACTTGAAATTTGATAGACCATAAATTTTTCATACGAACTCTGTTTGAGGCATTTTTTCCTTGTTGGAAATATATCACTGAGATATACACATTGATGGTGTTTTCAAGAGAATTTGGGACGATTGAAGTTTGAGAATTTATGAATCCTTCTGGACCTATATAAGTGTTCCAGGTCCTTCTGGACCTCTATGAGCATTCCTGGATCCTCCTGGATCCTTCCTCCCCATTAGAATCCTTTTTGAACACCAATTTTTATTATTATTTAGCAACTAAGTGAGGGTAAAACTCTTTCACCCTTCCGATCTCCATCCATTTTTCTTTACTTGGTTTTACCCCTTTAATACCAACTCGAAGATATTCCACATCACCTCGTTGTGAAGTCATGATTCTTCTGTCATTAATAACATCTTCCTGTAGCTCGTATAAATACTCTGGAGAAAAATAATCAACTGCTGGAACTTGAATACTTTCATCTTCATCTATAATCATAGGAGGCTCATAAAGCTTCAAATTCTCAATATTTACCACTGAATACATTTGCATGTATGCTGGTAGATTTAAATGAAATGCATTAGTAACAATCTTCTCCAAGATATTAAATGGACCATATCAGATTAGCCTTAGATTTTACCTACACCCTTCATTCTATCCTTGTGGATATGTAACCATACTTGATCATCGAATTCAAACTGATGATCAAGCCGATGTTTTTCATGCCTCACCTTGTATTTAGCTTGGCTCTTCTCCAATTGTTCTTGTATTGCTTGATGTACTTGTTGGATATTTCGAATGAACCTTTGAGATTTATCTATATAATCTTGTCCATCTTCTCTACTTACTTCTCCAAAAACAAATTCCATAGTTGATTTAGGAAAGTACCCCAAACATACTTCAAAAAATGTTTTTCGAGTAGAAGAATGCATGGCATGATTATAGGCATGTTGTACATAAGGAAACTGCTCATCCCATAACTTAGGATGCTTGCTACAATATCCTAGGAGGAGATGTACCACTGTTTTGTTTACCACCTATGTTTGTCCATCTGTCCATGGAGGAAAAATTGTGCTCTTCTTTAACTTAGTGTCCATGAGCTCCCATAAATGAGACCAAAAATTTCCCAAAAAGTGAGGGTGTTGATATGATATAATAGATGTAGGCACCCCAAAATGAACCCAAACATTAACAAAGAAAATCTATGTTGTTTGTTCAGGTGTGACCTATTTCTTGCATGGAATTAGAATAGACATCTTACAAAATCTATCCACGATGACATATAATTAATAATGACTTGTCCTAGAAATCGATTAACCCCCTACAAAATCCATGGAGATATTTTCCCATGGTTGAGAAGGTACTGGAAGTGGCGTATATAACCCTAATTTTTTGTTGCTAGACTTTCTTGTGGCACACATAACACACCCTTTGATGTACTTGGAAACTATTTCATTCATTCGAGGATAATAAAAATATCTCTGCAATTGTGCTATTGTCTTACCAACCCCGAAATGTCCAGAAATGAGAGATGTATGAGATTCTCTAATTACATTTACTCTTTCATCCCTGGATATACAAATCTTTCCAAGATTATATAAGAAATTGCCATGCAAATAATAATTTGAATGCTGATTTCCATGAGTTAATGCATCATATACATATTTTGTTGGATTACTGAGAGGGGGGGTGAATCAGTAATAGAGCAATCTAATCCTTTTTAATCATATAATGCAAGTGTTATATCAATGTAGCATTATCATCCAATATTTGCAGAGTAAATAAACAATGAACAAATGAACAATCATACACTTACACATTACACCAATGTTTTTACGTGGAAACCTAAAGTGGGAGAAAACCACAAAATGATTTTTCTTATATGTCTTGAAGAATTAAATTCATTGGAAGTACCAACTTCCTTTGTTTTTCAGCTGCAACTGGAAGGAGGCTCCAACCGCCTAGTTTCCTAGGCTACAACCTAAAGGAAGCTCCAACTCCCCAATTCTCTGGAGCAAGAGAATCAAGATCTCGGGAAGAAAGTATCAGGAAAGGATGAAGAAGCTTCTCGTTTGAAGAACCTTAATCAAAATTTGCTTGAACAAATTAAAAATATGAAAGATGAAAAACCAGAGAATCGGAATATTATAAATAAAGTCGACAAATCAGAAGATGAAGAAGAAGTTTCACACCTAAGGGTTCATAATCAAAATTTACTAACACAAATTAAAATACTTAAGCATGATAAGAAGTATTTACAAGAAGAGATAGGTCACAAAACATCAATAGTCGATAAAGAGACAATGATTGAACCTATGGAGCTAGAGAATTCTTTAGATGATACAAATCCAATTGATGTAAAAAGGTCTTCAAATGTCAAAGTAGAAACAATCCAGGGGTGCCCTTAACCAATAGTCATGTCCTTTCATTATTAATAATTATTATTTATTAATTATCATTTAATTATTATGTTATTTATATCTATTTTGTATGTATATTTATGTTCATAAAAAAGAGGCTACAACCCCCTATGTTCTCTAGCTACAACCACATGTCCTTGCCCCATCCAATCACCCTGAAGTAGAAGTAGAATGATGGAACCACTGTCACACTATCACTGTGAGATATACTAGTGTACAATTGTATCAACCTGTACCACTGACCTGCAACCAACTTGTACAACTTCCCTGTAATCAATCTGTACCTGAAATGACCATGTATCAAAAAAATAAAATAGGTACACGACCTGTAGTGCTGCAAAAAGTGTATGTACGTGCCCTATCTATTATGCAGCCCGCATATGTACGCGACCAAATTGTTATGCAACCTGTGTATGCCTTTTAAAAATTAGGGTTTTCTTTCTTCTCAAAACTTCTGAACCTGTTCAACTTATTTCACATAGATATGTAACCTGTCACTGTATTTAGACTGTATTTGTACCCTGTGCATGCATCCTCATACATAACCTTTACCCAAAAACTCTATATCTCTCTCTAGTCATGTGCCATAAGTGTGTGTAATCATGAACAAGCATAATAACCCTCACATGATGTAGACTTCAAACCCTTTCTGATATTCAACCTCTCAATACATCAACCAATACAAGCTCTCAACCATGTACCACAAAAACCCTTAGCCATATGCCAAGAAATACAAGATGTTCCTCAACAAGAAGTATCAATGATAAATATACCAACACTGTGTTTCTGTAGATGTGACTTATATAGAAGATCCCATGCAGCCACTAGTCTCTCTAAGGAGAATTATCAAATCTCCATAACCATTTCTCATGCGTATATCAAAATCCAACTATTCATAGAAATAAGACATACCTTTTGAACCAATGGATAGATTTGATGTATTTGAGCACTGTAGACCTTCCTGGGAGCTTGATCGCAGAATCTAGAACCTCTACATATTCATATTTTCAAGTTTCCATGGATTTTCCAACATGTAGGAACCCTAATACACCGACAAACCGCGTACGTATGCACCCTAATACACTGTCATCCCACGTATGTACGCACCCTAATACACTGTCATCCCACGTACACCTGAGAAATTAGGGTTTTTTAGTATTTGATGTAATTCCAAAACTTTCACCGTCAACCCTTCGTACTACCTCAGACTTTTGCAACTTCAGATGTATCAATGAGTGCTTACAATAAGCCTTATGTTGGTTACTATTTATCTATATGAGTTTGTATCCTTAACTTATTTGACCTAGGGTTCATGTCTGCTAGGGTTCCAACAAAACCTCTAAAACTATCAGCCCTCTTGGTAAACCAGAAGGCAATGTAGTGCATAGAGTGCACTGCGCAGTCTCACCCGAGATAGTCTTAATGGGTGGCTACAATAATCATGTGTTTGCATCCTAGGATTGAGTGGGGATATGAAAAATGTGCGCCGATAGTTCTATTTTAACTTATTAACACAATAAACTGTCATTCACGATTATGCATGAGATATAATCAACTCATTCGCTTTAGTACATCAACAAATACTGAAAACAGTAACGAACCACATGCATTCAATCACATAACACATGTTTTACCATGTTTCACCCCCCCTGGGATACATCCACAATGATCTGGCTCTCAAGCTATTTTATTATAGAAGTTCCAAAACTACAACGCAGTGTGCTTTACAACTCTTCTCAGTCAGGTCGAGATCTATTGTGAGGCAGACTAGATTGCACCAGGATCCTCAACCTGCGATCTAACCCTCAAGATATGCCTTCCTTACTCCCCTCCATCTCACCAACTTACAAAATTAGGTCGTATAGAAAAATATTACAACTAGCTATCAAAATAGGACTCCTCCTTTGGACCCCCTGTATCCCATCTGAATCTCATCTCTATTTCCTTACTAGCCTCCCCTATGAGACCTATGTATCTATATTTATATGTTTATGGCTCACCATCCATTACAATGTATTGCAAAAACCCTAACCCTAACATCGTTAGGTCTTCCATGCATGCGCGCGTGTTGATCTTCCTTCCAGTTGCTTCTTCCCTCGTGCATGCCTTCTTTCCAAAAATAACATTTCTTTTCACTTTGGATTGCTTCTAGCATGCCCCCAACACTGACATGTGGCTCATCCTGATCCACCTAACCTTTGTGAGTTTCTTTGATCTCCCTGGTGATCGACTGTAACTTCTCCCTCAGCTCTGCTACTTGTGTTTGAGCCTACATGGTCTTCTCCTTGAGTGTGTCTACTATCTGCACTGCAATCTCATCGCTGATCAACCCTGTGCACTCTTCCTAGGTTTGTGCCATATATGTCTTGGATTTGTCTTCCTGTGCAATGACTTCTGCTACTCTCTCCTGGAGTGGTTCCATTTGATCCTGGCACTCCTTTTCTGCATATGCAAAGTGGCGAGTTCTGCCTGTAGTCTCTTCATATCTTGCGCTCCTTTGACGCACTCTATGATGGATATTGTTCTCTTACTCTACTTGAGGTCTTGGATAGCTGTGCTTATCCTTTCTTCTTCCTTGTCCCACCACTGGACTTGCTAATCCTCTTCTAGCTTCGTCTAGAGCTGCGTTGCATTGTCAAACAGGTTAACTACTGCATGGACCTATCATTCTATCTCCTATTTCTTCTCTGTTGCCTCCTACTTCCTTTGCTCCCTCACCTTCGATGGAGTGGTAGGTGTGAGCTTCTCACGAAGATTCTCGATCTCTTTCTGATATTGATCGATCCCCTACACAATCTGATCAATCTTCTTTGTTGCAGTGAGTTTGGCCCTCTGCCCAGTCTTTGGAATCTTCTCATAAGTTCCAACCACTTTTTGTTCCAATCCATTCATGCGTTCCCTCTCCTCTTCACTCTCGAGCTCGTCCAGCTCATATATTAATTCCAACTCATCTCATTTATCCTTTACTTGTTGTAATTCAGCTGTGTCTATGTGTGCACGAGACTGTACCTCTATGTGTAGTTAAGTCCTTTAGGGGTGTCTGCCCCACGATCTCGTCCATGTGAAACATGCTGGGTGTAATGTGAAACGTTGCTCTCGGTTGCGATATTGTGTGGAATGTATCCCGCTCACTTGCTTCAGGTTCTCCTCGTGTCTGTGATGTTGATGGCCTTGTTTCAATGTTGTTGTCGGCTACCTGCACTTCCCCGATCTTCTTGAGGAATTGTTGCATGTATGCCATCTCCTTTTGAGTTCTGTCCCTATGGTGCACAACATTCTCAAAATCCTTGGATGTCTGATCTTGGACCAATTGGGCTATCATTTCTGCATCATCCTCCGTGATTGTGTATTATGAAGGTGTTCTATGCACCCTCATCTTCTTGCACGCACCTCCCGTTTGAGTAGTTGGTTTCTTAATCGGGCTTGGTTCTTGTGGGTTGGGACTTGGTGTAGTCCCCTGCACTGCCTCGACCCGTTTCTGCTGTACTTGGGGTGGCTATGTATTATTATTCTTCATCTTCTAGGTTCTTGTCTTAGATGTCCCCTCTTTCGTCTACTTTGTCTTGGCCTGGCCTGGCCTTGGTTTCTTGGGCATTGTGACTTCCTGGGGTTGTGTCTCTTCCTACCCTACCTCCTAGACATTTGTGTGTTCCTACCTTGCATCCTCTTCCTCTGCCCCTAGAGGTATGTCTGGAGTGAGGAATGGAATCCTGCAGTCATCGTCCCAATCCTTGATAACCATTTCTACGTCACCCTTCATGATGCAATAACGTAGTTATAGACACTTCTTGTTGGGGTCCTTCCGTGCCTGGATCCACATTGCATGTCGAGTGGAATTGAAGTTAGATATGTCCCGATAGTATGCAAAATCCTATGGTGTTGTTCTCCATAGGTTGGTGATGGTATCCTATAGGTTGCATAGGTATCCTACAAATATACCTGTGTTCACATTTTTTTTCCTAGCATCTGAAGTGGCGCCAAGCGATAAATATCTCACTCCATGATTGGGTTTGGGTCTGGTGGAAAAAAATACATATTTCAGTTCCTTCCATCCCATGATGGCTATCAACATGAGCAACCATTAGTAATGAAATTATGTTCCCAGATCCTACGCATCCTTGCATTCATCTAGAAACAAATTCGAAAGATAAGGGGCCCAACTGACTATGGTGCCCTCGACACACTGTGCTGCAACTATGACAACCCCGAACTAGACTTTCTCCTTGCGTCATTTTCTGAGCAGCTTGCAAGCCATGATTTTTGCGGCCATTTTTTCCATGACGTCACTGATCCGTTTGATGATGATTCCACGTGTCCCCCTTTCAATGCCGTATTTCTTTTTTATCTCCTCTGCGAGTGCTTTCTCCTTTGTTTTGTTGTCAAGAAAATTTTTGGGATCCATGCCCCGTGATGGCAGCCCTATGATGTGCACAATGAACTCTACATTTATTAAGATGAGCTTGTACAACCATATATCTCCGCCATGTGTTACCTCCATCAATTGTTTGACGTAATTGTTTGCGTACTATCCTTTTCCAAAGTGTGGTAGTTCCAGTAGACCTAAAATCCCAATTTTGGCCAATCTTGCTGCCCACTGGAGTGGTTGATGAATCGATGCCCCAAATGGATCTAGACCCAAAGTCTATCGGTAAAATTGCTTCACAAACTTTGGGAACTTTTCCATGTCCGTTACATCATGGTCTAAATACTTTAGTTTTTCTACATACCCCAACAAATCTACTTTCACCCGTACCCCTTCTGGTATGCGTGAAAAAATAATTGCTGCAGTGGGTTGTTTGCACGGTGACCTAGGTACTGTGTGCTTGTCCTTTCATGGTGGCGGCTGACTCGAGGTTCCAGCCTCCATTGGTCATTATTCAGAATAGCTTTTCAGCTAGCTTATTACATCTTCCACTTATCCCTCCTATGGATGGTCCGACACGGTTGTCTAAGATTCGTCTAGCTTGACCGTTGCTTCCTAATTTGTAGCTGTCCCATTGAATCTCGGGGATTCTTCAGGGTTTCCTAGTTTCTTTTGGTTTCCTGTCCCCTTGTTCTGTTGACTCTGTTCCTCCGCCGGTGTATCCATGTTCATGCCTGCTAGTGCTATCTGTTGGGTTTCCTCCACAATGGGTGTGGGGTTAACTTGTGTTGTATCCGATGATGGGATTTCGTCTACATTGACGACTTCTCGCGGCTATTGTTCACTTTCCTGTGATTGTACTTGTACTCTAGTCCTAACTCTGGATTTTTGGTAGTTTGGCTCGGTTTGACTTGTTTGGGTGGTGCCATGGTGGTGAAATTCAATCGTCCTCCAAGCTCAATGGTCTCTGCAACCTCTGTGAACTTCGCTCTGTGCTTTGTATGCTCTATCGCTCTCTGTCTCTTCTAATTTTGTAATAGTCTTTTGGCTCCCACATTCTTGCTTTGTATGGGCATCATATGAATCTTGTCGAAGACGGTACCTTTATTATGGATTCAATTAACCTCCGGTTCCTTCATACTTTCCATTACTCCCCTTCATCATCTCCATTTGCTGCGATTAATGCGTCATCCCATTGGTCCTTTCTGATATTCAAGTCCACTTGCCTTCGTCATTTAATACTTCTTTTTCCATCTTTACCTTTCCCACTTGTTTATGTTTTGGACTGACCATTGGCCTTGTCTTTTCCATTTTTGTATTTCTAAATATGTGAGCTCTTTCTCCTTTTGGTGCATTGTACCTCTATTGGTACCGTTTAATATCCTTTTTTTTTTTTAAATTGCACAGTGAATTTCAAGTTATGGGTGGTCAACTGTCCTTGTACAGCTTCAGTCGGCTCCCATTGATCATCCCTATGAGGTCTATGCCTCCTAAGTCTTTCAATTGTATAGCTCCCTGATCCAGGATCTTTTCGCGTCAGGTGACTTATTAAAGAATTGCATAAAATGAGCATAAACAAAAGTACACCATAAAGAAGGAAAAACTCAAAATGAAAGAGACAAAATCATGCAATATGAACACAAAGAACTTGATAAAAGAGTTTGTCCCTGGTGGACTACGTCTCCGGGTCCTGCTCTCAAATGGGTAGGTCTTTTTATTAACTCCACAAAAGAATTGGGAAAAATACATAAGTATACCTTGTTCTAGAGTTAAGCCATAGAATATTTGCTTAGATTAGAAAAATAACACCACCACTGCATTCGTGGCATCGTTTTAACTAAAAATGACTGTCTCTATGCCTCAATCCGAGTCTGACACTTCTTGACCCAAGAAAAATCTCACCTCTAATTTCATGCCTCTTCCATACGTGCGCCCTTAGTTCTCCTCCTAATACAAATGAGCATAAAAATTTATACAAAAGAATTCATCACCAAATGTTCTTCTCCAACTTGTAATGAGAACTCCCTTACATGAGAGATGAACCCCCTTTTTATAACCCAAAAGGAGCATCTTTACATAACAAAATAATTAATTACAACCCTTTTTTAAAAAAACTACTTGGATAAGGTTGTTTAGCATCTAGGCCATTCGTTCCAATAACATGGCATGGTTTGTTTGAGCCATTGTTTGAAAATAGCATATAATAAACAAATATTAAAAACAACCCCATTAAAATAGGGCGTAGGGCATCTCTTTTAATGAGTGTGGCTTGTTAAAAACCCACTTATCCAAACTCTAGAGCGTGGCATATATAAACTTGTGGCATATAGTTATGGAGCGCGTGATTCATGGTGGATAGTCGAGTGGCATAAGCTATTCGTTGGTGTGTGGTCGCATGGTTCCAAACACGTGAACAGGGGCTGGGCCAAAGGCCTAGCCCCTCCCTTTTGGCGAATTAGTTCAAGTTTAAACTTAAATATTATTTAAACAATATTTTACACAAGAAACAAGGTATGGTTTAGTGGTTAGCACGTGTCTGTTGCGCCTTTGGTCTGTTTGGAGGTCACAAGGTCGACTCTTGAGGAGTCAAATATACTTTTGCACATTTCAGCCATGGGAGGGGTGCCACGTGGCAGCCCATGATTGGGCCACGTGGCATCATATAACTGGTCCACCAAAACTGCCACTTGTCACAATATGATTTTCCAATGAAGTTGACATGTGTCATCACCAAGCATGCCCATGTGTATGCCGTGCTACGTCATCTTGCCAAATCAGATGTGCCACGTTTCACCCTTTCAATGGTGCCACATGTCACTTTGACTTTTCCCTGTTTGACCAAGTTTGATTGAACTTTGACCGCTTATAACTTTTGATCCGTAACTCCGTTTGGCAAGCCGTTTTCATTGTTAGAAATCTTGCGACGCGCTCTTCATGATTATTCCATTTTCACTAAGTTTTAGGAACTTTGAATGTTTGCCCTTTTACCGTCTGTTGAAGCCATTCTGAGTGTTTTGATTTGCTTCTGTGTGTTCTGAGTTGTCTTAACCTTCTCTGGATCCTTATTGGATCACTCCCCCATCTGTAACAGTTTTTACTTTGTACGGTCCTAACCAGTGCATTCTAAGTTTTCGTGGATGCTGAATGGATATGTTGTCATACATCAATAGTGATAATGTACATTGCTCCTGTTCTTTTTGCTGGTGGGTTGGTTGGTCCCACAAAGTCGATTGCCCACTTGTCGAATACTTGCAATGTTGCCTGTGGTCGCAATGGAATCTCATCCCTTCTATTGGGTTTACCAACCCTATGACAACCATCGCACCTTTGGCAATACTCTTTCGAGTCTCTGTGAATGGTCAACCACCATAGTCCTGCACGTAATACCTTATGCGCGGTATTTTTTCCTGCGTAATGTCCTCCTACTATTCCCTCGTGGGATTCTGCTAAAACCCTTGGTCTTTCATGTTCTAGAACATATCTTCGCAAGATTCTATTTGCGCCCATTTTGTATAAGTGTCCTGCAACTAGCTGATAGTCTGTAGCCTAGACTACCAGGTTTTTCTTCTGCGCAGTGTTATGTTCTCGTGGCGCAGTACCTGTACTCAAGTACTGGATGATATCTGCAAAGTATTCATCCGCGATTTGGATTGAAAACAACTGTGCATCCAGAAATTTGTCCTCTATATTTTCAGGTTCTTCTCCGTTTGTGACCCTTGTTAGGTGGTCAGGTCCTGAATTCAACTTTCCTGGCTTGACTATTACTTCAAAATAAAACTCTTGAAACAATAATAACCATTGACAGATTATCCCCCCCAACATTGGCTTGTTGACTAGGTATTTAAGGGTTGAGTGATCTGTGAACATCTTAAAATGTTTTCCCTATAAGTAATGTCTTAATTTCTACAGTGCATAGACCATAGCTAGTTCTTCCCTCTTTGTGGTGTTATAGTTTTGCTATGATTCTGATAGTTTTCTGCTCGCAAATGTTATAGGGTGATCCAAATCTACTGCTCCTGGCTGTGCCAAGATGGATCCAAGTGCTATGTCTGATGCATCTACATGTACATGGAATGTCTTCTCCCAGTCTGGAAATACTAGTATTGGCACTGTGACCATCTTTTCTTTTAGCGTATCCAGACCACGTTGACAATCTTCATTCCACTGAAACGTTGTATATTTCCTTAACATTTTCTCCATTGGCATGGTAATCTGTGCATACCCTTTAATAAAATTTCTGTAGTATCCTGTGTGTCCCAGTGTCGCTCTTAGTTGATGGACTATCTTTGGTGGTGGCAAGTTAACATTTACTACAATCTTTGTAGGATCTACTAGTAAGCCTTGTTTGCATACTATATGGTCCAATAGTATCCCAAATGTTGTTCCAAATATACATTTCTTGATGTTTAATGATATCTGGCACTGTCTGCATCTTTCTAACATCAGCCGCAAGACCTCTACATGGTCTTTTAACAGACTATAGACTGTCGAATCGTCCAAGTATACCTCTAGAAACTAGTGGATAAATTCTTTGAATGCAGCGATGACTACTCTAGAAAATATTGCTGGTGCATTCTTCAGTCCAAATGACATGACTGTGTACTGGTAGGATCCCCATTCTATAGCAAACGTGGTCTTGTATCTGTCTTCCTGTGCTATCTTGATCTAGTGGTATCATGAGAATCCATTAGTAAATGAGTAAAATTTGTGTCCTCCTACGCTCTCCAACACTTCATCCATGAAAGGTGTAGGGAACGGGTCATGTAGGCATGCATTGTTCAACTTCCTCAAGTCGACGCATATTCTTATCCCACCTTGTTTTTTCTCCTGAACTACCATCGAGATTATCCATTCTGATTCCTCCACATGTTCCATGATTCCATCTTTGAGCATTCTATCAATCTTAGCTTTAACTTTCTGTTTATATATCGAGTTTAGTCTTTATGGTTGCTGTCTGATCAGTCTTGCTTCAGCTCTGAGTGGTATCTTCATTTCTCCTAGCTCTCCCGCTATACCCTTCATTTCTGTAAATGTTGTGGGGAATAGGTCATTGTACTCATGCAGTAACTCTGTTATGATTTCTACTATTTGTTCATCCTAGTAGTCTCCAATGCTGGCCATTTTGGGATTCTCAAATGTCCCAATGTTGACTTTCTTTACCTTGATCGACACAACAATTACTTTTGATTCTAGAGGTGGACCTTCCACTTCTCTTTCACCTTCCTCTTCTTCGATCTATATATTGCGCAGATCATCTTCATCTGGTGCTTCTTCCTGCACATGGTAGCATGACAACAATTCTTTAACTGTTTGTCCGTTCCACTGTTGTTCTTTTGTTATGAGTTCAACTTCCAGTTCCTTAATGAATATCACCCCTGTTATCTGCTTAAGTGTTGCATCTATGTTTGGGTTCTCACGCTCGAAAGAGAAAGTGGATGTAAAGTTCAGGTGTAGTACTGTCCAGTTCAAAGTTCCTTTGCACAGTTCCTGGTCTATATACCAGTGCACTGGTATGCCTTCGAAGGTGTGTACAAAATGATTAGGCCATTCCTCCGGGGGTGTCATTTTCCACAATTCTTTGCACTTCTCCAAGTGTTCCGTTGGTGCCCCTTGTCCATCGTACTTATGCTTCTTGTTTCTTTTCTGTTTTGCGCCAAAACGTATGCGCAGTAACTTCTTACATTGGTAGCAATCCATGATTGTTTCTTTGTGTGTGCCCCACCATCTTGCAGGTGTGGTCTTGAGTGCTATATTGAGTGCCAAGAGTCTCTGATTTTCTAACACTTAGTCCTCATATTGTGCCAAGAATGCTTCTAGATCATTCACTCCATGGAAACTGGGTGGTTCCCTTATCTCCGTGTCGACCCATCTCACTGTGCGGTCTATTCTTCCGCACCTTCTTGTGGAAACTTCGTATAGCCGTTGTTGCCAGTTCTCTAAAACTGTATCTAAGTCTGTCGTACATGAAGCAATGCTCCGCCAACTGAGAATACCATATATAGTTGGATTTACATAATCCTCATTGCGCACAGTTGTTCTATACAACTGGCTGATTTCCTCCAAGTCTAAACAAGTAGGTTCTACAAACCTCTCCCCTTATGATGGGTCCAATGGTGCAATGACCCTGTATTTACCTGAATCAAATGTCATTTTTTGTGTCTTTAAATTGATTATGGCCTGGTTATCAAAATCCCAATCCAAGCCCAATAGTGCTGGATATGGTGTTTTTCCATCTAGTGTTTCAATCACTTCAAAGTTTGCTTTAGTGCACACTCCATCAGGGTCTACTGTCACTCCTTTCAGTCTACCAATTGGTAATACTGTGCGTTGGTTTGCTAGTTTCAGTTGAACAAGTGAAGATCCTAATGTGGGCTCTCCCATACATTTCCATGTCGTTTTTGGTAATAAATTGACTTCAGAACCTAGATCCAGTATGATATCTCCCATGTTGAAATCTACGATGTTGGTATTCAGCCTGAACTCCCTACTTGTTATTCTTCTTGTATGTAGGTGATTGATTGTTTTTTGTTCTAGTTTTCCTTCTGTCTCTATGCTACATTTTTCTAACATATTTTGCAATGTTTTGACAATGGATGGATCTTTCAATAGTTTTACACATGATTGCAAAAATCTTTTGATTGTACTTACTTGTCCCATGGGATGCATTTCTTTGGTATGATCCAACGATGGAGGCATCTTGTACTCGGGCTCTCCCTTGATTTGATGCACAGATGAAGTCGACGCGGTGTCTTGATTCAATAATTATTATCTGGATTTCTTAAATGTTTCCTTCTCATTCTGCACGTCGAACTGTCTCCTTGGTTCGACATTCTTCTTGACCCATTGGTGTTGTACTGGCTCTTGTCAGGCTGTGTCGTTTCTTGTTTTAGCTCCTCCACGCGTCACTATGTTGATGTTTCTTCCTTCATCCCTTGCTACTACTGAGATCCAATGAATGTTTTGATTGTTTTGATTCCTTTTTTCCTGGATATTTACTAACAGTGTCGGACATTCTTCTGTATCATGGTCTGATGCTTGACAATACATACAAGTTGCTGGTGAAAGTGGACATTCCCTTGCATAATGTCTCGGTTGTTGACAATTGTGACATACCACTGGTCCTTTTCCTCTTCCGAAGCCTCCTCTTGCTCGTCCTCCACCTCTGTATCCAGCTCTATCTCCTCTCGGTGTGTTATATTGAGGCTCGTGATTGTATTGCGTAGTATTGTACTGAGGTTGAGCTATGTTGTACTGTGGTTGTGTGGTGTTGTATGGTTGTTGCGCAGTATTTTATGGGGATGAAACTTGGTTAAATTGTGGTGCATCTTTCCCAGTCATCATTTATGCCTGCACCCTATATGCATCTGATGTCCTCTCTCGCATCAAATCCATAGTTCTACAATCTTTGTCATCGTGGCCGACTGAATTGCAAAAGTTGCAATATGAACTGTTTAGGATTGTCTGGTATTTCTACATCATTGGGCAGTGATATGGATCGTGGCCCAAATTCTTACATATTTTGCACAATAGTCCTCCTGTTGGTAATGGATTTGGCATCCCTACTGCCATATACTATGTGAATGTTGGACATTCATTCTTGTGGTGTCCTTCCATCCTGCATGTGGTACACCAAACAACTTCTCGTTTTTCCTTACTTTTGTTTTGGTTTATCTGGAATGTTAAGTTCTTCAAATCCTCCTTCAGTTCTTCGATGGCTGGATCCGTCTGCTGATATTGGTTTTCTTCCAGTTACAGGGCTTTGTTGGCACATGGAAGACCCAGGGTTCAACACTTAGCAACACACCAACAAAACCCTGACTACCGTCCCTTTCGGAAACACCTTCAAGATAAGGCGAGGTCTCACCCGAGGTAGAAGCAGGGGGGGTTAGAGGACGCAGGTGTTTGTAACCAAGCTCAGACATAGATATGTGATAATAACACTTTACAGAGTATTCTATTAACGCTTAGAAGATGGCATGAATTAGTTCATTAGCCTTATTAACATTGTAGAACATACCCAAAGATGGATCGTCATAGTAACAATAAACGATTACATATCCTGAGCACTTAGCACTTAGCATTATAGGTTAGATCTAACATTCATTCATACTTAACACAAATAAAGCACTAAGMAACAATTGATCTATCTATCATACATAATAATCAAGGCGCTAAGAAAATAAATAACATAAATAACACAGCACAAAGCACACTAAAGACACAAGATATACGTGGTTCACCCCAGTGTGGGGCTACGTCCACCAACCACTTCACCTGATTTATTATTCRTTCAGATGTTACATTCGTTTTCTCCTATGCACTAGGCCACAAAGTTGAGCTTCAAACTAGACATGAGATCTGCCCACTAAGCACCAGATCCTCCTTCCAAAACTAGGTCAAGGCACAAAGCCAACTTCTCTATCGAGAACAGAGCCTTAACACATATACATTACTTTGCAAAAAGAAACACAAACTACTTGCACTTATCTCCCAAGACTTCTCTACTTCTACCATACATTCTTACTTATTTATACTTTCACAATTCCTTACAAAAAGGCCTAAACATCGGAGAACCCATGGGCCAACATCCCATAACCCATTACAAAAACCTTAGAAAACCCCTTACTGGGTCCACCTAGCTAACAAAATTAGTGAGATCCGCGATCTTAGGTCTGCCTAGGCGTTCCTTCTTCGAACAATGTGTCTAAGTCCAAAAGTGGTCCAAACCTGACCAAGGCTTCCTCAAAACTTGGTCAAGGGCCAACAGGCCCCCAACACTCACCTGTGATTCGTCTCGAGTCACTCAAGTTTTGACAATGCTGCTTCGAAGGCCTCGAGCTTAATTCAAGCTTCCTTGAATTCCTATTTTTCCTAAGCCTCCTGCTCAGCGATCTCCTGGATCGTCTTCTCTATAACATACCCTTCCAAGCATTGTTCAATTGTTGCAACCACTTGGTCCAATTGTGAGCCCTATCCCTCAATTTCTTCAAACACCTTGCAGGCTTCATCCTGCATAGGTTGTATCTTCTGTGCGACTTCCATTACTCTGCCTTGGAGGGCAGTGATATACTTCCACATTACGCGTTGTTCCAGATATTTCTTCATTCTTTCAACTGCAGTGACTAGCTTCATCTGATCCTACACGGAGAATTATTGCTGCTGCGCCTTCTGTAACTGCACTTCTAGTTTCCTTAGCTCTAGATATTATGTGAGGCATTCATATGTCTGCGTGCTTCTATCGCTCAACTGTTTGAATTATGAGGTGAGGGCTTTGATTCTTACAATTGTATTCTTAGCAGTCTCCTACCTTTGGTCACACACCTCCTACAGAGTGCTCAGTACTGCTTGGGCCTCCAATTATGTTATTCTAGCCTTAAGCTGCTGGAGGGTCTCAACGAGCTTCACCACTTGAGCCTCGAATAACCCTTGCTCCTCCTGTGCCAAGCCTGACACAGAGTGACATGATTTACTCACTGCTTCTTTGATCGTGGCCCGCTCTGTGAGCAACTGCTCCGTTTCTCTCTATAGCTAGGCTTTTCCCTCTTGGAGCATCGCCTGAAACTCTTCTTTCTCACTTTTATAGGTGGTTATACTGTATCGCACTACTCGTAATTGTTCCAAGGCTTCATGTTTCTCTTGTTTCAAGGCTTCTATAGCCTTCTCCTTCTCTTCCTGGACTTTATGAAGTCAAGCTTCTATCGCATCCGCAAGTCTTCTCAATTGGGATGGTTCATCCCCCAATTCTGTAATCTGTGACGAGGAAGGCGTAATAGGTATTGAGAAGACCAAACGGATATATTTTTGTACTTCCTTCAATTCCTTATCGACCCTTCCATATATCTCTTCCTTCTTCTCTCCATATCTCTGCAATATGTCCATGGAAACGTCCTCCATAGCTCTGCAGACTAGACTGATATCGTCCTCCATGAGTGTGGCCTCCAACTGGGGATTATTAGCGCGTGTCTTCTTCCTTGCTAAAGGTTTCTTCAGGGAACCCTTCCTCTTCTGTCGTGTTACTGTTCCAGTAGGGGGGTCTTCAAGTGGAGGGGTGGTAGATTCACCTCCTCCTTTCTCTCCTTCTTCTTCATCTCCTCCTCCCTGTCCTTCTACTTCACCTTCTCCTCCTCCTGGCAAGTCAGACTTACTATCTTCAGAATCATTTTCCTCCTCATCGCTCTCTATATCCTAGACTTTTTCCGGCTTTTTATTTTTCTTTCCCCACTAGATTGTATGACATGATCGACTCGAGTGACTATGGGGATTCTTATGGTATCAGTGTTGGAGAGTTCTGCATCAACGACAGGTAAAAGAAACTCCTCTTGCCATTTCTTTGTGATCCACTCCATGTCTTCATCTGTTAGCTTGTAGTACAACTGTAACTCTTCCTGGTTCTCGTCTCTACGCATAGTGATGTAGATGAAATGTGGATCTACACAAAACTTTGATATTGGTTGGTATTAATGTAAGGTGAATGGTATCATGCACAAAATGACAACCTTCAGTTGCTGATAGTATGCATGAAACACGACATTGGACTACCACTGCTTCGTCATGTCGTTGGTGTACCACACGGTGGAAAACCGAGCAACCAATGGCTCCGAGGGTTTGATCTCTGGGAAGGTGGCTCCTTCATGGATTTTCCAAGTGACAAATGTGATCAAAATGATCAACCAGCTGTAGTGGAATTCATATCCCAAATCCTAGGCTTCGCAGCAATCTTTCTCTAGTTCATTGACGAGGTAGCTCGTCTAGTTCATTTGCATGCCCTCCACACATTTTCCTGTGAGGTCCACCATGAACCTAATGACCTGTGTGGGGTGGTTCTTCCTTATGATATTTCCATCTATGAGTTGGAAAGCGAGGCGTACTGTACCATCCTGTATAGAGGCTACCTTGTAACATCGGTTTCCTTTTTCAACTTCTCCGTAGCTTCCTTGATGCGTTGTGCCAGGGAATGGTCCAAGGCCTTCCCTGGATAAAATTTCTAAGGGTCAGGTCTGTTCATACTTAAGCCTGTGATCTGATGGATCAACGTCGGCTCCACAGTAACCCTTCGGTCGAGCCATAGGTATCCTCCATGATATCACAACAAGAGGAGGTTAATGCAAGCGTTTACCTCCTGATGGCGAACAAAATGGGGAATCTTCATCACATTCAACATAGTGAACTGCGCCATCCCCTTAATCCATGGCTGTGAGACGAGGTGATGCTTCTTCCCAATTGAATTCATGAGATAGCGATGCGGTGCAAACATGGCGTAGTTCATTCTTTCTCCTAAATTGAAGTTGTTGTTCTTCAGTAGTTGGATCTATCCTAACTGACTTGCAACTTCGCGTATTCCTTTCGGAATGTACGTGGTGAACACGGTGTATTTGAAATCTCAGGGAATGTTGTCACGGTTAACGATGCCAGCCAAAGGTGGTATGTACTCGGGTAGGATCGATGGGATCTACTTCATATTATCTAGTTCACCGCGGTGCTTAGTTCGCTGCTTAGTCACGGGGTTAACACGTCCAGAATGACGTCTAATCGAAGGGGAATCCTGCAGTCCCCTAGTCAAAAACACCTGGACTCCTTCGGATATTGGTTTGTCAACCATCATCTTCTGGGGGACTTCCTCAACAAACTTCTCTAATTCACTCGGTTCACTCGACATTCTCACTTTTAAAAAAACAAGTCGGGGTAGGCAAATAGACAGGCGGGGTAGACAAATGAACAGGCGGAGTCTTCTTTCAGATAATAATAGATTGAATAACTCGACACATGGACAATTTTCTTCTTGTCTTAGCTAATCACAGGTGGAAAAAAGTGGTCCCGACGCAGTGATCGACGAGTTAAATAAGCAGGGCACCGTAACAGATTCTTCCAACAACGATGAATGCTTCACCAATGTGAATCTATCCATTAGGGTGTGATCTCAACATTCCAAAAGTGGTCCATCAACCCATAAATTCATTTTCTAATCATTCTGAAGCGTCGTTCTAATGGTTGGGGCACCTCCAATGGTTATATAACTTCGCCAGGGTGAAGTCCCATTCTGCGCGGTCCTGCTGTTTTAGTGAGGTTCAAATTTTGCGAACCTGCCTCCTGCGAGGTTCCAGTCTGCGAAGTCTTCCATCTGTTCTCTGTAGTTTCTTATAGATTTTCCAACTTAGTTTTATTTTTATTGAGCTTCCTTTCCTTCTTTCCTATTATCTGAGTCTCTCTAACTATTTTTGGAATCCTCTTTTCATTCTTATTCTTATCTTCTCCTAGCGTAGTGGATTCACACTATTGAGGTGCCCTTAAAGGGTCTGAAGTTAATATCCATTCTCTTAATACTTCCTGGGTGGATATACTTCCTTCTTGAATAGATAGGTTCTTCAAGTCTTCTTGCATTCTTTCAATCTTGACATCTAATTCTCTTTCCTTCTGTCCCTCCTACGTTGTTACATTGTTCTGTTGCTTCGACTTATCCTCTCGTTCTTCTATTAGTCGATCTATTTTTCTAGATATGAAATCCCTTAGTTCTTGATTTTTGTTTTCTGTAGCTTCTTCCTCTACTTTCCTTCCAATCTGATCCTTCTCAATCTAGGTCTTACCTAATAAAAGTTTGAAAGGGGTGTTGTCCCCAATAAACTTAATGAATTCAAATTCTTCTTCAGTCGATGTTCCATGAACAATAATAGGTACATTAGTAACTCTTCCACATAAAGTTATCATCTTACCCTTAAAAAAGCATATCCTTCCCAACAAAGGTATCACAATAGGCTTTCCTAAAATTTCCCAAGTGTCTTCTGTCATAATATTCACTTGTGTTTCTTCATCCAAGACACAATCTATTCTTGCACTTATGCGTTGTTTTACTTTCAGGATCTCTGGTAAACTGACATCTTTTTGAACATCCATCATTTCTTTCAATTGTACTATTGTAGTCTGAACTTCCTCTGATCCTTTCTCTAACACTTCCCTAGTCTTTTGACTTTCTTCATAGTTTTCTTGTCTTATGTTCATCCTTTCAACTTTAACAATCATCCTTGGACAATCCTCAATGTCATGAACAACAATATTACAACAAAGACAAATAGGACATGTGTCAGGGAATTCCGTAGCAAGATGTCCCGATCTTCTGCAATTGTAGCACAATGTCAATCCTCTTTTTCTTTTAAATGTTCCCCAACCTCTTCTGTACTACGCACTAGGATCGTAGTGCTGGACCTGCAATCTACAAAACCTTTTTCTAGGATCCTGCATCCACTTATTAGTCCAAAAATTCTTTCTATGCATAGGAATAACATATCTTTCTTCATTTATATTAAATTTACTCAGATCAACTCTTTCTTGCAACTGTGCCCTAGCCTTCAAACTAGGACAAAATCTATTAAACATACTTAAGTTCATGCTTTCGAAACAAAATTTTTCACTTATCTTTCTCTTACCAAAGCACAAAGCTTTACCTCTTTTAGGGTCTTACCTATTTTCTTCATATCAGATTTCTTTCTTAGCAGAAAGCTTCACAAGTCAAGTAGAGTACTGTGCACTTCAACAATAGATCTACGCACAAAGATTCTCTTTTATTTACTTCAGTTCCCAACAATCACAGTTTCAAGTCCCGACAACAGAACCATTTTTTGGCATAGGGAAGACCCAGGGTTCAACACTTAACAACGCACCAACAAAACCCCGACTACCGGCCATTTTGGAAACACCTGCGAAGCAGGAAAGGTCTCACCTGAGGTAGACGCAGGGGGGGTTATAGGACGCAGGTGTATGTAACCAATATGGGACACATATTTGTGATGATAAAACTTCACAGAGTATTCTATTAATGCTTAGAAGATGGAATGCATTAGTTCATTAGCCTTATTAACATCGTAGAACATACCCAAAGATGGATCGACGCAGTAACAATAAACGATTACATATCCTGGGAAATTATCTCTTAACATTATAGGTTAGATCTAGCATTCATTCATTCTTAACACAAATAAAGAACTAAGCAACAAAAAATCTATCTATCATACATAATAATCAAGGCACTAAGAAAATAAATAACATAAATAACACAACACAAAGCACACTAAATACACAAGATATACGTGGTTCAACCCAGTGTGGGGCTACGTCCACCAACCACTTCACCTTATTTGCTATTCGTTCAGATATTACATTTATTTTCTTGTATGCACTAGGCCACAGAGTCGAGATTTGCACCAAACATGATATCTACACACTAAGCACCATATCCGCCTTCCAAAACTAGGTCAAGGCACATAGCCAACTTCTCTATCGAGCACAAAGCCTTAACACATATACGTTCCTTTTCACAAAGCACCACAAACTACTTGCACTTAGCTCCCAAGACTTAGCTACTTCTACCATACATTCTTACTTATTTATAATTTTACAATTCCTTACAAAAAGGCCCAAACATGGGAGAACCCATGGGCCGACATCCCATAACCCATTACAAAAACCCTAGTAAACCCCTTACTGGGTCCACCTAGCCAAAATAATAATTGAGATCCATGATCTTAGCTTCGCCTAGGTGCTCCTTCTTCAAACAATGTGTCGAAGTCTGAAAGTGGTCCAAACCTGACCAAGGTTTCCTCAAAACTTGGTCGAGGGCCAACAAGATTCCTACAGAGCCTCTACATGTGTCTGAAACTTCTGTTGTCACAATGGGTATTTTAAGTGTGGTAGTAGTGAATTGACAAACATGTTCTTGTGCTACATATCAGTCATGATATATTTCAACTTTCCCTTCAGTCGCTTGGATATCTGGTCAATCTCCCATACATATTCTCCTGGTTTCTGTCTAATTTCTATCATCTTGTTCATGTACTGATCCTCTGAACTTGGATTCTGGAACTCATTTATCAACAATTTCTTGATGTTTGCAATCATTCTGGTTGTCCCTGGTGGATTTTTTGTAGCTAAACTCATATACCAGTCTAATGCATGATCCCTTAGTGTAATCACTAGCTATGCAAGTTTAGTATCTTCGTATGTGATCTATTTTTCTTCCCACATATTCTCACAGATAAAAAAATGTTTTTTCGGGTCCTCCGATGCTTCTCCTTTGAATTCTGGTAACCTGATGGCGGGATCACGTCTTGCCATCCTGAACGCTGAAATACTACTTCTGCGCGGTGTAGATACTTGACTAGTGCTTCCTGAACTGGCTCCTCTAGTTGTTGTTCCATATGTAGATGTACTTTCTTTTGTCTTTCTTCTCCTGAAATTCGGTTTTCTAAACGATGGTGTTCTCTTTGGTGTATTAGTTGCACATGGGTTTATGGGTTCCACACTGACATTAATATGGATAGGATTTATACCTTCTCTTCCCTCTCTTGGACCTCTCATCTTCCTCTCATATGTTGCGCGTAGGATTTCCTCAATCTGCTCCACAACCCGAAGATCCTCTACTTCTTCTTCATCACTTGCCAAGACTTCCCTCGCAGCTATGACTCTCTTCTTAGTATTCACCTTGTATTGGTAGGTTACTCCACTGCATGTCTTTCTAGCTGTCTCCTTGATCCACTTGATTTGGTCATTGTCCATAATGATTGGTTCCAAGGGTTCTGCCTTCTTTCCCTTTTTTGTTCCTCCTTCCATTTCTCCTTTTCCTGTCAATGCTTCCCCTCTTCCCCCATGCACACGAGGAAGTTTATCTGTCTGAATCCATTGTCATTACCCCTTTGTTGTATATCAGTATATTAATAGAAGTATACAATGATCTAATATACCTTCCTCTAGGACCAGATAGAAAATCTTTCTTTGCTATTTTGTATGACTTCGTTGTATCTACGACAAACTCTGTTATAAAGCCTGCTACAATACTGTTGAGCCAAAAATATACTACGCAAGTGGATTTGTTGTTCACCTGCTGTAGCTGCTCAATCTGTATTGATATCCATTGTAACTGTTAGATCCAATTCATTGCATGGTTATCATTCAACCTTAATATCCACTCCTACAATAAGTGTAGAAAATCATAGAAAAAGACTTCCTGCAAAATTAGTAAACACATATTTCTCAAGATATTTGCAGGGTGTTATTCTAGGATTTCTGTTGGTTTTCTCTGCCTTTGTGGGATTCCACGGTCTCAACATTCCCTTCTAGCGGCTCATTCTTTTCTCCTTCTCCTCATCCACTTCAATATTCACTTGACCCGCCTTCTGCAGATCTTACAGATCTTCAACATATCTCATCTACTCAATCCTCTACTATTGCAACCAACGACAACAAAACCATTTGTTGGTTACTATTTAACTGTCTGAGTTTGTATCCTTAACTTGTTTGACCCAGGGTTCATGTCTACTAGGGTTCCAATAAAACCTATAAAACTATCGACCCTCCTGGTAAACGAGAAGGAAACACAACACACATAGTACACTACACAATCTCACCCGAGATAATCTTAATGGGTGGCTGAAATAATCATGTGTTTGCAACCCAGGATTGAATGGGGATATGAGAAATGTGCGCTGAGAGTTCTATCTTAAATTATTAACAAAATGAATTGTCATTCACGATTATGCATGAAATATAATCAATTCATTCACTTTATTACATCAACAACTACTGAAAATAGTAAAGAACCACATGCATTCAAATACATGTTTTATCGTGGTTCACCCCCTCGGGATACATCCACAAAGATCCAACTCTCAAGCTATTTTATTATAGAAGTTCCAAAAGTACAATGTCACATGCTTTACAACTCTTCTCAGTCAGGTAGAGATATTTTGTGAGGCAGACTAGATCTCACGAGGCTCCTCAGCCTGCAATCTAACCCTCAAGATCCACCCTCCTTACTCCCCTCCAACTCAACAAATTACATAATTAGGTCGTATAAAAAAATATTACAAATATATATCAAAACAAGACTCCTCCTCTGGACCCCCTGTATCTCATCTGAATCTCATCTCTATTTCCTTACCATCCTCCCCTATGAGACCTAGGTATCTATATTTATACGTTTCTGTCTCACCAACCATTACAATGTATTGAAAAAACCCTAACCCTAACGTCGTTAGGTATTCCATGCATGCACGCGTGTTGCTCTTCCTTTTAGCTGTCGCTTCCCTCGTGCATGCCTTCTTTCCCAAACTAACCTTTCTTTCCGCTTTGGCCTGCTTCCAACACCTTACACAACAAAATATATTCAACGTGTTCAAGTGTGATTAAATGAGAGAGCCTTGCCTCTTATTTATAGTTTCATGTAGCATCCCACTTTCCTTATTTTAGGGAGTTATCCATTAAGTTTATTATTTAAATAATTTCTTTTGCAAACACTTTGAATTTTTGGGGCTTCTAGATGACTCATGAGGATCCTCCAACTTCACATGGCCATAATTCTCTAACCGTGAGGAGTTATGCGACGTTCCACATTGTTAACATCTATATGCTAGAAGGATTGATGCTTATAGCATACTTGTTCATCCTTCCCACCAAAGTCTTCCATCTACTCACATTTATCCTTAAATCATTGACTGAAGTTAATTAAAACCTCATCTGCTTATGCATGCTATCCCAGACTTCTATGTTAAAACATTCTTATACTGATTTTTCGTCCATTTGACCTTTAATTATTCATTTACATCTACAAAACCTTTGATGGGTACTGGGATTATCCTCTTTCAATATGAGGGTGACTCTCAGTGATAACATTCTTGGTGCCGCTGTCGGGGAACGAATTGAATATTTTTCCTTGGGATTGAATGACAAAGCAATATTGATTCTGAAGGTGCATTAGAAATCAGTATATTGAAGATTGCAGCTTGCACCTGGTGACTCCACTGTTTCAGTTGTGGCTCCCAAAGGCAGACACATGAGGTCTACTCTACATATACCTCTGTTTCTCAAAAAAGGAAAGTCTTCTTAAGAAGTCTTTTTAGCTCCTATACTAGGTAATTCTGGTCATTCGTATGATTCTACTTTTAAAACTCCAGTATCCATATCTAACCCTCCTATTTGACCTTCTATTGAAGTTTCTAGAAGTTTAGATTTTGAATATTTCCCTGTTGAATATTCATATTTTATCCCTCAAGTCAAAGAAGAAAGTTTTTAAACCCTTGTTTCCCCTGATATTGTAAAGTGGTTCAGACTTGAGAATCTTGAATATTTTCCTACTTTGGGTTTTCCTACTCCCCCTCCCATCAAACTTACCTGAGACTAAAAAAGAGGAAACCTATTTTCCTTTGGACCCTATACCTTCTTCCCCCAAGACTTAGACTCTCCCTCTGAAATCTGAAACCTCTCCATCCAAATTTCCTCTTTCACCAAAAATCCAAACTCCATCTCCCCCTTGTTCTCCTACTGTTCACAACCCGATGGCAGGTGCCAATCTTCCTAGAAATAGGATGGATGCCATAGTGGCTTCTAGGTATGCCCCTCTTATCTTACCTCAAAGTTTGAATACTCTCCCAGTTGGAGACTACCTTAAGTACATACCCAAGTTTACAGGAGAGGAAGACACAACCACAAAATAACACCTTGCATCTTTTTATAGTTATGTAGATAATCTTAACATTGAAAATGAAGATGTATGGATGAGAGTATTTGTACAAAGCCTTGATGGAGAGGCTAGAAAATGGTTTAGGGGTTTGACTCTTGGATCTATTGATGGGATTGAAGCTTTGGATGATGCCTTCTTGAGGCATTTGGGGGATAAAAAAGATTTCCTTTATTATATTACATAATTTGGATCACTTACGAGGAAAGAAGGGGAATCTTTCTTTGACTTCTCAAAGAGATTCAATAAAATGTACAACAAGATTCCCATTGAAATAAATCCTACATAAACCTCTGCCAAGATTACCTATGCCAATGCTTTTGACCCTAAGTTCTGCCTCCTATTGTGAGAAATAAGATCTACCTCTTTATCCCATATGCAAGATGCAACCTTAGAAGTAGAATCCAATATATTGGCAGCTGAAAAACTTAGGGGAAAGTATGATAGAGATAGAAGGAAAGGTAGGGTTGAATCTTCAAAGTCTGAATCCCCTGTTGTCCACCCTCGGGTTGATGAACTTACAAAATTGGTAAAATCACTTTCTGTTGAAATGGAGAAGTTGAAACTTAAAGGAAAACAAAACTATAGAAACACTAAAAATGATGATAACAAAGGAAATTTTAGATTAACAAACAATGCCCCTCAGATCCTCCAAGGAGATCAAAGAAATAGGGAAAGGGATGATCAAAAGGTCAAGGCTCCTCTTCAAAATAACCTTGTTACTGATGAAGAAGGAGAGGACGAAGAGTCTGGTCTAGCAATCCGTTATCTAGGTGATACCTCTTCATATCATCACTTAACTCGGTCTGCATTTGAGGAGTCTCTCATGGATAGTCAATTAAATGAATTGAGTAAAGGAGAGAAAACAAATGACAATCCTAATATATACAACCTAAGGTCCAAAAATAAAGAGGGAAAGACTGACACTTTTGATCAACCCACTAAAACAAAAAATTTTGATAAGGCTGTGACAACTAGCAACAAAGGAAAATATGTGCAAGGCCCTCAAATATTGGTTAAGAGCCCTGCCCTAGAAGTTAAAGAGATTCTGAAATACCCATCCTCCTTTAGCTTTGAAAATGAAATCCAAAAGATCAAAATCCCTGTACCTTTTTTGGAGTTGATTAAGAATGAGGAATTTAAAAGATACCTTTCTAAAATGATGCATCCCGAGCTTTCTTCTAATTCCACAGATTCAGTTAATCTTCAAGATGAAAAACCAACAGTTATCCTGGGACCTTTGGTAGAATATATATATGATTCATCCCTCCTTTATATACATCATTGAACATTCATGATAAAGTGCTGCACAAATGCTTGATGGACTCAGGGGCATCTCACAATCTCATGCCTAAAACAATCATGGATGAGCTTGGGTTGGAAATTACAAAAACCTACAATGAATTATACTCTTTTGACTCTAGGAAAGTGAAGTGTCTTGAGGTTAGCAAATATCTGATTGTGACCTTGTTTCAGTTGCCAATGAAAAGTCTGGTCATGGATATTGTGGTGGTTGATGCCCCCCCTAATTTTGGGATGCTCTTGTCAAGATATTGGATAAAAAGACTAGGGAGAACTTTGTAGATGGACCTTTCATATGCCACCATTCCTATGTTTGTGGGAGAACATAGAAGGCTTTACAGGGAGGCTCAATTATCCTACATCACTAGTGATGAAGAAATTCCCAGCAATGGAACATACCTCTTCTCAATGCAAGGAAATGCATGCGGGAGATGGACACTCGGGGTGATGTTCCCTCCAGGGTATAGGGTGTCAAATTGTGAATGATATAAACAAGGATCTACTTAGTTGAGGATGCAAAAACTGCTTAGGCAACAATTTATACCACAAAGCGATAATCCGCTAAAGGCTCAATACTGCAAGCGAGGGCATGAGATGCAATCACAACTTAATGCCAAAAAATGTCATTTTTTATGTCTTTCAGTCTACTTGGTGTGAAAAAGGGATAAAATTGTGCCAAATAAACGTCTTTTCAAATCCAATTTACGAGTGTGAAAAAGACAATTTCACTCATCCATCTTTCCTATTTTTGGTAACGAGTCGGAAAAGATCTTAACTAAGACTCATGACCTTTCAAATCCAATTTAATGAGTGTGAAAGAGACAAATCACTCGACAATCTTTTTGATTTTTAGATGAGTCGAAAAAGAGCTTAACTAAGACTCATTGATGTTCTTCTAATCAACATGTAAAGGGGGAGGCCAAGGCTCCCGTACCAGTCTTCTGTGGAAGGTTAGTATCTTACGGATAGCTAACAAAAGCTTGGGAAAACCAAAAGCTCTCCAAGTTGAGGAGGAGAAAGTGATAACGAAGTATATAGTCTCTGTGATGGTTCGAATAATGTTTCTTATTGGAAAATACATAGGTGGGGGTATGGGATGCCCCATCAGGTCATCCCAATCGAAGGGAACCTCGTCGAGACTTGGAGGGAGAGAATTCGAGGGAAGAATAAATATCTCTTGTTCAGAAGGAGAAGGATATGGTAGGTTGATGGAATGATTGAAGGATGTACCATTATCTATACGAAGAGTGGGATTGAACAAAGATTGCACTGGTATGACCACCTCTTCAGATCTCAGCTGAAGAGGATGAATGGTGATAGGTATAGGATACACAACATCCTTGATAATAGGGGCGAGGTTAGGAGAAGGTAGCACTGTGTTGCTCGAAGTAGGAATAGGGTGCGGGGAAACCACAGATGTCTCAGAATCTGATGGGCCCTTGGGAGAGATCCATGCTTCTAGTATCTTAGCAGTAGCCAAACACAAATGCATAGGGTGACTTCCTTCACAAGTCCTGCAAAGAAATTTAGGCTTACGTCTAAGACGTCTAGGCTTCTCGATTCCCCTAGCATTGTTTACAACGGTTGTTGACATTCTCTCGTCATGACTGGCAGAGGTAAGAGAATATTATCCTATATGATGAATAGAGGTTGGATATGTGACACGAATATGATTCAGGGTGAATAGGATGGTGCCCTGAACATAATTGGCATAGGTTGGGTGCGAGTTGGTGACATAATTTGTAGAAAATGTTGACCCATCTCCAATGTGACTCGAAGAGGTTGGTGATGGAGCACCAATATGATTGACAGTGACTGGGCTAGTGGTATATTATGGCATTTGATGCCAAGGTCTGGGGAAATTTTGGTTTTGAAACATTGCAAGCCAGTAAGGATCCTAGTGTATCTCCTATCCCTGCTCATAAAGGTGGTGGCCTATGCCAAAATGGTTCGAAGAGGTTTGGACGGGCATCATCACCGAGGTCTGCGAGGAGACGAAGGTAGGATAAGAATTATTTGCGTGATGATATATGTTTCCCCCTTGTGAAGGGGTCCCATAAAGAGGGTAGCTCGAACCATAAAATTGATTCTCCCCATATGAAATACCTGGGGGTACTTGAGGATCTGTCATGGAAAAAGTGTTCAAAGGAACCGACATGGAAGACATAGGATACATGGATGGGGCGTAATAAGTGGGATAAGAACCCATATAAGCACTGGATCCTGGAAGAACATAGCTAGTGTTGGATCCATAAGGGGGAAGGTTCCAACCTCCCATGGGGACATGACTCATATCAAATGAAGAAGTAGGCATTGGAGCCATGGTGCCCTCAGATCCAATGATAGGATTCATATACGTGGGAAAGGGAGAGGATTGCATGGGTGAAGGCATATCAATAGAAAAATGACTAGAGACCCAAGGCGCAGACTAAGTGTTATAGTTCTGAATACCATTATGAAAATTGGAAGGATCCATCCCCATGAAATGAGTAGGAATCATGGGATGGGTAGCAGTAAATGAGGAAGCAAAAGAAACTCCACTATCCATGATGATGAAACCCAAAAGAGACTCTTATAGCCAACTAGTATTCAAATACCATACCAAAATTCAAATGGCCAATATGCATGCAAACATGCTAAAGTGGTTGAGTGGCTTACCTCTCTAAAGAAGGTATGTCTCATCCAAGAGGGACCCGAGACTCCCTGCTAAAGTTTGGAGGTAACAAAATATGTTATAGGGGCCCACGTGGGCTTAAAAAGAGTCGTTCAGATCCCCCCGGAGAGGTAATCCTCCATAAAGGTTGTGTGTTTTTGGACCCCTATCTGACCTAGGGTACAAGAAGAATAACCCCTGCAAGTAACCTATGACATAGCTAAGTCAAGAAAATAATAAAACGCTATATAAACGATGCACATGCGAGCAATCGTAAGTATGGATTACCGTATGGGCAGGGTATCAAATCCCAAAACCTTGAAAGCATCGCCTCTCATAGAGGTATGGGTACTAGCAAGATCCCCAAATACGAATAAATCCACAGAAAAATCTCTGACGCTAGGCACGTATCCGGGGGTTATCCCTTCAACTAACTTCGCGTGACCTCGTGATTAACTCCAGTGTGAGTGGAGCCTCCTGATCTTACCAATTATACAATGGACTTCTCAACTCCCTGTCTCAGACACATATGTTGATTTAATTGCCTTGGAGAATTTTACTTGCAAAATCCTATTCCAAGGCACTAAATCCTAGACTAGTTTGTGCACCCTAAAAATAAAATCGTGACTAATCAATTTTAGTTTAAAGCGTAAATTTTATTGGCCGTGATTACTAAAAAATGTATGGAAGTGAAACTCATGACATTATGACTCTGCAATAAAAGTAAATATAAATATAATGCAAAGTCTAACTTTAATTTTTCAATGAATGATATGTGTATAAAAATAATGCAATTTTCAATTTCAACTTTGCAGTTCAGAAGTAAAATGCAATCTTTCACTAAATGCACTAAGCTAATGATAAATATTCAGAAGAAAAAAATGCCAAGCATTGTAAAATGCCTATTTTTTGTGATAGCATTACAAACTTCTGTGTCGACACCATTCGTAACCAAGAAACCGAGTTCCTTCCAACTGGGTCTCCACCACTTCAATCCTCCACCAAAGGCAAGCTCATATAAAAGATACAATGAGGTTCTCTCAACAATAGGGAAATATCTTGGGGGTTGAACACTGTGTTCAGACTTGAGGGACAAATGGATGCAGACTCAATATGAAGTAATTTCTCCAGAGTAACTTTTCTCTCAAAGTTGAATGCTTTCTCCCTCTTTTCCATAGCTCAGAATTGTGCTCTTATAGCCTTGAAAATGAAATTGAAGGGCTGAGTCAGAACATTTCTAGTATATGGAAGGCCAAGGATCAGAGATCTCATCTCATGACATGGAAACCTGACTTCATTTTTGTATTTTCTGGCACAAATCCTGATGTACATGTGTTGTAGTGGAGCAACCTGCGTATACACATTCTGTATAGTAGATAGGGCGCGTATATGTGAAAAAATGTGTATTTTTAGCTCTGGATTCATAAAAAAGGGATGACAAGTCTACATAGGAAAATGGAAAAAGGCCCTCTATGCAAGATGGAAATGGTGAGGCAAATCTTGCTATAGCAAGGAAGAATAAGCAGAGGAGATGTGCCCAAGTGATAGCACTTCATGACTTTATTTCTGTTAGATTTGTTACCAATAGGTTCCTTTGTTCTAGCAGTCTGTTAAATCCACTATGTACAGATGTTAGATTGACATATTTTCATGGAGAATCCTAGGAAAGAAAGCCCAACTCACATGTCGAGCTGTTGTCTACTTTTTTTATTATAAATACTGCAGAATAATGTTATGACAGGTTCGAATGGTTGAGCAGATCTCCCTTTGTAATTTTTTGATGTAACAAAGCTATTCTCTAGTTATGTACGATATTTGAGAATTTTTCATTAATAGAAGTCAACCTATTTTCATTATCTTGTTTCTTCTTACTCTGAATGCTCATTATGGGAGGATCCTTATGAGATGTTACAATTGTGTTATAATGGAGGTTTGATTATGATGCTACTGTAAATGTTTTTTTAGAGTTTTAAAGTTTAGTTTCAAGAGGATCTTGTGACTGATATTTTTTTTCACCTAGCTGCTAGAAGGCCTGCTGCTTATAGCAGACTTGTTCATCCTTCCCACCAAATTCTTCCATCTACTCACATTTATCCTTAAACCATCGACTGAAGTTAATTAAAACATCATCTACTTATGCATGGTAGCCCAAAATTCTGTGTTAAAACATTCTTGTATTGAGTTTTTGTCAGTTTGACCTTTAATTATTCATTTACATCTACATAACCTTTGATGGGTGCTAGGCTTATCCTCTTGCAACCTGAAGGTGACTCTTAGTGCTAACACACATACCATCGGAAATGGCATGACCTATAATATCCATCTAGAATAGTCTTACCTACAAATATATCAAAATTCATCCCATTATCCATCAAACAAACTTGGGTCCATTACCCAAACCATGTGCTATGAACTTTCTTCAAGGGTTGACATCAATTACAACCAACCCAAATAATCAACATCTTTAAAATCACCATCCTTAGCATATTTTTCAACATAAATTTCATGAAATAAAGGATTATACCTAAGTATTATGGATGAATTAATAACTGGTCTTGACAACATATCCACAACTTTATTATGAATACCTTTCTTATACTTGATTACCAAATTAAACTATTGTAAGAAACCCATCCACCTGAAATTTCGTGACTGTTGTAGCTTGGTCTATGACTGCAAAAACTGTAATGCCTGATGATCTGTATGAATTACTGTCTCCTTTCCCATTAAGTAATGCTTCCAGTTCTTCATACTTTGTACCAATGCATATAATTACTTATCATATGTTGGACAATTAATCACAACTCGAGTAAAAGTCTCAAAATGATAACATATAGGTTTACCTCGTTGCATCAAGACTGCTCCCATGGCATATTTGCTTTCATCAGTTTGAATCTCAAATGGATGTTGCAAATCTGGCAGAGCCAAAAATGGTTTGGTGCTTATCTTTTCCTTCAATGTCTTGAAGGCTTTCTATTGCTTGCCTCCCCATTGAAAGACTTGTATAATACTTGTCAATGCATGTAGAGAAGCTTCTATGAAAGAGAAATTAACAATGAATTTCCTCCAGTATTGTACTGCTCCTAAGAAGCTCCCAACTTCTGTGACAATAGTTGGCTTGATCCATTTTAGAATGAGTTCTAATTTTGCAGGTTCTATCTTTAGTTGACCATTCCCTACAATGCAACCCAAGTATACTAGAGAATTTTTTCCAAATTCACATTTAGACATTTTGATATACAACTTCTCCTTCTTTAAGATTTCAAAGACTATCTTGACATTCTTTACATGATCTTCCCATATTTGACTAAAGATCAATAAATCATCTAATTAGACGATAAAAAAATCATCTATGTAAGGCTTGAACACATCATTCACTACCCCCATGAATGTCGCAGGTGCATTGCATAGCCCAAATGGCATAACTAACCATTTGAACAACCCCTGCTTTGTCTTGAAAGCAGTTTTCCATGTCACTTTCTACAATTATGATCTGATGGTAACCACTTCTCAATACCAATTTAGTGAACTAAACAACATACTTTAATTGATCCAATAAGTCATCAATTATGGGAAGAGGATAACGATTCTTTACTATCATATTTATTAGGGCTCGGAAGTCAATACACATCCTCCACGTGACATATTTCTTTGGAACTAATACAATAGGAGAAACACACAGAGATGAGCTTGTCTTGATTATTCCTTTATCGAGTAACTCCTGAACTTGCTTCTTTATTTATGCATTCTTGATCTTTGATGACCTATACATTCCAATATTAGGAAGAGGAGCATCTTGTTGCAAATAAATTTCATGTTCAACTTCCCTCTTAGGAGGCAACCCTGTAGGTTCCTGAAATAAATCATCATAATTAGATATGATTTTGACCAACTCATGTTTATCATATGTATCACAACTTGATAATGCACATGCTATATCTTCTTCTTTTTGTTTCACTATCATGAGAACAAAATGTTTAATTGCGCTCACGAGTCTCTTCATTTTCCCTATACTCACTAAAGAAACATTCGTTTTGATACAATGAGCTCTCACAATATTCTCAACCTCGTTCTTGAAAATATAATATTTATTCTCTTCGTAGTAGAATATGGCCTTCCTGTCAAATAGATATGGACTACCCAAGACAATGTCGCAAATTTCAAGAGGCACAACATCTAACTCAACCTCATCAAATAACTTAGCTGTAATTGCAAATATGATATTACACTGTTTCATCACTTGCAACTTAGCATCTTCAGACGCCCAACCTAATGGATATGGATTTTTGTGTGGTGTTGTATTCAAACCCATATTCTTAAAAATTGCTTCAGATATTAATTTAACTTGAGATACACTATCAAATAAAGTATCCACCTTTTTATGCTTGACTATAAATCTGACATGGAAAAGTTCTCTTCTCTTATTTTGATCGATATCACTTTTCAATTTGGTGGATTGAACTAAAGAATTAGAATTAATAGTTGATATAAATTTTCTTCCTATTTCCATGATCTTAGATTCATCTCGTGAATCTGACCCTAGATCATGTCAAGTTGATGCAATAGTCTCCTACTTCCATTTATTGTTGAAAATTTTCAGTCCTAATTCTAGATGTAGCTTCCAACACTGTGATTCCTCGGGTCCCTTTTTATTATAGTGGGAACGTGTAGGCATGTCTTCATCTTGCTTTACTATAGCTGACTTCTTACTTTTCCATTTACCTTACAGTTTCTTCATGAACTTGTATGACTTCTTATTTTCGATCACATGCTTACCCTTACTAGCCTCTTGATGGATAGCTTGTACTAACACCTTATCAATATTAGTATGGTCAAACATTAAAACAGTGTGTCGAAGGTACGAGTGCATGCCACCAATATAATTTAGAAAGGTTTCATCGATATACAACAAAATCCCTAAGGAAAATTCCTTCTTTTTGAATTCCTGTGTATATGCTTGAATATTTTGGCCTTTACCCTGCCTTATATGCTTCCATTCTATCATTGTCGTTTGCGTATAATCTAGTGGATAGAATTGATTTCTTATGGACTTGGTAAATTTATCCCAAGAAGAGATTACTTTATCCTTTTGAACAAGATCAACCTGCATCTTACTCTCCCACCATATTAGGGTTGTGCCACTTAGTCGAAGAGAAACTAATTGTATTTTTGCAGTGTCATCCATGATCTTTTGAACCCTGCAATATACCTCTATTTGCTTGAACCAATTGTCCAATTTATTGGCATTCAATTCTCTATCATAGATCGACAATTGAAACTTGAAATCCAATTTTAATAAAGGAAAATTATGATAAAATTTCTTAGAAGACTTCTTTTTATGTGAAGAATGTTTACTTCCCTTAAAAGAAGATGATGATGAGGATGATGGTGAGGAGGGTTCTAACAGACCAACTTCATTACCTCCAACTTCCTCTTTGACTGGTTCAACTTGATCTGATGCACCTTCCTCCTTGTCATTCTATCAACCTTTGTACATTTCCTCCACCATGGATTTCATTAAATTAAAATCCTCGAAGAAATAATCGTCGGAGTTGTAAGCACCCTATTTTCTCAGTGAAGTCATTTCTCTTCGACGAGTAAAACTTCTTTAACCAATCTCAGGATTGCAACTTGCAAGTTTGCCTTCTCCTTGCTTGGATTTATACCTTGTAAGAATTCACTCACAAACACTTGTCAAACCATCTCTAATACCAACTTGATATGAAAAATCCTTAGGTGCTTATTAATCTTTAATACATAATAACATCTACTTGATCTTCGAACTAAAAATGATCGCTTTACTGTATGAAATTGATATGTGAATTAACTTATCTATCCAAATACATTTTGAAGATAAATAACTTGCAAAATGACCGAGCATAAATAAAACAACAATATTAAAATCACATACACAAGTTTGATAATGGATTTCACCCGATTTGGGCTACGTCTCCAGGTTCACTTCCAATCGAGACCTATTTATTAATGCTCAAATGCTTGTATTTTACAATGACGTTTTTGTGTGTTTCTCAAACTAAAAAGTAGAGTGCACCACTAAAACGCAGAGTGCACCACTAAAAAGTAGAGTATAAATTTCTTAAAATTTTGTGCCGGAACCCTGTGGTACGCATTGCAATGTATCCTCCAAGTCTAGTCACCCTTGGGCATGGACTTCGAGACTGTACTATGCATAATTATGAGTCCTTCCCTTTCCTTGGGTTGCATGCCATTAAATAGAGCATGAGCCCTTTAACCTCCCTCTAGATTTCGTGGCTCACCTTAACTACTAGTTGGTCGGATTTCAACACAAAACACGCCCTTGATGCAATTTGTTAAGACATTGGAACAAAAGGGAGGAGGTCATAGTTTCCAACCCTTGGACCTCTCCTCCTTTTGTGTTATGTTGAAACCATATGTTATTAATAGTATATCCATTTTTTTGTTGGTTATATGGTTAGAACCATATTTACAGTGGCATTTAGTTGGTTATCCCCCTGCGGTTTGAGACATGGTTACATGGTATTAAATATGATATAACTATGGGTCGAGGGATTTATCCCTCAACCCCTTTTTTTCCGCTGACGAATCCTTTGTCCGAGGTTAAATATTTTTGCTGACACATATGGTTAAGAAACACATGTGTGGCACAATGGTAATGTAGCTTTGAATAGGGTCTTGGGAGGTCATAGGTTCGATCCTCCGGACTCCCTTAAAATTTTAATAACCTTAATAATAATGGGAAATGGGAGGCTTCCATGTGGTAGCCTCTCATTGGATTATCATTGCCATGTGTTGAATGCCCATTGGTGCCAACTCTACTGCATGGATTTTTTAGTCACCTACCTGGTTGGGTGTACGGTGTTCCATGTGGCGTTCCATGGTGTGGACATGTCAACAATGTATGATAGTATGACTGTGCCATGTTTCACCCTTTCAGTGGTGACATGTGTCACCTTGACCCTTTGACGTTTTCCTTTTTTCTCTTGTTGACTTGAACTTTGACAAACCATAACGTTTGCATTCAAACTCCGTTTCAGGCAATTTTTGCGCCATTGGAAAGCTATTGCCAAGATATACACATTGATGGCATTTTTGAGAGAATTTGGGATGGTTGATTTTGATCATTTCCGAATCCTTCTAGACCTTTGTGAGAGTTACAAATCCTCTTGGACCTCTTTGAGTATTCATGGATCCTCCTAGATTCATTGCAGGAGCAGGTTTGTAGAGCCACCTCATTTATCTAACTGCTCCATCCTTGAGATGCTAGTGGGGGAATCCATTGATCCTTATTTGTAACCTTGACCTTGATCCTTACTAGGCTTCCCCTTATCAAGAAGCAAGTTACCTTGGTTTAAAATTTCCTTGATATTTGAAGCTCCCAAGGCTATCAGATGCACTTTTCCCACATCCCTGTCCCCAAGCGTCTTTATGGCCAGGGTAAAACACAATAGACAGGTATGACTGCATAAATCTACTCAATTCCATCATATGCTATATAAACCAATGTGCAAGCCAGATAAGAAAGAATCCTACCTTGTTCCAACGTTTGAAGATGTCCACCGTTGAGCACTTCAACTCAAAACTTTATACCTGCGACAAGTTCTCAATAAACAAGTAGAGCAGGCATATAGTGATAATATAAAAGGTTAGCACATTAGATAGCATAATCCATCAATAAACATTACAAACATGGCCATGGATAATAATCATATATTTTCATGATACCAATAGGATGAGAAAGGAGTATTTCTATTAATAAATGATGAACATAAGTGATAACATTACAAACTTTCATGTCGACACGGTTCAGATCCAAGAAACCAAGTTCCTTCCAACTGGGTCTCCACCACTTCAATCGTCCACCAAAGGAAAGCTCATAGAAAAGAGACAATGAGGTTCTCTCAACAATAGGGAAATAACTTGGGGGCTGAACAATGTGTTTAGACTTGAGGGACAAAGGGATGCAAACTCAATATGAAGTAATTTCTCCAGAGTAACTTTTCTCTCAAAGTTGAATGCTTTTTCCCTCTTTTCCATAGCTTGGAATTATGCTATTATAGCCTTCAAAATGCAACTAAAGGGTCAATTCAGAACATTTCCAGTATATGGAAGGCCAAGGATAAGAGATCTTCTTTTGTGACATGGAAACCCGACTTCATTTTTGTATTTTATGGCACAAATACCGATGTACAGAGGTTGTAGTGGAGTAGCCTGTGTGTACGCATTCGGTATAGTAGTAGGGCGCGTATATGTGGAAAAATATGTATTTTTAGCTCTAGATTAATCTAAAAGGGATGACAAGTCTGCATAAGGAAATGGAAAAAGGCCCTCTGTGCAAGATAGCAATGGTGAGGCAAATCTTGCTATAACAGATGCCCTGTAATGTGTGAGATCATAGGAGTATCTGCGATGGCCAAAATACATTATAAATAACCCATAAGTGGAGTGGTGTAAACCCAGCTGGAAAGACTAGTTGCTCATTACATTCTGTATTGACTTTACATATATGGTTTCCAATAGAATATAATGCAGATACATGTGGAAAATATACCAAATAAGTGTCTGTGGCCATTAATAGGAAAATATGAATGCGGTTATATGCCAAAAGTTGTCATAATCACGAACAAGGCCTAGTAGAACCAGTCTCAAAACCAATCTGAAGATATCTGTATACAATGGAGTATAATATTATGTCCCATGATTACTGAATTCAAATAGGTGTTGGTCCAATGACAAGGAAGAAATAACTCAGGAAAGCTGCAGCCACATAGTGTCATCTTCAAGTCTTCTACACATCCGCCAAAGGCGCAAGTCTACATCATGTGAATAAAGGAGTTGAGGTTGAACACAATGAGACATCGTTTGATTACTGGTCATTGAGGTATACCATTAACAAACACGAGACAACCTACCAATAATGAAATTAGGTATCAGGGCACCAAGCACATTCCTACAAGTGTGAATAAAGGAGTCGGTGTCGAACACCTGAGGAATCCATTGATCAGGATAAATTGATGTATTCCCATCTGTCAATGGCGAGAGAGATTGCCACTAATGACTGTAAGCCTCAAGGTACTCATAAGACTCTAAGTCCCATATCTAGAATAAATGAGTTGAAGTTGATGAACAAAGACCCTTTAAAAGGAGAGCATTAAGGCATCTCTCATCAGTCAGCATGAGGAACAAAGAAGGAGCTTCATAATTTGGTGGAAATCAAACGAAGAACATGTTCATGAACCAATGACCGTGTGCATCTTTCATGTGTGCCAAATGCTAGCGGTACACAAAAAAGACCCTCTGAATTGCAGCCAATGATGAAAACTATTGACAAAGGCGAGGAAACCACCAATAAGGCTAATGGTATCCAAGACATTGCATGAATCCCAAAGTGTGAATAGATGTCTTGCTTTCGAACACTAGGGAAAAAACCCAGTCAATGACCAATGATGAAATATCGACTATTGGGTTCAAGGTGACCTACCAATGATGAAAGTAGGGCCAGGGTGCATGATAAGACCATAATATCATGTGACTTAGAGACAAATTGAGGGTATGGCCCACATGAAAAGTCAAGATTTCTGAGGAATGGACCACATAGGTTGATAGACTTCCTTTGAACAAGAGCACAAGACATGTGGTAGACTACGACAACATAGACTCAATGGCATAACTAATAGATGCAAGAGGCATCAATAATGTTATCTATAGGGACTGGAAGAGTAACCAATCGGTAGAGAAAACTTTGTAACGAGATCAACTTCCTAAGGCCATGCTAAACCCAAAATTATGATGACACAAGGACTCAATAACTTTGTGCTCTGTTCAAAGGCGACATGACTGATACCAAATATAATATAGTACTCCCTTCCCACCCTTATTTTTTTGTTTTTTCATAACAAATGAATTCTATGATACAGAGAAGAAAACGCATGTCGCAAGTAAGCAAAATTAGTTCCAACAGTGGAATGTACCTATGCTCAATGCAAGGAAATGCATGTGGGAGATGGACATTTAGGGTGATGTTCCCTCCAGGGTATACAGTGTCAAATTGTGAAGGATATAAACAAGGCTTTGCTTGGTTGAGGATGAAAAAAGTGCTTAGTCAATGGTTTATAATGCAAAGTGAGAACCAACTAAAGGCTCAATACTGCAAGCGAGGGCATGAGATGCAATCACAACTTAATGCCAAAAAATGTCCTTTTTTATGTATTTCAGTCTACTTGGTTTGAAAAAGGGATAAAATTGTGCCAAATAGACGTCTTTTCAAATCCAATTTACGAGTGTGAAAAAGATAATTTCACTTGGCCATCTTTCCTATTTTTGGTAACGAGTCAGAAAATATCTTAACTAAGACTCACAACCTTTCAAATCCAATTTAATGAGTGTGAAAGAGAAAAATCACTCGAAAATCTTTTCGATTTTTAGACGAGTCAAAAAAGAGCTTAACTAAGACTCATTGATGTTCTTCTAATCAACATGTAAAGGGGGAGGCCAAGGCTGTTGTACTGGTCTTCTGTGGAAGGTCAGTATCTTATGGATAACTGACAAAAGCTTGGGAAAACCAAAAGCTCTGCAAGTTGAGGAGGATAAAGTGATAATGAAGTATATAGTCTCTGTGATGGTTCGAAGAATGTTTCTTATTGGAAAAGACATAGGTGGGGGTATGGGATGCCCCATCAGGTTGTCCCAATCAAAGGGAACTTCATTGAAACTTGGAGGTAGAGCATTCAATGGAAGAATAAATCTCTCTCGTTCAGAAGGAGAAGGATATGGCATGTTGATGACATGACTGAAGGATGTATCATTCTCTATACAGAGAGTGGGATTGAACAAACATTGCACTAGTATGACCACCTATTCAAATATTGGCTGAAGAGGATGCATGGTGATAGGTATAAGATACACAACATCCTTGATAACAGGGGTGAGGATAGGAGAAGGTAGCACTGTGTTGCTCGAAGTAGGAATAGGGTGCGGGGAAACCATAGATGTCTTAGAATCTAATGTGCCCTTGGGAGAGCTCCATGCTTCTAGTATCTCGATAGTAGTTGGACACAAACGCATAAGGTGACTTCCTTCACAAGTCCTGCAAAATAATTTAGGCTTATGTCTAAGACGTCTAGACTTCTCGATGCCCCTAGCATTGTTTACAATGGCTGGTGACATGCTCTTGTCATGACTGGCAGAGATAAGAGAGTCTTCTACTATATGATGAATAGAGGTTGGAGATGTGACATGACTATGATTCGGGGTGAATAGTTCCCCCAAAATAATTGGCAGAGGTTGGGTGCGAGTTGGCGACACAATTTGTAGAAAATGTTGACCCATCTCTGACGTGACTGGCAGAGGTTGGTGAGGGAGCACCAATATGGATGACAGTGACTGAGCTAGCGGTATATTGTGGCATTTGATGCCAAGGTCCGGGGAAATATTGGTTTTGAAACATTGAAGGCCAGGAAGGATCTTGTTGTATGTCCTATCCCTGCTTAGAAAGGTGGTGGCCTATGCCAAAATGGTCCGAAGAGGTTTGGACGGGCATCATCATCGAGGTCTGTGAGGAGACAGAGGTAGAAAAATAATTATTTGAGTGATGATATATGTTTCCCCCTTGTGAATGGGTCCCATAAAGAGGGTATCCCAAACCATAAAATTGATTCTCCCCATATGAAATACCTGGGGGTACTTGAGGATCTGTCATGGAAAAAGTGTTCAAAGGAACCGACATGGCAGACGAAGGATACATGGATGGGGCGTAATAAGTGGGATAAGCACCCATCTAAGCACTAGCTCCTAGAAGAACATAGATAGTGTTGGATCCATAAGGGGGAAGGTTCCAACCTCCCATGGGGACATGACTCATATCAAATGAAGAAGTAGGCATCAGAGCCATGGTGCCCCAAGATCCAATGCTAGGATTCATATACGTGGGCCAGGGAGAGGATTGCATGGGTGAAGGCATATCAACAGAAAAATTACTAGAGACGCAAGGCACAGACTAAGTGTTATAGTTTTGAATACCATTGTGAAAAGAGGAAGGATCCATTCCCATGAAATGAGTAGGCATCATGGGATGGGTAGCAGTAAATGAGGAAGAAAAAGAAACTCCACTATCCATGATGATGAAACCCAAAAGAGACTCCTAAGGCCAACTAGTAGTCAAAGAGCATACCAAAAGTCAAATGGCCAATATGCATGTAAACGGGATAAAGTGCTTGAGTGGCTGTTGGTCACTATAATTGGTTATTTAACTAAACAATCAAGTGCTACATAAATTGTCAACCCAGGGAAGTCTGTTATTTCAAAGGTAATCACGCACTATATATGTTCAATCTCAAAAGCAACCTAGAGTTGTAGTAAAAACACATTAATCACACTTTGCCTTGAATAAATTGAAGTTCTAACTTGAATGACATGAAAGCAAACTACCTATTGCAGAGCTCAAAGTTTAGAGAAATGATTAATTGAAGAATCCCGGATTACATTAAAATAACAACAAGATGCTGCAACAGGAAATACCAAATATTATGTACCAGAGAACATGACCCTATTCCCAAATAAGGAATCTTCAGCACCTGTTTCTGATCATCACACTCTCATGAACTCATTACTGATTGAAATGATTGACACACACTGAAGGTTAACTAACTCTTAATAGAGAACATGACCCTATTCCCTAAGCATGAAACTTCAACACCTATTTTTGATTAGCATACTTTCATGAATTCATTAAAATAATTGACATGCACTGAAGTCTAAATATCTCTAACAGAGAACATGACCCTATTCCCTAAGCAGGAAACTTCAACACCTATCCCTGATTATCAAGATTTCATAAATTCACCAAGCAAGATTGCTAACTAGAGTGATTTACAGTTACCCAAGCATGAATCGTATGAAAACAATGTAGAAATTGGTAAAGTAGTGTTTAAGCAAAACAGAGTTCAATAAAGTAGTGTTTCAGCGAAACAAAATTTAATCAAGGCATGAACATAAATAACACTAACACACTACAAAGCTAATGGGTGAATCTTGTGAAGAAGGTGGGCCCTCCCTTCTCACAAGATTCCCCTGAAACAAAAGGGACTAGAGAGAAATGCTCAGAACAGTCTTTTATTCATCTGTCAACTGTATCATATTACAATCTGAAGTAAAACACGTCCCTCTCTGTAAAATCCTTTCTTAGCTAAAAAAGAAGAAGATCCTATCTAATGATGATTTCCTCTTATTTAAAGAGGAGAATCCCTTCGATACAATTTGATCAACAAATTACATGTGTACATCTGAGTCCTATTCTTAGTCAGATCGAATTTCTAAACTGGAATAGGATATCCTAGTCTCTCACAACAGAATGCTATTACAAGTGCTGAGTGAGGTGTTGCTGTTGTAGCTGGAGTAATAACTTCTTTATTTGTCTTCTTCTTACTGCTGTTGTATGCTGTTTCAGCATCACAAATCATGGGCTGTTTCAGCCACGGGATTTGCGTTCTGACTGTTTCAACAACTTGGTCTCAAGAAACAGCGATGGTTAATGCTAGCTCAAGGTGCAGCTGTTGTGGTCGATGTAACAGTTTTGTGTTTCTGTTTCAGCATCATAGACCACGGACTGTGTAACAACTTCTTCTGTGTGAGTTACTGTTTCAGCATCGTTGACCATGGACTGTGTAGCTTCTTCTTCTGTGTGAGTTGTTGTTTTAGCATCGTTGACCACAGAATGTGTAACAACTTCTTCTGTGTGAGTTGATGTTTTAGCATCGTAGACTACGGGGAGTGTAGCAGCTTCTTCTATGTGAGTTGTTGTTTCAACATCGTAGTCCATAGATTGTTTCAGCCATAGGGGTTGTGTGCTTTAACCGTTTCAGCAACAGGCCTCAATGCTAATCTGCAGTTCGAACTATTTCAGCACTTATACATTTTTGATCAATGGTTAAGTACGAGAGTAATGTAAATTTATATGCAAAACAGATTAAACATATAATAAAGAGAAGAGATGTTGTATACCTTTGGAAAGATAGGGTAAGGTGATAATGTGATTTTAAATGTGAGTGAAACAAGGGTGTAAAGGTAGCAAAAAGTGTGAGCAAAAAGGTACATTGTATGGTCCTAACATCCCCCCCAACTTAAAATGTTGCATGTCCTCAGGCAACTTCACTCTGAATCATAATCTGAATACCAACTCTGAGCATGCAAGTTACTCAAGCAATAGCTGTGGAAGGTGATGTCTATTTGAGCTCTGAATCCTTGAACGCATTGTAACCTTTGCCAAGCTGTTGTTTCGGCCTTCTTGGGAAGCTTATAATGGACTTGATATTTCTCTGCTGGCATCTAGAGGATAGGAAAATGGAACTGGTACCCTATCCAGCTTTCAACACATTGCTGAACACACTTGATGTAGCTAGGTACCCTGGAGATTTCTATCTCAAGATTAGTGGGGCTAAAAGGATTGTGTTCCTGTCTTTTCTCAGTAGATTGCTTCCAAAACATGTTATTTTCCTGTAGGTAAGCAATCTCTGTTGATTTAATGAAATGTTGACACTCCTGAAACACCGATGTCTGTAATTGCTAAATGTGTTGAGTCATCCCTGGTTTCTTTAAAAACTGATAATATTATGTAAGAAAGGTGGAAACATTTTGTGGTTCTGGCCTTATCCAGAGAAGGCGGTTATCCTCATTGTGCTTGGCATCTAGGAAGTCATCCTTCCATATAATCTGATTGTTGAGGAAGGAGGTAAGTGCCCTAATCTGGATGTCACCGACAGGAGGGTTAAGGTTAAGCTATCGGTTCTCAGGGATGGCCTCGTTATGAAAATATACCTCACAGAGGAGGTGCTGATCCATAGTAGAGGCTTCTGCAAAGGTTTTAATAAAATCTGCTGGATTTAATACTGCATGGGGTCTGCCTTCTTTGACTGATTTGATCTCAAACCATATAAGTCGTTCCATGAGGAACATAGAGTAATTGCAGGATGGTTTTCTTTGCATCCAATAGCTTTTGTGCCAAGTCAAATATCAGGAGCAATCTACCTTTTAGCTCTTTATTCTGTTTCTTAAGGGCACGAGATTCCTGGTGTGTTTGCTCCAAAGCTTCCCAATTTGAGTAGATATGATTTATCCATATCTGTCTGTGTTCCTGCAGGCTTTTGGCTTGTGTAACAGTAGACTCTTTTTTCCATTTCTGTATTATTGCCTGCTCATCCCATGGCTGAGTTTGTGTTTCAACGTTGCAAGTAATAGGCAAAGGTAGGGTCTGAGTGGCTTGTTCCACAAAGGTGTGGGTATTGATCTGCTGGGAGGGGTAGATTCATCCATAGACAATGTTTGTATAGCTTTATTAACAAAAGCATGGGTTTCAGATTCGACATTTTTTGCAGGCCAGGGCTCAGCCTTAATTTTGGAAGGTCCTGCTGGTTCTTGTGTAACAGCATGGTGTTCTTCTTTGACTGCAAAGGCGAAGGTGCAAGGGAATCTCTTGGCATTGGAATTTGAGTTACTTTGTAGCCTGCTTGATAGTAGATGTCCCCACATTGACTGCACATATATTCTCTACACGGATTCTCTATTGTAGTTCCTTCTGACATGGTCGCTATGCAAGCTAGGGTGTACAAATTAAGTTCCTTCTCATATGCTTTCATTTCCGTGGCTAGATCTTTCTTGTAGGCTTCCAGTTCAGACTTTAGGAACTCATTTTCTTGTAAGACAGAGGCCATTGTTGGTTCTGGTTGAGAGGTGACTGGTTCTTGTGTAACAGTCACAACCGCACTATCTGGTTCTTGTGTTTCAACTTCTTGATGTAAAGAAAGCAATGTTGCAACTCCCCGGGCATCTGATTCCTGTGTCTCCATAACAATATCAGTAGCTGGTTCTTGTGTTTCAGCTGTAGCTGGTTCTTGTGTGACAGCTATGGCTGGTTCTTGTGTTTCAGCCACTGAATGAGTAGATGGTTCTTGTGTTTCAGCTACTAAATGGGTAGCTGGTTCTTGTGTTTCAACTACTGAATGAGTAGCTGGTTCTTATGTGTCAGCTACTAAATGAGTAGCTGGTTCTTGTGTTTCAGCTACTGGGTTTGAAATAGATGATGTCGCAAGATACTGGGCGTCTGGTTCTTGTGTTTCAGTGCTCGTGGGTGGAATAGGCAAAGATTCCGACAGTTGGGAGGTTGGAGGTGTACGGGGTATTAGTCAGATGGGTTGGGGGTTTAGGGCAGTAGCAGTAGTGGCTTCCCTTGTTGAGGCCCTTGTCCATTTTCTTTGTAAAAAGGGTGGAAAGAAAGGAATTTTCTTTCGTTTATGTGCGGGTTTTTCCTCAATGATGGGACAAGGAGAATTGTTTGGTTCATAATCATCACTAAGAATATGAAGGGCAGGGGTGGATGATTCTGGTAAAATGTGGGGCAGGCCTGGTATGGTAGGGGGGTTAATTAGATTGATTGGGTCTGTAGGTGGACTTTTAGGTATTTCTGGAGAATCTGGGGGGTTTTGTGGTTGCTGTTCCTGAAGATTTTCGGGAATTTCAGCAGCTTCCTGGGGATCTATGGGTGGGTTGTTTAGTGGGGGGTTTTGTTGGGCAAAACCCTTTTGGATAAGAATTTGAACGAGACGGCAATGGGTGAGTGAAAGGGCGGGATCTTTAGCATTTTTACAGTAGTGTGACATATTTTTAAGACAACCGAGCAAATAATAAGGAATGTTCACCAATCTATCATGCCGTAAATGAGACAACAGGACAAAATCATGCTGGTAGACTACCTGATATCAACCCTCACAGGTAAGGTAGTGTTTGATGAATTTTTCCACTTTCGACCATGGAGGCGGCAACGAGCTGAGTCAGACACCCCGACCTTTAGGTTCAATTTGTTCCCCTGGTAAGAGGAAATCCTACTGGGCATTCAGGATGATATGTTTGCGGCTGAACATGCAAATGCCATTGGTAGGGAGACCCGAAACTTGTGCTATATCCTCTTCTGTAACTGAAGTCCGAACCCCTTGAGTAATGGAATGGTCTTCCGGGAGATTTTGAGCAAATTGGAGAACCTGCTATTGATCAAATCCCTGGAGCCTCTGAAAATAACCGAGCCATCCTGCCTGCAGAAAAAATTGATAGGCTTCTGGATACAGTTCTAACAGGGCTGTCGTGGCGGGTTCGTATCATATAACAGAGCCTCCCATGGATAATAGCTCAGTAAAATACGCCGTCAAAGAGTCGAGTAACAACTTCTGTGCAGAGTGAGTTTTTCGAGTGAAGGCATGCAAATGGTGGTGAAACAAACGAAAGGATGGTAAATAGGAATGGTGGTGGTTAATTCGTGTGAAAAAGTTCGATATTTCCTACCCCCCCTTTAAGTGTGGCTCATAATGATTTTACATGAGTGGTAATGATGAGTTGGAATCTTCTCATTAACTATAGCTTAATTGTATTTACATAAAATTTACATACCTCGCCTTTACCTTTTGATTTGTACTTAAAACAAAATATAATGCCTGTCCATAATAGTTCTGCAGTGGCCCTGGCAGATATTTTTGATTTGTTAAATGAATTGTATCAAGGATTTGTTGACTGGAAGGACAAAATGTAGTATGAGAGCGCAAAATCTTATTTACAGAAAATGCCGAAAAGTTGGTATTTCAGCCGTAGGAAGAACAAAGAAATGTTTGCTGAAGAGTGATGTTGCAGAATACTGTTGAGGAAGTGGTGCTTCAGCCATAGAAAGAAGGGAGAAACAATTGCTGAACAATGTTGTTTCGTCACTGGGAAAATATGAAGAATTGATGAACAATAGTGTTTCGGCAATGGAAAATGTGAAGAATTGTGAAACGGTGGTGTTTCGGTAATGGGAAAATGGTGAAAGGTTGCTGATAGTGGTGTTTCAACAATGGGAAAAAAATGGCAAAAAGTTGTTGGACAGTGGTGTTTCAGCAATGGGAAAATGGCGAAGGGTTGCTGAACAATGGTGTTTCAGTAATGGGGAAAATGGTGAAAATTTGCTGGACAGTGGTGTTTCAGCAATGGGGGAGCTTTTCTCTTCTTGAAGTGAGATCGTCCTTCCTTAATAGGCCTTTGCTTTGATCGAGAATATGCAAAAATCAATTGTAACATGGTATTTCTTGACAGGGATTATTAGTAAACGAAATCTAATCTAATTACTAAAGAAATTAAATTAAAAGAATTAATTGCAATGAGGGGTAGGAGCCCCCTCTAAAAAGAGGTAATGAGAGTCTTCCACGCATGTGGCCTTAAAATCTTCTTTGGAAATAGGGCGCTGGTACAGACGGAGCCGATGACCATTTACAAGTAACGATGTTTTAGAGTCATCGATTGTGAGGAGTCTTACTGTTCCATTGGGGAAAATAGTGTCTACTTCGTAGGGTCCAAGCCATCTTGTACGTAGTTTCCCTTGAAATTATTTGAACCGAGAGTCATACAGTAGGGCCCAATTACCTTTTTGGAACTGCTTATGCTTGATATTTTTGTCATGCCATTTTGATCTTTGATGTTGAATCATAGTTGTCTGATGAATGACATCTAGTCTTTTTTCATCCAATTCATTAAGCTGCTCCAACCTGGCTGTCTGTGCATCGGTCAAATCAAGGTTGACAGCTAAAGCAGTCCTTAAGGTTTTGATTTCGAATTCCATAGGAAAGACAACACTCTTTCCATAGACTAATTCATAGGGAGAGAATCCTGTAGTATTTCTCCAGGTAGTTCTGTAGGCCCATAATTCTTCAGGGAGTCTGTGAGATCAATCCTTTCTGTTTTCCTTCACTATTTTTGTGAGAATGGCTTCTATTACTTTATTTTTGCTTTCCACCTGTCCATTGGCTTGGGGGTGGTATGTTGTAGTCATTCTATGCTGAATATGATATTTTTGAAGGGTGGCTTTAAAACCATGAGAAGTGAAAGGAGGTCCTCCATTTGTAACTAATTCTCTTGGCACTCCAAATCTGATGAAGATGTCTTCGAATAAGAAATCTATAACTGCTTCTTTGGTCACTCTATGGAGTGCTTTAGCTTCCACCCATTTGGTCATATAGTCTGTGCAGACCACTATGTAAACTTTTTGATTGGATGGGGGGTTAATGGGTCCTACAAAGTCTAAGGCCCATCTTTCAAATGGTTCAAGTACTATCTGGGGGTTTAATGGCATTTCATCTCTATGATTAGGTTG